>RJWH01000386.1:440299-844540 GCA_004363575.1 Solenodon paradoxus
TTTTTTTTTTTTTTTTTTTTTTTTTTTTTTTTTTTTTTTTTTTTTTTTTTTTTTTTTTTTTTTTTTTTTTTTTTTTTTTTTTTTTTTTTTTTTTTTTTTTTTTTTTTTTTTTTTTTTTTTTTTTTTGCTTAGACTTTCTGTTTTTCATCTTTGTAATTGCTCATTAAAATATTTTTATCCACTGCTTTAAAGTCTCGGTCAGATCATTCTATAATCTCTGTTATCTTGCTGTTGGCATTTGCTGATTTTCTTTTCTTATCTAAAGGGAGATCTCACTGCTTTTTTGGGGGGGCGGGTGTTTGGGCTTTTTTTGCTATGACAAGTTATTTTGAAGTGAAACAGACATTTTTGCACTATGTTATGTGATGGTGGATCTTACTTAAACTTTCCATTTTTGCTGACTTTCTCTGACACCACTGCAATAGGAGAAGGGGGCAGGGTCTGCTCCCTCATCACTGCCAGTGGAGGCAGCAGTTTAGGTTCCGCACCTGGTTTCCACTGACACTGGAAGAGAGTAGTCTCTATACATTCAGAGCGGAGGCAGTAGTTCTAGATAATTTATTCATATGCTCCCCAATGACAATGTAATGGGACGGTCTCACTATGGTTGGCAATGGTGAAGATCCTGACTTTCCTCTAGATCTCCTCTGACACCCTATCAGGGAAGGGCCCTGGTGCATTATTTCCAGTGGAGCCACCGGCCCAAGCTCTCCACATGGTCTCTAACTCCACAGGTGGGGCTGGGGGGGAGGCTTGTTACTGGCTGGTGGGGATGGATGCCTGGATCCCTGCAGAGTCTCCTCTGGCTCATTGCAGGGGTGTTGGAATGCCTCGCTAAGGCCTTGTCAAAGCCCAAGTCTAAGATGCCCACTCAGCCTTTGCGGGCAGGAGTCACTGGCGGCGTGGTCTTTCTGTCACATTTGGCTGCAGTGAAGGGGTTATTTTCTGAGTTTTCTGTCTTGCTAGACTATCTCGTTCTTGCCCTTTGAGTAGAGAGAGCAGATTTTTTTAAGTCTCTACTCCTCGGCATTTCCAAGCTGCCAGCTTCTTCAACTCCAAGTCTGAGACATATGAGACAAAAAGCAAGTCCAGGGAACTCAAGTCTCAAGGTTCCTACGTGTCTACTTTCTTCTTTACACCATTCATGTGTGTGTGTGTGTGTGCGTGTGTGTGTGTGTGTGTGTATGTGGGGGGTGGGGGGGCAATGATTTTTAATTTTACTTAGTGGGATAAATAAGGAAAAAATACATTTAATCTATTTTCCCAGAAGTGGAAACCCTCTAGTATGTTCATTTTACAACATTGTGTAAAGTATAAAAGTTTCATAGAGCAACTGTATCGGTGCGACCTGAATTTTATCTTCTCTGTGAATCTCCTCCTGAACTAGTCAACTCAGAATGAATTACTCCTTTCTCTGTGTGTCGACAGCATTTCATTTACTTTTCTGTAATGCCTTATAGTCATCCGATGGCGTCATCACTGATGAGGTAAATAAAGTAGTTGAGGATGAGGACAGTGTTGGATCATGTTTGCACACTCCTTGTCTGAACACCTAACAGCATACATTTATTACAATAGCTCACACAGTGTCGGGAAAACAGTGAATACTCAATAAATAACTGTTGACTGAATGAGTAAACAAATGAAAATTTATTCAGCGCTTGCCCATATGTTTCAGAAGTCAGTAAAGGTTTGTTAAATTAAACTAAATTGGTTCAGCATCTGTCAGACTAATCAATTCACAATTATTTCTTCCCACGGGGTAAAGAGAAGCTCACAAAGTATATCCAAAGTGCAATTATTGCAGATTAGTACCTTTTCCCAATTAACATTAACCAATCAGCAGCTACTTATTTAAAACTATGCCCAGACTGTTCATGATACAAAAGATGTGAAAAGCTATAATTACTGCCTTCAGAAGTAGGTTATTATATCGTGGAAATTAAGGATATACAAAACTTAAAGAATTAATAATGAAAATAAGTATAAGAAAAACAATTGACCAATTTGTATATTTAAAAGGGACTTCATAAAAGAGGCAGGACTTAATTCAGGCTTTGAGGGATGGTTAAGATTTAGTTGACAAAGGGGAGAAAGGACATTTCAGGTTGGGAACTGTATAAAAAGATAAAAAGAAACAAATTGGGGTTAAGTGGTGAGACAGAGAGAAATTCACTCAGAAAGAGGAATAAGTCTCAAAATTTGAGTTTGTAAAGGACTTAAAAGCCACACAGCACAGAATGAAAAATAATGAAATGACCTTCATCTGAACTATATTATAGTTTACAAAGATTTTCAAACATGAAGCATTTCTTCATTTAAGTCACCAGAGATATCTTTGATAAAAATGAAGAGGAGGCACATGACATGACTTGAATCTAGATCTTCAGCTATTCATTCTTGTGCTATGTATACACCCTTCTCTCTCCGTAGTGTTCAAATAACTGGGTTTCTTTTGTTTCTTTTTTTTTTTGGGGGGGGGAGTGATTTTTTTCTCAGTGAGATAAATCTGATAATATTAAGAAAGATGAATTAAAAAGAAGAGACTAGAAAGGTAATAACGATCCTAACTAGAAAGGCAGCAGCGAATATGCACAAGGAGCAAATCTGAAAGTATTTCAGAAGATAGAAGACTTCATAAAGGGGAAAGGAAAAGTCAAAGAAAAAGCTAAGGCTTCTGTGGTGGGTATTAAAAGACAGATAATGAGCTTGTGTTGGATACTGAGTTTCAGGAGCTTTATAGGCTTGTAGAAGTACAGGACAATGACAAGTAGCAAGCCAGGGAATAATGCATGTCGTACAGTGGCAGCTGTTAAAGCAGGAACTACTAACCTCTCTGAAGTCTCATCACAGGGTCAGCTCAGCCACAAAGGCTGCAGATACTAGTAATAGATTATGGTAACTATAGCTTTTTACTTCCCAGAATGTTGTCCCATTTCTGCTTTCTTTCTTTTAGGTTATCCTCCCTGATCCCCCAACTCTGATACAGGTTGGTTGTTGATCACAAAGCCCTTCATCAGCCCATTCTCCACCCCACACCCAAACGACAGGCTAAAACTAAGACAGCCCCTCATCACTAGTCCATCTGTCCTTCTATTCACTGAACTCCACATTTCAGATTAATCTTGGCTCACAACCTTAGTTAGTGTTGATGATCCCAATAATACTTTCTTTCTCACCCAGTAGCCTATTCCTCAAAATGCATTTATAACATTTCTCTGTGCTTGCTCCAGAGCACATAATACCACCATTAACAGCTCCCTAATATACCAAATGTCTCTACTATAATCTAAGGTTTTCTGGTCTCAGCTGGGTCCTCTGCATTGCTTGGCAACCCTCATATTTATCTTCAGCAGACCCCTATCAAATTTCCCAGAGCAGGTGCCACAAAGTTTTTCCACTCTCCTTAAGCCCCAAATTCCACAAGCACACACTCTCTCCCATGCTCAGCAAGAGCTGTTTGTCTGTATAACTTGAGAGGCCCACGTTAGAACAATAAGATGCCTATGTTCTTCTTCGCCCTCGCCTCACGCCTTATCTATTCCTTTCTCTATAGCCTTTCTCAGCTCATGTCCCAGTAAAAAAAAAACTGCCCACTATCCTTTCCAAAGATAAATTGTCTATGCAGTACCAATTATCTAATTATTCTTGTCTCCTTAGATCCCTCCCTTCGCCATAAAGACTTAAATTGTTCAAAAAGTTACTAATATTTCATTATTAGCTAACACCTATCAAGCATTTAGTGTGGCAAGTGCTCTTACCAGCAGTTTACAGAGAGCATTTTATTTAATCCTGACAAAAACTCTGATGTTCTCGATACTATATTCCCTATTTTACAAACTGGACACAGAGGTCAGAGTTGGGAAATTTGCTCAAGGTGACACAGCTTTTGACTTCCTTATACACGTGAGCTTTTCCACAAAATAATCTAAATTTCCTTATAATTTATATATAATTTTTAAACAGTAAATTTCTCCTTTATTTCTGCCCTACCATTCTGATTCTATAACATGTGACCAAAAGCTTCATTACAGTACCAATGTCAGTGACTTATAATTGAGATTTTCTGTGTCTGTCCACAAAGATGAGAACACACATACACATATACATGCACATACAAAATACTATTGTTCAAATATTGAAAAAACTATTTCAGTCCTTGAAAGAATTTCAGTTTTCAAAAATATCAGCACTGTCTTCTCTTTTTTTCAGCTACAAATTTTTCAAGCACTAAGAGTTTAGAACTGTGCCAAAGGAACTATGAAGCACTGAGTCGATTTTCCTGGATTTGAAAAGGGCTCTTGGCCTGGATGTTTTTCTTTCGCTACCTAACCTAATCCCAGGGTCCACAACTTGGCACAGTCTCCACGGCTTTCTAGAAGAATTCTGCATGAACAAGAAGGACAAGATCAGGTCCAGAAAGGAAGAGCATACACAGTATCAGCTGAAGCTGCTTCTCCCTAAGAAAGACCAGTCTAACACCAGGTCAGCTGAGGAAACAAACATTTCTTCCTTTGACAAGTGTTTAATTGGACTTATTGAGAAGCTAATGTCATGTATGCAGATGCAAATGTCTGAAGAGTTGTTTTCAGTGTAGTTTGTGCCAGACAGCCTACAATGCCAAGCCAGCACACAGCCTCCCATTATTCTGCTGGGCTCAGCTTCTAAAGATGTTTCAGGGCTCTCTGAGCCTTGTAAATTTCCACATCCAAAGGCTCATCTGTGTTTTCAAAGCAATCCTTCTTCCCTTGTGAGTAGACATCATTCCTACCCCTGTCTATCTCTGATATTGCCTGCCCTGGCTCAAAGAAGGCTTTGGAAAAACTGAGTTGATTGCTCTATCTCTAGAAAGCGCAAGGTTGAAGTTTTAGGAATTTTGGAAAACTACAAGAAAAGACATGCCGGGTCTTAGCTAATATAGGTATTTTGAGAATTATTTCTGTTATTCATTGACTAAGGAAAATAGAGCTTCTTAGCACAGCTAACAGACAAGTCCACCTTACATATCAGCTATACAAGGAAGCAGTTCTTGAGAGGGAGAATAAGCAAGGAGATACTACAAGTTGACAGCGGGAATCCAATCAACTTTAACGACTGAACCAGCCTACTCTGCCATGAAAAAATGCAATGCAGAAAGAGATGCCATCATCACAAACTGTTTTCATGCCTTCATTTAGTCTTCTTCCTATTATCACATACTTTCTTCAAGAGAAATTTCTAAATGTTCAAAGTCCGAAATTAAGAACATTGTTCATGTATCACCTTAAGAATATTTAATTCAAGAATCTGCTAGTCATCCAAAGGGTTCCACTGTATAAAAAGCATAACTTTATTAGCATTTATTAATGAGTTCATTAATGTATTCATACTACAAACTTTGATTACCTACCATGCTTAGAGCAGCTGCAGTTGTTTCAGATATACAAAAATAAAGAATATGTCATTCCCGGGCTCAGGAAGGCAGTGAAGGAGAAAGCCAAATGACTATCACACAAAATAAAAGGAAGTAAATTCTCAAGTACTTAGAATAAAGTAATAATAAAGTATTATAAGATTATCACTGGGGTATTATAGGATTATACTATAATAATAAAGTATTACAGGCAATAATGAAGAAATAACAGAGAAGAGAAAGTGGCATTTCAGCACAGTCTTGCTGGATAAATGAGTTTTCATAGTTGTAGGGTGGGAAGGGTATTCCTACTTATAGAATAACCATGACTAAACATGTGAATATTTATAATATGCTCCCCAGAAATGGTTAAAAAAAAAAAAGAGTTAAAGCACTAGGGAGAAATTTAACCACCACACACACACCACACACCACACACACACACACACCACACACACACACACCCCACACACCACACACACACACACACCACACACCACACACACACACACACACACACACACACACACACACACACACCCCAAAAGCATTCCCAGCATATTTCAGACTTACTGAGTCAGAACCTAGAGTTATATGGGACCTAGGAATCAGTATTTCCCTAACTCTTCCCAGGTCATGACAGGCACTTGTGATATGCTCTGGCGTGCACTCATGAGTACAGAATACATGGAGAGATGACATACAGTGTGTTATTGATTGAACTATATGCCTGCCCCCAAAGTTAGATGTCGAAGTCTTAACTCCCAGTACCTCAGAATATTATTATATGTGGACATAAAGCCTTTAAAAAGGTGATTAAGTTAAAATGAGGTCATTAGGATGGGGCCTAAAACAATTTGCCTGATGTCCTTATAACAGAGATATCAGGGGTATATGTGAGCAGTCACACACAAAAAAAGAAAGACTATGTGAGGAAAACAGCAAGAAGATGAGCATCTGCAAGCCAAGGAAAGAAGCTTCAGAAGAAACCAAACCTACTGACACCTTGATATTAGAAGTCCCACATCCAGAACTCTGAGACAATAAATGTCTGCTATTTAAGCCACCCAGTCTTTGATATTTTGTTCTTAATTTGTCCTGGGTAAACCACCTGTAGGTCACAGCAGTGCACCCATAAATATATTTTAATACCAGTTATTTTAGAAACTTACAGGCCATTTTAGGAGTTTAGACCTTATTCCACAGGAAATATTTCAAAAGTTAGGTCTTTTGGAAAGGGAAGTAATGTGATTCTGATCCAACTCCTGAGCAGCATGAAAGATGATCCTGTGTATCACATTTGGCCTGAGCAAGGCAAGAGACCACAGGGCTATGAGTAAGGTGGTGATAGAAAGGAAGGGCTGACAAAAACCAGAAACATTCAGGAGTTGTCCCAGGTAGAAACAACAGCATATGGTTAAATCTTTTTTTATTAATTTTGGTTGACAGAAAGGGGAGCGTGAAGGATAAGCTCCCAGATTCCGAGCCTGTTTTGTATCCCCTGTTGCGGACACATCACATTATACACTACTCAAATTAGGACGCCATTAATCAAAGTAGAAAACATGGAACTAGCATGTTTGGGAATAAAACTGATGAGCTGAAACACCAGAGAGCTGAAAAAAGAAAGAAGACGCCTGTCGAGATGAAGACCTCAAGAGGACAGGGTGCTCCTTCAAGGTGGATGGCAGCGAGAGCATCGCCCTCGCTTCCGATTTCAGCTCCAAGATGTCGTGCTTGGAACTTGCCACTCCTGTTCTTAAAACAAAAATGAAGCAGAACACACTGAACATCAGCAACTCGATGTGGACCCGTTAGAGAACTGAGGGTGCAGAGCATACCACCACCCTAAAATCTAGAGAGGGAGACAGGCAAATCCAGAAGGTCACATCCCACATCTGCTTGCCTGCAGCAGAAGCTGCCAAGGTCATAAACCGGTAGGGACACTCCAGTGGTCACCCTGACAAATTGCTGGACACTGAATATGGACGCCATGGGAATTAGAAAGATACAATTTTTAGTAATCACAAGACAACTATGAAAAAGGAGCAAAGACAAGAGGGAAACTAAAATCCCATTAAATAAGATTAGTGGTTAATATTGACCCAGCACTTACAGGCATGCCTGTCATAATGTTTACATTTCTTAGCCCTTGAAACAAAACTGGAGGACAATGCATTTGTTTTCTAGTCCTGCTATAACAAATTACCACAAATCTGATGGATCCTACAACACCAATTTATTATCTCACAGTCTTATCAGTCAAAAGTCCAACACTAAACTCATCAGGTAAAATCAAAGTGTTGGGAGGATGGCATTCCATTCCAGAGACTTTAGAAGAGGATCTTTGCCTTTTCCAGCTTCTAGTGATCACACTCCTTGTCTCAAGGCCTCCTTCCTGTATCTTCAAAGCAGGCAACATGGCATCTTATCTTTCTGGCCATTTTACTGTAATCATATCTCCCTAAGTCTGTAACTTCTTTTCTGCCACCCTCCTCCATTAGTTGGGTACACTCACACAATCCAGAATATTCTCCCTATTTTAAAGTCAGATGATTAACAATCTTAATTATCCACAATGTCTTAATTCCCCTCAGTCATGTGACCGATAATATTCACAGGTGCTAGGGATTAGGACAGACATCTTTGAGGAAGAACATTATTCTGCTCACCACGGGTAGTTATAATTGCTATCTTTACAAATGAAGAAACTGAGGCATATGTAATTGGCTCAAGATCACACAAATCTTGGAGGCAGAGTTGAGCTGTAAGTCCAGGAAGCTGGTTAAAGGCTATATTCTCAACCATTAAACTAGAGAGTGTTACATAAGAGTGTTAGCATGTGATTAGATTAAGTAGTAAACACTAAAATCTGAACAGAGTTGGTCCAGCGGAATAGGGTGACAATAGGACTGATTCTCATAATTTGCCATCAGCGTCTTAAAGAATTTAACTGGGGTTTTAATCCCCAGTTTGTTAGCCTTCTACAGTCCCTGGTTTTCTTTAAGTTTTAGCTTAGAAAAGCTAATGAAAAGATAAATCCTATAAAAGAAACAGTCAGATGTTTCAGGTGGTAAATAAATTTGCACCAGTGTCTGCATGGCATTAATGATTTAGATCATTTCATCAAATGAAACAGATGCAAGTTCAGAGTAGTCATGGATAACATAGGTTTGATGTATTCGATATGGAAAAAGAAACTTCAAATGATGTTCTGGGTACAAAAGAATACATAAAGGTGGAAAATGAATTCTATGAGTTGCTTGACAGCATGATGAAAAAGAAATGTTTTTATCATTTCAATCTATTACGAAGCTAGCTGAAAACATGGGTTAAGCCAGAGGACTAAGGCCGGCAGCATTCTAGAAATCAATGAAGCCTCGTTTGACCTTTTTTACCATTTCTCATAAATGTTGCAAGGAAAAGTGATTTTTTTCTGCAAAAGGATACATACCAATTTATACTATGAATGATTATATTATTTGATTGATATTAAATATGCTGCTAAAGTATCTCATATCCCTATTCACCTTCATTACTTATGTTCTTCAACCTCACTACTAGCTATAATATTCAAATCGTACCATTTGTTGTATTTACCAATTTGACTTGTTTACTTGATTAGTCATGCAAACAATTAGATCTTCAAATCTCCTTCACATTGGTCATTTTCTCACATTTCTAACCATTTCCATTCTGCATTTTGAGGATAAGTATTTTAAATGCTTGATTTATAAAATGTCACATCCAGTCTGTCTTCCTTATAGATTTTCTCTTTTAGCAACACAAAATAACTCTAAATCTAATATATGCTGCTCTTTGCTTTGAATTATACTTGGCTTCATTTTCATAATAATGTGGAATTCAAGGCCCAGGGGCGTTTCTTGTTTCCTTAACCTGGTCCAGCATGTTAGTGGATCTGCATCCATGACCACCTCCTGTGGGTCCCACCATCAGACTAAGGCCAGTGCGGTGCTGAACTTGTCTTCCTAGTTCCAGCTCAGCCAATGTCCTACTTGAAGGCGCCATTAGCAGTAAAAGTAACCAGATGGATTGAATTACAAATCATCATATACAATATGTTTTAAGGTCTCTAATGATTATGGAGTCCGACTTCAGATCGCCATCTTACTTAATTTGTTGTTCAAGACAGAGAAGTCTTCACATACAATACAGTAGATGTAGATGAAGCTTACTGCTTAACGCATCTTAGATTAAGCAAACCCCGTATTTGAAAGTCTGGATTTATCCACACAACAGATGAAGAAGCGATTGCTTCACTTTATAAAGGGGTTATTGGCCTCTTAAAAGATTTTACTCTCCTATTGCATTCAAAGTGTCATTTGATTTCCACAGATATTGTTTATATACAATCCTTCATGATCATCCCTATTGCATGTAATAGAGTTGGAACTAAAAATCCTTTCCATCATTGCCTCTCTTCCCAAAGATCTAGGTGTTGTTGGCCTTCAATCACCTGATTTATTTTTACGTGATATGATACAGGAGGTCAAGGGGACATAATGTAAAAGGACAGGTTACAACTCAAAGCAAGACTCTAAAACAATGGAGAGAAATAGAAGGAAGTCAAAAGGCTCAGAGTTCTTGCCAGTTATGGGATCTGAGGTAAACTATCATCCCTTAATATCCAGACAGCTTGTTTGTAAAAGAAAGATAATAGCTCCTGGCAACATCTACTTCTAAGAATTCATCTAGCAAGCATATTTTTAAAAATATTTTTAAATATATGGTGTTATATTAATAAACATATGGAGTTATATTAATAAATTATGTTTTCCAAACAAGTCTAATGTCACAACACTAAAAGAAAACAACATTAATCTACCTTTTTCCTTGTTGGCAACTATGTCCTGAATATTCTTCCTAATGACGTTTCATTCTATCTTACGCTACCTCTCTTACCCTGTTAACTCAAAGCCTCCCAACATTTTCTCTACAAAATAAGATCAAACTCTCTGCCCAGCACCTCTGAACAATCTCTTACTTATCTCTTCCTGACGAATTGAAGATGAGAAATCAAAGGTTGTGATAGTCTTACCATTAAAGAAGACAATTATTTGGAAGAGTCAGTTCAAATTTCTTCTCTGTATTCCAGATCTGTCTATACTTTTATCTTTAGCAATCTCTCGGCTACACTCTTGCCATATGCTTATCTTGGTTCCTTTAAACCACCTCTGTGTTACTCTATTTCAGTTCCTCTTGTGACTTACAATAACCCCATAGTGAGTGTCCAACCTTTGTTTCCTTGACTGGAAATTACATAAGAATTAGAGTACAAAGAAATTCACCTGAAATATGATATAATGGTCAATGGTCATTAATCAAGTCTAACTTTTTTTTTCCTTCTTCTTAAGTGATGTGTTGACTTGATTTGTCTCTTAGATGGAGGATCTGCCATAACATTTGGCAGCTGTTGACTGTATGATATCACAGCACAGCTACAGTCCAAGGCTGTGTCCTGGGGTTCTCCACATGGATGTTCCAGTGAACTCTATTCACAGTCTTTCTCCCAAAATCTCTTCCTCATCTTATATTTATTATCCTCATTAGTTGCCTCTCCATGCACCCAGTCAAGCAATTCCAAAACCTCAGAATTGTCCCTAACTTTATTTCCCGTATCCAACCATCATTAAATCCCATCCTGTTTTCTGGCTGCATCTCAAAGCTATGTTAGTTTAGAGCCTTATCCTATTTCATTTGGACTACAGCAACATTATCCTCATTTTCTTCTGACCTCCTGGCTTTTCCCTCTCTAGTTCCTCTGAAACATTATTGCTGGACCTATTTTCTAAAGAAAATCCAATCACAGCAGTCCTTAAAATTTCAGTTTGAAAACTTTTTAAAACAATTACCTGGGCTGTGATAAATCGAAATATCATGACATTCAAGGACCTTCATTCTCTGGCCCCATCCTCACAAGTCCTCTGTTCTCCAGCCACACGAAACCCTATGTCGCCCAGGCAGTGCTGTGCTCAGACTCACCTCCTTTTCCTTGCCCATGTAATTTTCCCTGCTTGAAACACTCTTCGTCTTCCTCTTTACCTTTAGACTTCAAAACCCACTTGAAAACTGAGCTGTTCTGTGAAGTCGTCCTGGACTCTATCCATACACCCTTCCTGAGAGAATGAGTCCCTACAACTTCCACATAACCCTGTGATGCAATTACCTGGGGATGGGTCACTTTCCCCCTTAAAATCAGTATCTCCACCATCTTTATCTACAACATCAATACACTCAATAAGCTGTTAGTGAAATTAACATGTGCTGAATAAAATAACTAAGAAATAATTCCAGAAACCTAGAAATACACCTGTCTTTGTAGCATGAAAGAAACAGTAACCTAAAGTATGCACAGAGGTTGAGTTATAATGATGCACACCTGAAACTTACATAATGTTATAAGACAATAGTACTTCAATTAAAAAATTATAATATAAAAACATACAAACAACAAAAGCAACAGGGTCCAAAAAAAATAGAAAGAAAGAAAGAACAATCTGGCAGCAGCAAACACGTGAATGGATTGTTTTTAAAAGTTAAGTGGTTTAAGGGAGGGTGGGGAAAAGAAAGTACATTTTAAAGCTTTAGCTCCAGGGCAAGTAATAAAAACTGTTGCTTTAATGTTTTTTTCATAATATTGTGAGCAATGGGAAGGTCTATTCCATCACACCAGCCTCCAGGGTAAAACGTTCCCGCCTCCTGAGTTAAATCAAAGTGGCATCTCTCTCAGTTTTTCAGGAGGCCACAACTGGTCTCTGAAGAGGATAAACTTGACTGACAAAGAAGAAACGAAATTATTTTCCATGTATTTTATAGGCCTCTCTTTTCTTATTTTGCTCTCCTCAATTAATTATAGGCATTCCTGGAAACTTCTCTTGCATTCTTGTCCTTAGATTACAGGGATATAGGCACAGTGCTTTGTCTATATTAGGGCTTGTCATTCATATAAAGAATTACACTAAGAGGCAGAGCCTTGCCAAGGACATGAAGCTAGTCCAAGAAACAACACTGCTTGGAACTCACAGTTCAAAGCACTTAAGTGTCATTCACTTATAACAGCTCTTCATGTCACCCAGCCTATACTCCCTAAATTGATAAATCTGAATTTGCTTAAAATTAGAATGCATGTGCATCTAGGTCGAAGTAACAGAGTTTACCAGAGTCTCAGTGGAAGTCAATAAGTTTCAAAGTTTCAAAATGACATAAGCACAATTCTCATCACATCCCTTGGCTCCTACCCTAAGTTTACTGATTCACAATGTCCCAAGTTTATATACACATATCCTGGAACACACACAGAAACTACATTCTCTAACATCAACATACTCTTTCTTAGAAGGGATTGTCCTTGTTTCTAAGAGAAATCCTGCCTCCATCTGCCTGTGTTTTGAGTACTTAATTTTCCCATTTTCCAAGTACTGTTTCTATTTAGAAAGGTTGAATAGGGATTAGAATAGTGCCCAGCACAGGTTTACAGTGAAGATAACATCGGGCAATATAAGTAAAAAAGATTAAAGGTAACAGTTCTTGGTGTGTAGCAGTGCCCCATAAAGGCCAGCTTTATTATATTCCATGCTGGAACAACATCTGACCGGCTCCTGGTGAGAAAAAGAGTCTGGGAATGTGGGTCTTTTTCACTAAGCATGGCATTTGGCTCCACTTCTCCCTACAGACTTGAAACAACTCAAGTAGGTAACATTAATTTTATTTTACTTTGCACATTTGGGTCTTTGTGTTTGCTAAATGTAGCACGCAAAACTATTTTAATATGTATATAAAATGACTTTTTAAATGTCTTTTAAAAATCTCCAAGGAACTTTCAGCTCCAAAATGTTGTGATCTGTGATAAATAATCTTAAATTCATGCAAATTAATAGTGTACAATTCCCTAGATATAATGGAAATATATGGCATCGGCAGGCTGGATTGCTTTGGAAACAAGTTAGACCCAGGTGCAGGAGTCTGCGGCCAGGCAGAATAAAATCCTGCCTTTCTTTCTGTCCACCAGCCCCCAGTCACCTTGAACTCCCAGGTCTTTTCATAGTTGATGTAAGAGAGCAAGAGGAATGAGCTGCCATTTGCAGAAAGCAAAGTCGGGTCCAGATTCTATAAAATCCCAATCCGATCAGTTGATGTGAGTAGAACTCCATGATACCACATGCAATTTCATCTTTTACTCCCAATAAAAGACAATCTTAGAAGTCTAACTCAGGAACTCACCACCGAACCTCCCTTACTTGGAGATTAGGAAACAGAGACCTAAAGAAATGAAGTTAACCAGTCTAAAATCATCCAGGTTTTCTGGAATGTGGATGCGGAAACCTAGAACTGCTGTAGCCGCCAATAGGATTAAAGCAGTCTCAACTCATGTAACTTCCGAAGAAACAAGAGACATTTCTCTCTATTTTTTTTTTTTTTTTTTTCTATTCTGGACTATATTCAGTCTTCTTCACTCACTCACAAATCAGGCAGCATGTATTTCAGGAAGACAGATAAGATTCTTCACAATCCTAATTTCAGGAAAAAGTCTGGTTTTACAAATTGGTTATTAAAAACAGGGTCACTTGTGGTTCTACCTTTAGATTCATTCTCTTTCAGAAGTAACATTAAAAGTTATGTTGATGATGAGTCTGCAAACAGTCCTAAGTAAAAACAAAATGCAAGTAAGAAAAAACGTAGGCGTATGTTTTAAGCAACATATAGTCGAAAATCTCCCTAAAGAGGAAATATGAGGGGGGATTTCGGGCTTCTGCTGTCTTTAGAAACAGCGTAGATTCCAACTCCTTTTATACAGCCTCGGTCAGATAGACTGCCTTTACAGTTGGCCAACATTTACACAACCTTTTCGAAAATTATCAGAATATAAGAGTGATAATAAGACTGTGTCCCACTGTCTCCAGTTCCTAAGTATTTATACACTACGTATTTATTCACTGCTGAGCACTAAGTACGTGACAACTGAGACAGGGACTCTGCCCCAGGGAACTTCGGTCCGAGTGGAGCCCAGCCTCGCACAACAAAAGCGAAAGCTCAAGGTAAAGTGTGAAAAGAACCTCAAAGGCGCCCAGATGAAGCATCCAGTGGGCTAGGGAAACGGGAGTCTTTCCGAGGCGGGGAACTGGGCGGCCCTGCGCGCCCTGGGTCGCCGTTGGAGATGCGAGGGGTGGGGAGGTCGCCCGGGGCAGGGACCCCGCAGGCGGGTGTCACAGACACCCCTCCGTCCCGCCCGCAGTGTTCCCCACGTCTGGGCCTGGCGCCTCCCTACTCCCAGAAGCCCTCTCTGGTGGCCCCAGCCCCGTCGGTCTGTAGCTCCCAGACTGAGCGACCAAAGAGGCCCAGTCCCGGGGCTGCACCCGCCTTCGCCCGCGGCCCGCCCGCCCCGGGAGGAGCCAGGCCCGCCCAGCCCAGCAGCCGCGGGCGCTCCCCGGCCCGCGGCCGACGCACCTGGTCCGGCCGCGCAGGCAGTGGGCGTCTGCGGCGGGCGGCGGTGCCCGCGGGCCAAGCTCTCCGCGCAGCCTGAGGGACTAGGTGGCCACACCTACAGGGCGCCTGGGACCTTGTGACCCGGCCCTGGCAGCGGGCCGCAGGCGGAAAGGCGGGGCGAGGCTGGCGGAGCACAGACACCGGGCTGAGGGTGGGGGGATGGGGGGGAGAAGGCCGACCCCACCGACAGATCACCCTGTAGGTCTCGCCCGAACTCGGGCGGCCTGAGGGTCACAGGTGGACCAGGGGCTCCTCACCGTCAGCGTTCTGCTAGAAAATGACAAGTCACAAGCAGGTCCTTTGCCCCTTGATCTTTGCCCCTCACCGGCCCCTCCGACCTCGGTTTCCGAGCTGCGGTGTGTAATTCAAAAGCTATAGCCTAAGGTGGCACCACGGACTTGGCCGAAGTGTCCTGGGTTTTCCAGAACGGCAGTACAGGTAGGGGACCGTGAACTGCGAAGCCGAAGGAAAACGTGAAAGATGTGGGTCTGTTTTTCAAGCCTGGCTAAGGGCAAGCAGTCCTCAGAGCTGGGCATCTGAAACTTCAGGCGCAGGGGGCAGACAGAGCCCGCCCCCCGGTATTAAACAGTCCTCTCGTCCTGTTGGGGGACGAGGCAGGGCTGTTAGAGAAGGGGTGATGGGGTGATGAGGGTGAGGCGGAGAAGAGGGCCAAACTGTGAGATCAGAAAAAGTCGTTTTCCTTAAGCTCCTGCATTAACTATATGCGAGCACCCAAGAAGAAAGGAGATTCAGCTGATTTCCTGGTGTCGCTTAATTCAACATAGTCAAATCTCATACATTGCTGGTCACAAAGTATGTGCTCACTTATTTTCATGTTTTGGCAAACTTGAATTCCTTCGTTTAGCCACTTTTATTAAATACTCTTATCTTTGTGAAACACAGAGAAATTCAAGTTGCAAAATCTCCTCTCAACAAAAGATAATAAAAAACATAAACTCCCTGGAAGATAAAGGCACAAAATATGCAACCTCCATTTACCTACATACACTTAACACTCACTAACAATCTATGTGGAAAGGATTTACCTGCATACACAGACCCCTCAGTTAACAGTGGCCCTAAACACGTACGTGCCATGCTGTGGGCCCAGCAGAGCACGCAGACATTGGGTGTCGCCAGAAGTTCCTCACCAGTGATCCTGGCCCACGCCAAAAGCATGTCTTTGATGCTGTCTCCAGCTCCGTCAGTCATACGCTGGTTTGCTTTGTTTTTGTTTTTTAAGCTACAACTAAAAATTGGAAGCAGCGGAAAAACACCAAAAAAAAAAAAAAAAATCCAGAACTACAAACCCCAGTTTATATTACAAATAGAAAATTGCTGTCAATTTTCCAGTTTTTAAATTTCTCGATGTTTACTCTGGATTTCTATATGTATCTCATGAGGGACCAGTAAAAACTGTTGTTCATAGATCATCATGGATGCTTATGCTTTAAGTGTAAACGGACCTTATTTCCTTCAGACGAAAACGGGAAGGGGCTTTGGGGCCCAATTAACAGACGGTGCCTCGGGTAACAGCACTGCTCCTTTTGCCCCACTTTACAGATGACCCTGATTTATTAAAAACAGGACAAAATTGATGGTCAGAACACATGAAAACAAACGGTACAATCTTGTTTAAAGCAGTATGTATGATCAGCTTATTTAAGTAGCGCTGACTTACTGTTCTTTAAATGTGTAGGATACTTTTCAATTTCTTGGTCTTTTCTCGTGTTACTCTTTCAGTGTGTTAAAGTTCTCACTCAAAGTTCAACTTATACTAAGTAAAATAGTTTAATATTTATTGAGTTTTTAAGCTAAGACTTTAGGTGCATTAGCTGTAAATTGTTGTCAACCCTGTGAGCTAGTTGTCCCTGTCATGGTTATTATTCCACTCTACAGAGGGGGACACTGAGAATTAGAGAAGTCAAGTCACACAACTAGAGGGGGACCATGTTAGTGTTCTGAACTTATGTGGCTTTATTCCAGAGCCTAATTGACCAGAGGCTGGGCTCCATAAGACACTGCATTTGCATTTGAGTTGCAACTAATCACTCCTTACTTCCACCCCTACCACAGTATTTCTTACCCACTGGTTTTCACGCATGTTTATTTCCTACTCTAAGCTTTACGCTGCTGAGTGAAGTGACATGGGTGTATCCCCAAAGCTTTCGGTGCTGCTTTCTGCGACTGGAGCACCCTTTGTGCCCATAGCTCTGTTCATACCACCACCAGAAACAGAACTCATCTTCTTCCTTGTGTTATCACTACCTTTTGTGCCTACTTTATGCTGTGCTCTATTCATTTGTTTATGTCTGCCTCCCCTACCAGACCATGGACCCCTTGCTATATTCAATTTTCTTAGCAATGAGGTTTCTATTTCTTTGATTGAACACTTTCTTAGCATTTATGACATGCTAGTACAGTTCTAAGAGCTTTACAGTCTCATAAACAGCCTTTTAGACTTGGTATTTCATCACCCTTGAACCTTTGAGGAAAGCAAGACACAGAAAGTTACTACCAAGATGCTAGCACCCCATGGTTGCACTGCAAGCCTGGGCACCTGGCTCCAGAGTTGATTTCAGAACCACCATGCTGTGCTGATTTTTCAATACTCCATGTGTTCTTCCTGCTGAAAACAACTTCAGTGACTTTCCACTTTATCTTAGGATAAAGGCAAAACTCTCTAGCATCTCCCACCAAGCTGCCAGGCTCCCTTCTAGCTGCACTTGTCTTTTTGCCCCTACTCCTGAGGGCCATGCACCCTCTGATCACAGCACATGTTGTTCCGTCAGCCTGGAATCCTCTTCCCACAACGTGTCCTTTCCTCATCTCAAATGATCCTTCCGATTTTAGCTCAGGAAAATCTCCCAGGATAAATTCAAATATCCTATTATAGATTTTAAAGCATTTTAGTTAATTATATATTTCATATATTCAGCACAAATACAATTTCATAGATCTTATTTATTGGAATGCTTGACTGAGATCAGTCTCCCTACACTGCAAGCTCCCTAATGGCAGGGACAATTTTATTTGCTCACCTTCATCTCCTCAATAACTATGTGGTATCTGATACATAGAAGGCAGTGAATAAACTGAATGAATGAAAAAATAAATGCTATTCAAATGTTATGAAAATACAGGAGGGGCACAATGTTATGCTGGCAAATGCTGACCAACCAGTTTTTTTTTTAAGCCCTGACTTGTACAGTTTGCTTGTCTATGGTCTAAATACTCTTCACATGGCCAACATCATGCCACCATGATGTCCACAGCACTGGAGTTGGGAAGTGATGTGAGCAGTCGTCTCGGAGGAGAGTCTGATCAGCTGACTCTAGCCACCCCTGGAAGGGCGCCAGAGTCAGTGGGGCAGAGCATGAGAGCATGACCTGGGCCAGCTGCCAGAACATGGAAGCTGAGATCTGAAGTACGAATAGAGGACAAGTTTGGGAGGAGGACAGTTGGCGAGGTGACAGGGGTGAGTGTTGGAGCAAAGAAGAGGTAAATTCAGTTGGTTGCTTTGAAAAGAAGAGCCTTATACACCTTGATAAGAGTTTCAGACCTTATCCTTCTTGGAAGCACTGGACTGATTTCAGCGGTGAGATTAGCATTTTGGAGCGATTGTTCCGGCTCCCTTTGCTGGATGGATTGAGTACTGTGTAGCCTCCCAGAGAAGAGAACAGAACAGAACAAGGACAGAGATGAGCAGACAGGGCTGACAGCTGTAAAAGGGAGGTGTTTTACGTGGAAATTTGGGTAAAGGAACAGCAGTCCAGTCTGGCAGTGAGCAGGCCTAACTACAGTCCTATTTTAGGAGGTAGGACTTTCGGGAACTAACACAAGGCAGAACCCCACCTGGAAACCCAGGGACTAGTCCAAAATAGAAGCCTAGGTTTTAAAAACCAGGAGACTAGGGTTTTAGTTCTGGTTTAGTCACTTCTAGCAATGGCTGGTCAAACGCTATGGGTTTTCAGTTTTCTTATCTGTTAAAAATGAAAGAGGGGTACAATAAAAAATCCTCACTTCTGATGATAAAAATTATGTATGTCGAAGTCAGTTAATACAGGATGTGGCATATTGTAGGTATACAATAAAATTTTAATATAATGAGAAAAAGAAAATATTTTTTGTTTGTAAGAGTGGTCTTCAAATATGTTCCCTTGGAGAACTGGAAACGGGTATTTGCTGGGGTAACCAAAAATATCATCTGAAATGAGCTACTTAGGGTAATGGGGTGCTGTTAATAAGTACGCTAGGACAGCAGAAGAGTGGTCCTCTTAGTGCTCAAGGACTTTCCAAGGGCAAACCAGGATGGAGTGTTTTAAGGCACCAGTTTCAAGATCCAGACGCTCAAAGATCTTATTTTCTCCTTCAAAAAAAATTGATTTGGTGGTAAGATAGCTTTTATAATTGCCTTTCTTCCACTTTCCAAAAGAAGGAATTGCTCTCACACATCCTACACTTCTCTAAAGAATATTGCCCTGAGGGGAATGTTGCTCCAGAAGACAAGTAGCTTGGCTTCTTTAAGCAGTTTCATAAATGTGCATGACCCCATCTAGCTCGTGAAGATTTATTTGCAGCACCTCACTTTCATACTCAGAAATTATTTCTAAAATGTGTAATATATTTATATTTTAATAAATTATATACTGCTAATAATTATAATGATGATTCAATTCAGAGGAAAATTGCAACACAAAATCTTATGGTCAGGAAATTTTTTTAAATTAAAAGTACATGTCTATTTTTTAGTATGGAAAACTATGAGACGGTAATCAACAAAGTATTTTCAAACATAAAAATGAGGGTGATAAAATCCTAGGTGAGAGGCATGGGATAGAAAACAACTTCATAGAAATCAAAGAACAGTGTAAAATTTATGGCGATTAAAGCAGAGTTTTTCAAGGATTTTTTTAAACAGATGATGGTGAATACCCGATCATTGCAGAAATTAAATTACTTTATTTTTTAAATTGAATATTTTTGAGGTAGCTTTTCTTTACAAAATAATATAAATCCATATGTGCAGTTTCCCTATGCCTCTTAAATTCCTTTAGGTATATTTATACAGGTGCTTTAACAGTTTTATTTTGAAATGTCAATATTTATAGCATACTGGAAATTTTATTCTTCTCAACTATTACACTCACAATGAAAATGTTAGAAGTAAATGCTAAAAAAAAAAAAAAAAAAGTTCCAGGGAGTATATTAACAAAAAATTGGATTTAGATGCTCTGGAAATTAAAGTTTAGCTCTTCCATTTTTTTAACTGCATAGCCCTGGGCAAATCGTTTAACCCGTCTAAGCATTAATTTCTTATCTATAAAATAGGAAATAATAAAACCTACTTTGAGGATTAGATTGAATAAACTTCATAAAAATTCCTAACAAGCTTGGCACTTAAGCTTGGTATTCAATTAGTGTTACTCAATGAAGCTCAATTAATGTTAATAATAGCTAACATTTCTTGACCACTTACTATATGTCAAGCACTGAGCTAATCCAATTTAAGTCTCACATAACTCTGTGAGGTAGGTTTCTATGAATCATAGCTGACAAAACGGAAGCACAGGGCAGTATCTTTTTTATTTTTTCAGAACTTTACAAACAACTGATGAATGACAGAGCCATCATTCAAAATGATGGTAGAGACATCATTCAAAATAAAATAGCTTTCCCTGGAAATGATTACACTTTTCTTTTCATCCCTAGACGTCCCTCTTGCAAATTCTAGGAATCTGGTTTACTATTAGGATTTAGGAATAATCCTCTATAGATAGAATGCTTCACTGTACTAGGAGTCCCTTAATTTTTCTTCTTATTACTAACTTTCCAGCCTGCCCTCATCACTGTCCACAGAGAAAATATTATCTGTAGCACAGTGGAGTGAAGAAGTGGGGGGGCATCTGTTTGTAGGCGGTGCCCAGACATTTCCCCCAGTCTGGTGTCTCCTCTCTGAAAACTGAGAGGAATCCATGCCTCCACATAGCTGGAATTCATTCCCAGCAGCCAGTGGGCCAGGGCACACAAGTTGGAAGACTTTAGTATACATGCTACTGAACAGAAGCCTGGACTTTTTGCTCCCTTTGACATGGGCTTCTAAGCATATATCCAAAAGAATTGAAAGCAAAATCTTCAAGAGATGTTTTCATGTTGTGTTCATAGGAGCATTGTTTAAAAAACCAAGAGATGGAAGCAACACAAATGTTTATTGATGGATGAGTGGACAAAAAAACGTGGTGTAAATAGATGAAATAGATATTATCCAGCCTTGAAATGGAAGTGAACCTTGTCACAATGACATGTATGAACCTTGAGGACTTTATGCAGAATGAAATATGTCAGTCACAAGAAGACAACAACAGTCTTAAGTTCCAGGTACAGGGAAACGACTAGTGTGAACACAACTAAATGAAGAGAAGCGATGGGTCATGGGCTAGGAGGAGAGGCGGGGAGGGGTGGAGGAGAGGGAGGGAGAATGGACAAGGAAGAGGAGGGGACAAGAGGGAGGGGAGGGGAGGGGAGGGGAGGGGAGCTTCCTCTTCCTTTCTCTTCCTGCCTACCTACTTGCTTTCATTCCTGCCTGCATCTTTCCTTAAAAAAAGCAAATAAATAAATTTTACGCTGTATTTTTTACTACAAAACTGAAAAACAATTTAAAATAATTTTGGTAGGTTCGTATTATAGTTCATAGCTATGGTTTATTCACTCCAATTGCTATATAGTGTTCTATTATATTCATATACTAGAATATATCTATTCTGCTTTTGATGAGCATTTGAGAAGTATCTAGCTTGGGACTATTGTAATTATATGTGTGTGTGTGTGTGTGTGTGTGTGTGTATATACATTGAATTTCTGGATGAAGAAAATGAACACTCATATTATATTTTGAATGGGTTAGAAAATCTGTCTCTGTCCTGACTCAGTTTGTATGTCCAAATGCTAACGTAACGTCTCTGCTTAGATCTAATAGACCTCACAAACTTATGTCCAAAAGCTGCTTTACTTGCAGCCTTCTTCACATCTGTTGACAACTCCATCCTTCTATATGCCCCAGCTTTCTAAACATCTTATTACCCTTTTTCTCTCATATCCCCCCATTCAAGGTATCAGCAAATAATGATGTTCTGGCTTCAAAATAAATCCAGGATATGATAAGCATTATCTCTACTGTTACTGTGATCCACATCACCATCATTTCTTGCTTAGATTATTACAGGAGCCTCTTAACAGTCTGCCTTTGGGCACTTGCTACTCCCCATCTTTCCCCATAACGATCAATCTATTCTCATCACAGCAACTGGAGGAACCCTGAGGCATATTATATTTTCTAAAGACAGACACAATAATACCTAACATTCATATACACCTCTGCAAAGTGACCTTGCCATCCGCATCAAGAAGTGGAATCTAAAACACTCTTAGGAATCAGGCTCATCTCTGAGAGTTCCTTGAATAACACAAAGCAGAAGTAACATTATGGAACTTGCATGGCAAGATCCTAAGAAACCTGAGAGATTTCATCTGAGTCTTTTGGAATGCTTTCCTTTGGGACACTCCCCCCACCCCAGGAACTTAGCCTCCATGTTTGAGAAGCCTGGCCACAAGGAAAAGTCTCATGTGGGTGCTCTGGTCATTGCCCACTGGAGGACTGACAGCCTAAAACCAACTATATTCTGAGAGACCTCAAGGAAAAACTGCCCAATTAAGCGCGGTTCATTCACAGAACAATGAAAGATGATAATAAATTAGTTTTAAATCACAGAGGTTAGGGGTAATTTGTAGTAAGAGATAATGGGAACAGAACTTTTACAGTAAAAGTCGAGTCATGTCATTCTTCTGTTCAGAACCCTCCAGTGACTTCACATTGTACCCAAAGTAAGAGCCAAAAGGTTTATAACAGCCTGTGTGATGTAGCCTCCATCCTTGCCTCCCTTCCCCATGATAGTCTGTTCCAATGATACTGCTTTCATTCTGATTACTCTTTAAATATTCCTGCATCGGGGAGTTCGTGCTGGCTGCCTCTCTTCTCTAGATATCTACGTGGCCTATTCTCCTCATTCATGTCCTTCAGGTTCTTGCTCAAATGTCATCTTCTCCCGGAGGCCAGGCATATTAACTCCTGCAACCAGCCACCCCCACCCACCATTCCCAATCACCCCTACTCTTCTCTATTCCTCTCCCATAACACAGACCATTTTCCAAAAGACTATGTAAAATACTTACATTTATTTAAAACTACCTGCAATTCAAGTGCAGAGACTTCCTTCTTCCCCTTTATCCTAACTACAGTCCCAGGACCTAGAACAGTGCCTGAAACTCACTTGTAAGCAATCGGTAAATAGTCTAAGCCCTAATAGTGGTTGATATTGAGGATATTGAATTGATAGTGAGGTTTGCCAGGATATCGATGAAGGGGAGGAAAAGATAACTTGAAGAGCTATGTAAGAACAGAGAGGTAAAAAGTAAGTCCAAGAGAATGGATTGTACTGTGATAGAAGACCTTTTCCCTGACCCCAATGCAAAAGTTAGTCTGCTAGGAACCTTCCACAGTACTACAGAGGCTGTAGCTTTGTCCTGTTCCACAGAGACTGCAGCTACGTCCTATTATCATAACCAAGAACAAACAGCATCACCTCCCTACTCTGCAGCTGCACAGAACTGATAAGAGTTGCCAGGAGAAACCACATGTAGTCAGGAGATGAATCATTGCCTCAGAGTATAAAAGGAGCTCCTCTAGGCCCTCCGTTGCTCAGCTTTGGGTAACAATATCCCTGAGCCAGCACGGGTGCTTGCAATAAAGTGCCTTTTTCTCTATCTTTGAGTGTCCGGCTGTCAGTGTTCTCACCACCTGGAGGCTCTGCTGTAACAGTACATCCAGAATCCTAGTCACCACCCATTCTCCCATTCCCAACAGAGAACAGCATTAGGTGGAGGCCATGGTGGGAATAAAGAATTCAGCTCATGTAAGAAACCCAGTATAGTAACATGTCACCTAAGTCAAAGTCGATGTATAAGCTGAGCTAAACTCCATTATAATAGCAATTACAGTGATTACAGTCAAATTACACTCCCTAAAACTAAATAAATATAGACTATACCAGGTGGTGACCCTGTATCCAACACCAGAGTTTCAAAGAAATAGTTTGAAATTTATTTTGAGCGTGCTATTCTGTAATTATGTCAGTAACAATTTCGTTTTCCCCAGATTGTAGGATCAGCTCCAGTTGGGTTATTTCTTAATTTGTCTCACTGGTCATAATAAATTACTTTACCTTTAAAATATAGTAACAGCTTGGAATCCTCTAAAATATTAGCCAAAAAATAAAGATCTGACTCTTCAACAGAGTACTAATTTCAAATTGTCTATAAGGATGTCAATTAGCATAATAAAAGGTATCACAGAAGGAAAGATACATGAGTGTGTTTTAAAAAATATACAGTTTATGGTGTTCACTGGCGGAGCAGAGGTTAAGTCAGTCGCCTCCAAAGACACAGGCCACAGACCCCTGGGTTCGAGTCCCATGTCCAGGGGGAAAACAATCACTGTGGGTAATTAATAAAATGCTGCTTCTTCCTGTCTCTCTTCCTGCCTGTCTACCTACTCTCCTTCATTTCTGCCTGTACCTTTCCTCAAAAAAAAAAAAGGTGCAGGGAGGTGGGCATACAAGACAGATTAACTAAGTCTGGAAATTCTACCAATTATAAGGACACAATGATGAGGAATCAGTCTTACAAGAAGCTCAGAAGTGCTACTGCCTGTGAGTCAGGGCTATCGGCAGGAGGTATGATTAGAAAATCGAACTCCTAAAATGAATGAATCCCAAGGTGATCATAAAGACCAGGAGGGAGTGATTAAATGTAAAAATTGTGACAATACAGTTGGAATGACAAAGATCAAAAGGATGCAGGAATGGTATTCCCCTTCATATTTTCTTTTAATTGATCAACCCGAGGGGACTCAAACATAAAATCGACTTAGACGATAGCTGTGCACTATTGCAAATTTAACCAATTAGTAGCCCCGACTGAAGCTGTTGCTCCATGTGATGGGCCAGAGTAGACACCACGGCCTCAGGCACACGGCATCCTGCCATTAGTCTGATGAACATCTTCTCTTCCATCCCCGTTAGAAGAGAGGACCAGAAACAAGTCACATCCACTTGGAATAGACAATCTTACCCCAGGGCTATGTTAATTCTGCCATCCTCTGCCATAGTATATTCTGCGGAAACCCGGGCCAGCAAGGCATCTCACAGAGCATTATGCTGCTTTGCTATGCTAACATGATGCTAATTGGAGTGGATGGACACAAAATTAGGCTCATGGAGGTAGTGAAAGGCATGAATTCCAGAGGGTGAGAAATAAACCCAGCTAAATTGAAGTGATTCACTACATTAATAAAGCGTTTAGCGATCAGTGGTGTGAGGCATGCCCAGACCTTCCTCTAAAGTAAAAGGCAGATGATTGCATTGTATAGCTTCTACCACAAGGAAGGAAGCACAGTTCTTGGTAGGGCGCTTTGATTCCTTGAGTCAGTATTTCCACACTTAGAGATTCTGTCACTCATAAGCTGAGGGACACAAGCTGCTACCAGAAAGAGAAAGGATTTGTCAGCAGATTGAGAGTACAGCAAACATTGCTATGAAGTCGGGCCACACAACCAGAGACACCTGATCTAAATTGATAAGCCCTCCGCCTTAGAAGTGCTTATTCTCCTGGATTTTGCATGTTGGGCACAAACACGAGTTAGAGTCCCTCAGATTACTAGTTATATCTAATGTGCTATGATGCTACATGAACCAGAAGTTCGTGGAAAAGAGAAGCGTTTACCCCAAAAGAATGCAGGATAAAGTAGAGCAGGAGGCAAAGGGAAAAAGCACCTTCTTGCATTGCTTCAGAGGTGCGCTCCCTGAGTTCATAGCTGTTACTCTGTCCATATGGCTTCCGTGGTTGAAGGATTGTTCAAGGCAGTAGCTAAATTGCTCTTACTTGTCTTCTTAAGTTGAGACCAACTAGCCCAGCCTCACAGAGTGATTTTAACCCAAGCTTCTTGAGTCCCTGGCAATGCTTTTTTCCTCTTGGTATTAATTAGACAGTCAAAAGCTAACCTGCTATGTAAAAGACAACGCAGACTGTAGTGGCTCTGGTAATACTGACATTAATTTCTCCCTCATAGAGCCCAGATGTAGGAAGGCTGTTTAGAACAGACTGAAGACTGTGTCCATTCGGTCATCTAGGAATCCAGTTTCCCTCTAGCTTCCTGCTCCACCATCCTCAAGCAGTCCTTCCCTGTGGAGCTTTCTCCAGACAATGAAACTTTATGCTTTAAGGCATCCATTTTGGTATGAATGAATGTTTCACCTATATATCTAGAATAGATATATCTAGAATGCTTGTGACATCCTTGGAATAATGGAAATAACAGTCATTTACAACATTTTCTGAAAGGTTTAATTCTCTTCCAGGAACTCCATTTGAGGTAGGCTGATAAAGCGTGGTCTTACACAGTAGTCGAAACTGGACTCCAATACCATATCTGTATATTCCAACCATAGAAAGAGAGACATAAGACGTAGGAGACCAGAGATTCTTTAAATGATATGACCTGGGAGTTATGTGCATTACTTCTGCTCATATCTGATTGCCCAAAACAAAATTTCATAGCCAAACCTAGTCACAAAGGTGCTGGGGATAATATAGTTTGGAAATCATATATACAGATAAAACTTTTGAGAATTCTATTACTAATAGGAAGGATAGAATAAGAGAAAGATGGTTATCACTCTGAAACATTTGACTATTGTTCATTAGATAGTGTAAGTTCCATGAGAGAAGGAACTATGTTTCATTCACTAAGGACAAATAAATCAATATATATTTTAGCATAGTATCTAGTAGTTGGAGACTGAATAGCTCTGCTTGATTTCCATTTATTTATATCACATTCAGATAATCCAGAGGAGTATCTTAAATTATAATTTTCAAAAAGATCCAGTGACTAAATACTTCAGTGAATACTTATTTATCATTTTCTTCTTTGGGTGTGGGGGAGTAAGGTGGGTTAGTAGCTTGATTTATTCTCAACTAAGTTCTGTTCATCTGTTTTAATTGTTGATTAACTTACTGATTACCTTGACTTTCCAAATCTTCAGTATCAGTTTATAGATTTTCGTTAGAGAGATGAAAAAGAGACTTAGAATATGAAGATTGTGTGGAATAATGGAGCTAATTTTTGTAGAAAGCATATAAAATGGTGGTCCCTAGCATATAGCAATGTAAGTGTCATGTAAGGGTAATAGACAGATGATATATACATAGACAGATGATAAATAGGTGGATGGATGAGGAAAAGAAGAAAGGAATATGAAAAAAGGGAAGGAGTGAGGGAAGAAGAGAAGGAGGGAAAGAAGGAAGGAAAGAGAGAGAGGGAGTGATGGAGGGAGGGAAGGAAATGCAAAGAGAGACAAACTGACACGTCCCCTCTTAATTGTTAGATTACAACATTTTCGACTACAGGCGGAAAAAGTCACTTGGTCTCTATGGCAGGAGACATCTCACCAGAGACCTGAAAATTCATTCATTTGCTTGACTGAAACTGGATGTACTTTGCCTACTACATGTGCTAATGATCTCTTAGAGAGCACTCAAATGACAACTAAAAGTGGATCAGAGTAGATATTGGTTTTGGTGGTAGAGTCAGGGCCAGACTCAGAAGAAGATGAGTGCCATAGCAAGAAAGTCCAGGATATCTTCTGGAGTCCTCAAGTCCAGTGCTCTGAAGTCCTTCTCCTGCACATTGATGATAATCTAGCACACAGACAGTCTCAGGACAGGAGCTGGGCCTGGAAAATGTGCCTGCTTCCTGGTTTTTGTTAGTTGTCTGCAACAGATGCAGGATTTTACCCACCATGCGTCTTCCTGGTAACAGTGCTGTTCTGTCCTTTGACAGAGCCTCGGATCTCCCTTTCCACAGGATTCTGGCAGTATGTCCAGCCCCTGCCAGACTGAGCATGACCACTCAGCATGACCACTCCATCTCCCTGACCAGGTGCCTGGTTTTTGAATGGGAATGACCCGAACTGCTCTAGACTTTTCTTCAACATTTACTACAGACACCATTAAAGAGATACAGGAAAGCAGTAGTTGCCCGATTTGAAACATTTTTTTTGTGCCCTAGAAAGGTCATATGTCATGAAAAAACGCCTGCAAACAAAAGTTGAGCAGACAGCAGATGGAAAGTGCTGATACGATTTGAACCTGAAGACGGAGTTGTGCCCAAAGCTAGATGCTCTTCTTCACAGCGACATGCACCAGTGCATCTCCTTTTATATTCAAGTTTATTTGAGTTAGAGTTTCTGTCATTTGCTTCCATGAAAGTTCTGATTTATAGAGAGCTTGGTTTGGTTTGGTTGCCCTAATATCACCCATGGCTAAGGCTGCAGACCCTATGAACGGCTCCTACAGTTATATCCAAGTGGTTCAGAAAATTGCTCCCCTTTCCACTTTGTTCTTTCCTCTCTAAACCCTTCTGCTCTGGCTTCTTATCTGCACTTCTGTTTTGTGGTCTGGTACTTGGATTTCTTTGGATCGACACTTCATGGCATATCAAACCAGGCCTTTGATTTCAGTTCCCCCTAAATACAGTCCCTCTCCCCACCCTGGACTACAAACTTTTTTTATCCCATAATCCACTGTGTCTTACCTGCATGCACAGGCCAGGTCCCTGAGTCAGATATCTCTGCATAACAAGATCTACAGAATCATTTTGTCCTGCAGTGAGCCTTCCAGTTTCCCTTAGCCCAGATTTGCTTTCTTTTCATGCTGTTGCCCTTGACTTGAATTGATGCTATTCAGGAAATGCAAAGGTCAAAATCTGCTCTATAGCCCACCAACATTGACTATTTCCCTCAGATTTGGCAATAGGACTTTTTTTTTAATAGTAAAGGATAAGAAATAAACTTTTGTAAAGGGGCTAGTCATTCAAATAAGGAAGTCCTAAAAATCTACATTACATCAGGCACTCAGGCCTACACAAGGAGTAAGCTGGCACTGAGCGGCCTGGGGTAAGGGTGAGGAGGGCATTGATGTAGATGGTTGCCTGGTGTGAGGTGTGAGGTGCTGGAGACAGTGAAGTTTGAGGGAGTCTCCATATAAGAGGGTGACCCTAGTGAGGTGTCATAGTCAGAGCAGGGTGAGAAGTGTGTACCTTCCCCACAAGGGTGCAAATCAGTGAGACATTGAAGCCTAAGCAGAGTGAGGAAGACGCTCAGGGCAGTGTCAGGGGAGAAGAGGAGTGAGACGTCTTTTACAGTGGTTGATGGGAGACAGGGGGTGGCATGGTGTGTGGAGCCCTACCACAGCAGGGGATAAGGGGGATGCCCACATAGAAGGGCATGGTGTGAGACAGAATGGCTTGAGTGGGGTAAATAGAGCATATATCCAGGTAGTAAGTTAGTCTGGGTCAGCCCAGCTGGAGCCCAAGGAGGGCGGATGAGAGGTTAGTTACATAAAGATAGATTGATTATATAAGTATATATGTTAAGGACAATGAGAGCTAGGTGTCTCATTGTTATAGAAAAGTGTTACAAATATGGGAAGGGGAGAACTGAACTGAACCTGTGGTGTTGGATTAGAATTGAGGATGATAAGGGGAGCATATAGAAGAAAGAAAGGAAAGAAGGGAGGGAGGAGATAAAAAAAGAAATATAAAAATATACATAGATACACACACACATACTCCTTAGGTCTGAATACTTAGAGGGTGTATGTACTGAGAGGTACAATGTCACCATTAGCATCATCAATAATGGGACAAATCTCAATCTTATGCCACCTGATGGGGGTAAAATGAAAAGAACACAGTGCCTGTTCTGTGATATTTCTGCTAAAGATGCATAGACTGAATCTAACCATGAAGACACATCAGACAAAACTAAATGGAAGGGCATTCTGCAAAGTAACTAGTCTTTTTATCCACAAATGTCAAGATCATAACAACCAAGGAAACATGGAAAGTGTTCCATAACAAAAGCAACTAAAGAGACATGATATCAAAACTCAACACATTATTCCAGATTGGATCCTTTATCTAAAAAGACGTAGGAGAAATTGAAGAAAATTGAAGGCTTCCAAGGGTTAGATAGAAGTGATGCATCTGTGTTAATTTCCTGATCTGACGCTTGTGTTGTGTTTATCCAGGTGAATGTCATTCTTGCAGGAAATGTCTGGATGTGATAGGGCGTCATGTCAGCAACTTACTCTCACATGTTTTAGAAAATAAAAACAAATAACTTCTGCTGCGACTTTTCTCTAAGTATAGAAACATTTCCATTTATTTTTTTTAAAGGTTAGGGATGCAGGACAACTGGCGCAGTCTCTTTAACAAATCTGCATCATGAAAAAAGGGACTGATTAAAAGAGGCTTGTGGGACATAACAAGCAGATGCAAACATGGCCCTGGATGAGATTCGAGTCTGGATCAACAGCAATAAAGTACATTTTGGGGACAACTGGGTAATGTAAATATTGTTTATTATGAGATGAAATGAAATGTGTTGAAATGGAAAAATAGAGATTATTGGCCAAAAAAAGAAGCAGGTAATAGAATAGCAGTATGAGATTATGTGATCTCATGTTGTAGAGAAAAGAGAAATGCAAATAAAGTTCTATAAATCCTAACCTCAGCAATGGTACTCACTGAGTGGTGGGATAGCTTTTATTTCCTTGTTTTTGCTTGTCTTTATTTCCTAATAAACAATATTCGTGTCCTGTTTCTGTATTCATAAAAGATAATTTTTTAAACTAAAATTTAAATAACAAAACTAGGAGAAAAGAGTCAATGAGGTCAATATTTCCTACTTTAATAACTTTTTATCAACTGTGATATGAATATTACAACAATATATGGGCAAAATCCTCCCATCAGCTGCTAGTCTAGCATAGGGTCATTAAATCTGTTTCATGCATTTGAGAGGTGCTTTAGGTGTGGTTGAATCAGTTTAAATTAATACTATAGAGAAATGCCTTGGTTATCAAAACATTTAACTGGGTGCTAATACCTTGCTTATTGGAACTATGAAATGAGTTAATATATTTGTAAAGTGTTAGAGATTTGATTGCTACCAATAGTATCACACCAATATAAATCTAAAATTCATGATCATCTCTGGTTATTCTTTTAAATAAAAATTATAAAGGAAATAGATATAATTTTCCAGTTCAGATAGAAATTTATTTTAGTTCGTGAACCGTTATATTTTACCTTTTGCCTGCCACATAGTATTCTAAGTGCCCATTGTATAGATAAGAGAAATAGGCCACAGAAAGGATAATTAACCTGCCTAAAGCCACCCAGTCAGTAAGATGTTAGGCTGGTATTAGAACCTGGCAGCACAAGGTTTCAACCCAACCCATGAAGCTTTTCTTGCCACCACATAACCAAGTACATGAGAACTCCAGTTTGTGCACCAATTGATTTTCAAAAGTTCACCTATAAACTAGTGTTTCAAGTTCCAAATATATTTCCCACCAAAATGGTACTACAAATCAAATGTATTTCCTAGGTCAACCTATCTAAATAGACCAAGTGTAGTTAGCTCATAACATGGCTGATTCAGATCTATAGTCTCAGGACCAGTGTTTTTCTAGGTAGAGGATGGCAAATAGGTATCACCTCCCAACCCAATTCCAATTAGTTACTTGTGGCTGCATGGAGCACTTACTGGAGAAGAATTCTGAGCCTTAGCAGGAACCATACAAGGATCAAGGAATGATCTCTGCTGTGAATGAAGACGTAGGAAGAAAGGCTCCCACATCAGGCATTTTCTGTCTGTGCTCCGGACTCGACATAAACTCTGATGTAAATGTGGGACTATCTCAGTCTTGAACGCTGAGGAGTCCAGGGCAGGGATTCTCAGAGTTAAGAGGGGAAGCAGAGACTGAGCAAGACTTCCACGATGGTAAAGAAGCACAGTAAAGTGAAATCAATGGCGAGGAGTATTCTGATGGGGGCAGGAACAGCTGTTTAGAATTATGGGTAGCTTGTTAAGGCGAGTTTTGCTGTGTCAGCAATGACAGTCTAGCCCTTCCTCACACTCACAAATATCACCCATGATCTACATTCCAGCAAAGGAAGGTAAAATTTCAATATGTACTCTCACAGCATTTCAAAAAGTTGTCAGAGTGGTTAAAGGACGCGTTCCAGGTCACGCAGTGAGGTCAGAGCATCAGTCATGAGTTAAATATGTATAAAAGCAAAATCAGAGTAGAATTAAAATGAGCACATATAACCAGCAAGACGATCCCACAAACCACCAGCTTATGTATAGGACTACCAAACTAAGGTTTAACGTGGGTGGGTCCTGGCTCCCATGGCAGAGGTTTTCAGAGAGAGACATTAGAATGTGACATGGACATTTCATGTTGTTTGCTGAGGACTTATTTCTCAAAATAAACTAGAAAAAATAATAATTTAAAGTCCAAAAGTATGTCCCAAGCTAGGCTGCATTTGAGACAGTCCTGAAGCCCAGCAGGCCCCCAAAATATCATGTCAGCTTTCGAAGGCATTTCACAGTTGCTGTAACAGCACCGTTGGAATAAAGCCAAGCAGCTTTAGAAGCAGCCCAGTCCCTTAGACATAGATGACACTGCCAAGAGAAAAATAAAAAAGGGCTGTTGCCCAGCTTGGCATCTGGGTCCTGCAGCTGCCAAATCATATCCATCAACCATGCCAAAGTAATCTGCGGAGAAATTTTCAGTGAGAGACCCAGTGGCCTAGCAAAGCCAGAAAATTGTCTATGATCCAGGCAGGCAATGGGTCCCAGTCCCCCCGTGTCTGCTGAGATAGCCAGGCGACTTTAAGCAAGTTGGTAGAGAGGTTTTAGTTGCTGTCTTCTTCATAAAATGGGCAAAAGTGTGTATGCCTGTATGTTGTGTATGAGTGTATGCAAGTATGTGTGTATGCATGTGTGTGTGCATATGTAAGACAGTGAAACAAGAAACACAGAGGGAACTGGGAAACAATGATAAGCAATACAGCTTTCTTCAGAGACTAGAAGACAGGGTTCAAATGATAAAACGAATTAAAAAGAGGGATGGGGAGAGGAAAAAGAGGCTCTAATCATTTCCTAAATTTCCTAATCCTTTCTCCCAGTAGGACAGGAAACTGAGAGACAGGGACTGAAATCCCACCCAAAGGAAGAAAGATCAAGTCTACACTGTTAGAGAGAAAAAAAAAAGCAAAACCAGAACTCAGAAAAGTTGGCCAAGCCAGGCAGAAGCTCTTCTCTCACCTGCACATTTGCCTTGGACTTTTCTTCTTTTCAGATTGTTGCAAGAAAACAGATGGCTTCAGAAGGCTGAATTTTAAATTTATGAATGGAAATTTGAACAGATGTTAGCAATCAAGATGGCATATAAGATTTTTTTTCATGCCGTGTTTACAGCCCAGACTCTTTCCAATAAATGGGAGAGGGTCATAAAAAGGGTAGTTTTTGATCTCAAGACAGCATGGATCCAGTGTGGTGATTATGTGGCACAATGATGGAAATATTGAAAGTACAAAGGAAGAAAACAGGAATCAGTTCCCCGTACAAATGTTAAATATTTATCCATAAAATGATAGCATGTCTCTGCAGGAAAACCATTAACCCATTGGAGTACTTTCTGTGTTTGAAGCAGGTGAAGTTCAAGCTCAAGGTCTTAACAAATATCTATGAACAGTTACTTACTTGAATTTTGTTTAGACTTTTGACAAATAAAGAATGTTTGCTAGTTTCGTGTTGTTTGAAGTTTTCAGACATTGGAGTCTCACTAAATTTCAAAGAGGAATTGAGTAAGAGGTTAGCAAGAGAGATCTGATGATGAGTGCCTGCATCTGTCAATGCTAGGAACCAAGATGGTACCAAGGGTGAGTGGGAAGGGGCGATATGTGCCAACCTGATCTTGATGCTCAAACACTTAGTAGTAATGACAGATCTTAATAGATAATTCTCGAAAGAAGACACAGATGGCCAACAAGCACATGAAAAGATGTTCTACCTCTCTCATCATTAGGGAAATGCAAATTAAAACAACATGAGATATGACCTCACACCCAAGAGAATAACTACTATCCAATAGACTGGAAACGAATGCTGGAGATGATGCAGAGAAAAGGGAATATTATACACTGTCGGTGGGAGTGTAAAATGGTGCAACCATTGTGCAACAGCATGGATATTCTTCAAGAAATTGAGAATGGAAATCCCATATGATCCAGTTGCTCCTCTGCTGGGTATTTCCCAAAAAAACACAATGACACTTATGTGCAGAGATCTATGCATCCCCATGTGTTCATTGCAGTGTTACTTACAATAGCCAAGAACTGGAAACAACAGATGAGTGGATAAAGTGTGGTATATATACACAATAGAATTCTAGGTGGCTATCAAAAAAGATGAAATCCTGCCATTTGCAGCAGCATGGATGAACCTGGAATTGCTCTCCTTGAGATAAGCCAGAAGGACAAAGACAGACATTGCGTGACATCATTCATATGTGGAGTATAGAAACAGCAAGCAAATGAGTTAACCACATTAAACAAAAATAGACTTAAAATCAACTAAATTGAACAACAATGGACTTTTAGTCAAAGACTTAGGCAACAAAAACACAAATCAATGGTTGTAGAATGAGAAGGGCAGGGAGGGCGGGTAAAGAAGTAAAGGGAATTAATTGTATACTAAGGAAAAATTGAAATAGTGATGAGCTCACTGGATTACATAAAGAAAGATAATTATTAATTATGACATATACCTTAAACTTATAACGTTACAATGCAATATTCTTTCAATAAAATTAATTTAAGAAAAAGAAGTGAAGGCAGAAGTGATACGTATAACACAAACTGGAAATACAGTATATGTTGAAGTCTGCAGGAGTGAAGAGACAGAAGTGAGATTGACTGAGGAGGGGTATAATTCATGGTTGTGTCAGATATCCTGAGAAGAAGGGAGAAGTTATGAGTTTGTGACCATCTGAGAGAAGAATCACCCAGGATTTGCTAGCAAATTCTGTTGGTTACACCTCCAAAATATGGAGTAGCCATAAAGTCTGAAAGCATGGATCATCTTATGCTATCAGATATTATAATGAATGTCTATAGCATTTATTAATGTGTATTCACCTGGATTTGCAGACTTTGTGGCCACCTGGTTCTCCAGATTCCCTTCACCTTTCCCCACTTTGATCCATCATGATTACCCCTCCCCTTGAGTGTAGCAATAACCTCGCTGGTCTCCTAGCTTTTGCTTTTGTCCACATTCATCATCCACAACCAGTCCATTGTCAACACAACAATCAGAGCAAGCCCTTTGAAGCAGTGCTTGTCAGAGAGGGGGTCTAGGACTGCAGTAATAGCTGCACCTGGGAAAGTTGTTGGAAATGCAAAGTCCCAAGTTCTACCCATACTCGTCTATGGAATCAGAACCCTAGTGGGGTGCCCCAAAATCTGTATGCCTTTTTAGTAAGCTAAACAGCTTTCTAAAAAAGAAAAAATAATAATTATGACATCAAAAATCTGCATCATGCTTTATTGGTAAATTCTACCTAATATTTAAGGAAGAAATAATACCAGTTCTATACAAAATCTTTCAGGAATACAGAAGGAAACCTTCCCAACTCATTTTAAGAGGCCAGCAATAGCTTGATACTATGTCAAAGACATTACAAGAAAACCACAAATCAACATCCCTCATAAGAGAGACACAAACATTTCACAGATATTAACAAATTGAATGTAAATATCAGCACCTTATGAACTGTGCACACTGTTGAAAGCAAAGGTTTGTTAGAATCAAATTATTTATTGTAGGTGAGTTAGTTTACATGAGAAGTCTCATTTACAAGTGGTGAGTTTGTTTTTAAAAAAAATCTCCATTACAAGCAGTTTTTATAAACTCGAATTGACTTAGGCTAAAAAGGAAAGGGTAAACGACTAGTGTCCAACAGGAGTCATTGAAAACTTAATACAAGATGGATCCAGGTTCTTAATAATGTCATCGCGGAAGGAGGGTCTCTTCATCTCTCAGCTCTGCTCTCCTCTGGGGAGTCCTATTCTCAGGCAGGCTCGCCCTATGGAGTCAAGACATTGCCTTAGAACCAAGTGTTGTCCATCAGTTTCAAGTCAGCTGTCAGTGTAGGACTTCTCCTCTGGTAGTAACCACTGATGGATTACATTTGTATCTAAAGGACCTTGGTAGTTCCCCAATAACAAAACAATGGACTGCAACCGTAGGAAAAGGAATAAAAATAGGAAGGTGAAGAAAATGGTAAGTAAAGATGATTTAACAAATCGGTAGTTTGTTCCCTTTTCATTCTCCTCTGGGAAAGCTCAAGGTTATCCCAGAAGTCATTATTTTTTGGATTACATACTTTTTTCTCATTTTACTTCATCCTTCAAGTGGTTCTTCTAGAACGGGATTTTCATTCCCATTTCACAGATCAAAAGTGAGCCATAGAAACCGGATGCACAGAATTTGTAAAGCTTTAGCCTTGATAAGCTAAGGTGTGAGTTGGCAGATCTTGTGGTTTTCTCAGGGAGTCGCCACCTGGTGGAAAGTCTGGATATTGTAATCCAGCACTATTGCACTTACCCCACACCACCATCATATATTTGGGGCGGGGGGGGGGTGTCAAAAGGAGGGTGGTTCTACTGATCTTATTAGCCATCATTTATTGGCCTAGTTGTTTTATGCCATTTCTCAGCTAATAGGCACATCAATTCTGCTGGGAGTTTTTAACTATTACAATATTTCAGATAATAAAACTAAAACTCAGAGATGAAATAATTTCACAGAATACTCAACTAGAAAGTGGTAGGTGGATCCCTTCGAGTTTCTGAGTCCACTATCTCTTTTGTTACTCGCAATACTTTTTTATGCTCTGGAGTACATACTGGACAGCTTAACTCAATGACAAAAGCAGACCAAAATAGGAGAATTATTTGTAACTCCACTTGAAAGCTTGCCATCTGTGTTCACTACTCCCTGAGGCAGCATATATTCCAATGTGGCACCAAAATTTTGGTTTTTTAAAAATAATAATTTTATTATTTCTTTTATGTGCACTGCCGTATCCATTTTAGGGAACTGAAATTGCAATCTGTGACTGTTTCTCACTGCACCTACTACCAGAGTTCTAGTGGTGGTTTTACCACCATCTTGTTCCCGCCTTCATTCCCTCCCCTCTTCCACTCCTCGGAGAATCACAATCTTGCACTCTATAAATTTTGTTGAGATTTGTCTGTCAATTTGTTTTCTTTTGTTATGTTACGCATATGAGAGAAACCATCCTGTAGTTCTCTTTTTCTTTCTAATTTTGATTAATATTATCCCCTCCAGTTCTATCTAGATTGTTCCAAAGAGTACCATTTCATCATTTTTGGTAGGTGAATAGAATTCTATTGAGTATATATACTACAACTTCTTTTTCCAGTCATCTGCTGATGGGCATTTAGGTTGTTTCCAGGTTTTGGCTATTGTGAACTCTACCACTATGAACATAAGAGTGCTAGTTTTTCCTGATTCAAGATTGCGTATTCTCAGGGTATATGCCTAGGAGTAGTATTGCTGGATCATATGGTAGATCCATCTTTGTTATTTCTGAGGAATCCCCATACTTTGTGAGATAGAGTTTGAGCTAATTCACATTCCCCCCAAACATGTAAGGGGGCTCTTTCCTCTCAACACTCTCTCCAACTCTTTGTTTCTAGTCTTTTAGATCTAGTTGTAGCTACTCTCTAGATATAGGTCATTCTCATTGGTGTGAGGCGGTATCTCTTTGTGATTTTTATATGACTTCTCTGATAATGAGTGATGTAGAGCTTTTTTTCATGTTTCTGCAGGCCATCTGTGTGTCTTCTTTAGGTAGGTTTTTATTCAGTTCTTTTGCCAGTTTTTTGAATGGTAGTTTGCTTTTATGTTATTGTGGTGTCTGAGCATTTGTATATTTCAGAGATTAAGTTCTATCTGAAATATATTGTGCAAATATCTTCTCCCATTCAGTGTGTTGTATTTTTTAGTGATATCTTTTGCTGTACAGAAGCATTTCAATTTGTGTAGTCTTAATTGTTTAGTTTTGCTTTAGATTCTTTTGTCATAAGTGTCCCTTCTCTGAGGTTGATGTCATGGAGTATTTTTCTTACATTTTCCCCTGTGTATTTATTCAGGTCTCACGTGCATGTCTTTGATCTATTTTGAGTCAACTTATACATATGTTGCTAATGAGTAATTCAGTTTCATTTTTTTTTTTGCAAGTGTCTGTCCAGTTTTCCAAACACTGTTTATTGAATAGAATTTCCTTCCTCCACTGTATGCTTTTGGCTCCTTAGTCATAGACTAAGTGTCCATATAGGTGTGGATTTATTTCTGGGCTCTCAGTTTTATTCCACTGACTCCGTGTCTGTTTTTGTTCCAGTACCACAGTGTTTTAATGATGATCATCTTGTATCATATTTTGAAGTCAAAATCCACTGTTCTTTTTTTGAAGATAGCTTGGCTATGCAACGTCTTTAGTGGTTCCATATAAATTTTGGTATTGTTTCTCGATTTCCTTGAAAAATGTCTCTGGAATTTTGATGGGAATTGCATTAAATTTGTATGTTGATTTGGGTATGATAGTCATTTTAACTAAGTTAATTATTCCAATTCATGAGCATGGAATGTTTTTCCATCTTTTTGTGTCTTCTTCTATTTCTTTTGCTGAAGTCTTACAAACTTTATTGTAGAAGTCTTTCACCTCCTTTGTTAAGTTTATTCACAGGTGTTTTTTTTGTTTTGCTTTGTTTTTTTTTTTTTTGGTGCTATTGGGAATGTGATTTCTTTTAATTTTACTTCATTGTTTGCATAAAGGAATGCTACTGATCTTTGTGTGCTGATTTTATATTCTGCCACTTTACTGTATTCATTTACTGTTTCTAAAAATTTTTATAGTGGATTCTTTAGTATTTTCTAGGTATAATATCATGTCTTATGTAAATAATGATAGTTTCATATCTTTTTTTCCAATTTAGGTTCCTTTCATGTTCTTTTCTTGCCTCGTTGCTCTGGTCGAGATTTCCAGAACTAGGTTGAATACTAGTGGTGTTAATGGGCAACTTTATCTTAGTCTAGATCTTAAAGAAAAGGCTTTCAATTTTTCACCATTGAGTATGATACTAGTGGTGATTTTGTCAAATATTGCTTTCATTATGTCAATATGCTGATATATGTGCTTCTATTCCTATTTTGGTGAAGGTTTTTTTTATCATGAAAGGGTGTTTAATCTTAACTGTTTTTTTCAACATCTATTGATGTGATCACATAATTTTTCAATTTCCCTGTGTGGATATATTACATCAGTAGACTTACATGTTAAGCCATTCTTGCATCCCTGAAATAAATTCCACTTGATTGTGATGTGTAATTTTTTTAATGTGTTATTGAATTTGGATTTTTCAGATTTTGTTGAGGAATTTTTGCATCTATATTCTTCCATGATATTGGTCAATAGGTTTTTATTGTTTTTGTGTGCTGTCTTTGGAATCAGGGTAATATTGGTCTCATAGAATGAATTTGGGAATTTTCCCTTCTCTTCAATTTTGTGGAAGAATTTAAGGAGTATTCTCTTCTTTGAATGTTATGTAAAATTCAATGGTGAATCCATCTGGTCCTGGGCTCTTGTGTTTTGGGAGATTTTTGATTACCTCTTCAATTTCTGTGCTTGTGATTGGTCTATTCAAGTTATCTATACCTTCCTTGTTCAGTTTTGTGAGGTTGTAGGATTCTAGAAATCTGTTCATTTCTCATGGCTGACAAATTTGTCGACATATAGGTAATAATAATAGTCTCTCTTAATCCTGTGTATTTCTCTGATGACTTTTGTGATCTCACTTCTTTCATATCTGATTTTTGTTATTGGGGCTTTCTTTGTTCTTCATGAGTCTAAGTAAGGGTCTACCGATTTTGTTTGTTTTTCAAAGAACCAGCTCTTGGATTCACTGATCTGTTCAGTGGTGATTTTGTCTTCAGATGTATTTATTTCTGCTGCTCTAATTTTTTTTATTATTCCCTTTCTTCGGCTGATTTTAAAATTTTGATTGTTCTTACTTTTCTAATTCCTTCAGGCATGTGGTTAGATATTTAATTTGTGTTCCCTTTTGGTTTTTGATGTGTGCATGTAGGCTATAAACTTTCTTCTTAGAACTCCTTTTGTAGAATTCTACATGTTCCAGTAGGATATAGCTTCATTTTCATTTGTTTCCAGATATACCTTAGTTTCATCAGTAATCCAGGAGTGGTTCAGAAGCATGTTGTTCGATCTCCATATCTTTGTAGTTCTTCCGGTTCATCTTTATAGATATACTTTTTTAAAACAGAAAGTTGTAGGTAAGAATACAGGCAAGTAGGAAGGCAGCAGGAAGTGAGGAGGAGGAATCTTTATTATTATTAATTTGTTCACACTGGTTGTTTGTCCCTGGGACCAGGACTTGAACTTGCTCCTTTGGAGGCAATTAACCTAACTGCTGCTTCACCAGGGCATGCCCTTCTGGTTCGTTTTTATTTTCTCTCTGTTGTGGTCAGAGACAATGCTTTCTATAATTTCAATCTCGCTAAATTTACTGAGACTTGTTTTATACTCCAGGATATGGTCTATCCTTCACAATGTTCCATATACACTTGAGAAGAATATATATTATTTGTTAGTTACGGTAGAACAATCTGCATATGTCTGTTAGGTCCATATTATGCATTGCTTCTTTTATGGTCTTTATTTCTGTGTAATCTTTTTGCTTGGAGTCCTCTACTATTGTTGGGTTACTGTCAATGAAATGTAATCTTTTTGCTTGGATGATACTGATTAATTGAAGGATTGGAGTCCTCTACTATTGTTGGGTTACTGTCAATGAAAAAAATCTGTTTTAACAAACACTCCCAGTGATTCTGAGACCTGCTGAAGTATGAGAATACGTTTTAAACAAAGGTCAAATAATGTCATCCTTTGGTCAAAATCTTGTAACAGTTCTCCAGGGTTCTTAAAGTGACACAAGACCAAATATATGTTATCTGACCTGTAGAACCTCTATTGACTCCCCATCACTCTAGTCTCTAGTTCACTTGCTCTTCGGCTGTACTCAAGGATTTGGCACTTATTGTTCTTACTACCTGGAATACTCTCCAGCTCCCCCGAGCCCCCTCTCCTCTCTACTGGGGCTCAATTCCTTACCCTCTTCAAGTCTACCTTAAATGTCACCTTATCAATATATTATATATTTATGGTCTTTGTCTTCCTGCTAGAATGTAAGTTCTTTGAGAGCAGGGACTTATTTTTGTTGCCTTCTGATTCCCAGAGGTGATAACTCTGCCTGGTACGTAATGAGAACTGGAAATATTTGATGGAGAAATGAATAAATAATCCTGTATTGAGGTTCTGCTAGATGCCAAAACTAAGTGTGCCTCTCATTAAAGGTGCCTCATTAAATTCCCACAAAAGTCAATGCTGTGAATGTTATTGTTTTGATTTTGCATATGAAAAAAATGAGGCAAGTGAAAAAAAGGGAACGAATTTTTAAAAAGAAAGAAAAGGACTGAAATATGGAGTTACCAGGAGAGGAAACTTGATGATCTCCAAATTCTGGGTCTGTCATGGCATCAACTTAATTGACATTTTGATTAATCTTTACTGCTTTTCCTTGCAATTGATCTGGACAGAGAAAATGTAAGCTTTCACTGGTATTTACCTAAGCAATATGTGTTTAAAAAGGTAAAATTCCTGCTCTCAGTGACCCCAGGACAAGACTACATGTAGGTGAATTACTGTTTTGTTTGCTATTTTTCCCATTGTAAATACAGATAATAGAGATAGGATTTCCTGAATATTATAATAGTTCTTACTTCTCTGCCTCATTACTTTTTGTTCCATTTTAAAGACTTCATGCTTTCCATTTTTAATGTGCTGGTAGAAGAAGCTACTCTAGCATGCTTATTTGCCTAAAAATTGAGCTCTCTTCTATGCATAATAGGAATTGTTCTCACTTGCAATTAATGATTGTGTTCCCTATCAAGCATCTGCCAAATGAAAATACAGTCCTGAGACCAGTGCTCAGAAGTGAACCTAGTGGTATTCATCTAAAAAGATAAGAGTCTATTAGGAGGGCCAGCCTTCATTTCTATTTACCTCTCCAGATGATCTCATCTAGTTCCCTGGGTTTTAATATCATCTACATGCTGTTCACTCCTATGTAATCAGTTGGGATCCAGGAAGGAAAATAGAATTCATGCTGGGGTAACACAATAGAGAGAATTTAATCCAAGAAATTAGTTGCAAAGATGTTGGAAAAGCTATAAGGGCAAACTAGGGAGTGTGACATAATCCAGAGAACAGACTCCTTGGGCTGGAAAGACAAAGTGAGAAACTGGGATCTCTGAGAATTTAGGAACAGTGGGAGCTAGAATTTGGAGGTTTGGCCTAGTGGGAATTCAGATCATAGAGGAGATTCATTAATGCTAGAGATACTACCCAAAACAGATTGGGGAAAGTACTCTGACTGTGTAGTCTATCATTGGCCACAGTTTCTCAGAAGCTAGTTGGCAAGGAAGCTTGGGAAATGCACTTTGCATTGGTTATCCCTTCCACTTCCTTCAATGTCCAGAGCAGGTTAGGGAATAGGTGATAAACACTATTTCTAAATTAATATCTTTAGCTTAGACCTTCACTCTGAGTACCAGATTCTTTCATTTGATTGTCCATCTAACATCTCCACTTAGGTATCTAATGATCCTCTCTAATTTACCATCACTGGAAAGAACTCTAATTTTACCAGCAAATTCCCCCAAATTATTCTCCTTCAAGAATGATTCACCTAGCTTAGCAAAGAAATATGGGTGTCATCTTTGATTTCTTCTTTATTTCCTAATTCAACTTTTTAACAAGACCTGTCGATTTTAACCATCAGCATAATTCTATCTCCACCATTACACCTTAGATCAAGTCACCTTATTTTCTCCCCTGGTAACAACAATGACCTCCTAGTGGGTCATGTTATCCCTCTGTGTCTACTTATAATGAATGCATTATCCAGGGATGAGTTCCTAAAGACCTTCCAGGTAGATTTAAGGAAGAATAACTTTAATCTAAGTGAAATAGGATATACTGCAGGGAGTGACATAAAATAACATCAAGAGACCAGTCTATCTTACTTTGGGGAATGAAACATAAGAAAACAAAAGTGGAAGAAAGACTAGTTAGGAGGCCCTCTTCTACCTCTTTGAACATTGTACTCTTGCTCCTGGTTTCACACTGCTCTTCCAGCATGGGAGCAACTTCATATAGCCTCGATTACTTGTTCTGATTTTAGCACACCTGGCTCCACATCATTATGGTCTTATCTTCTGAGAGATCATTCCTAACCCTGATGCAGCAATTATACCTGTTCACAAATATCCCATCTCTCTCCTATGGGAACAAATGTAGGATTACACTTCTCTGTGGCATGGAAGTTCAGTGTGACCACGTGACTTTCCTTGGTCAATGAGATGGTGGTAAAAGTAACATGTCATTACTGGGTGGATCTGCTGTGTGCTTCACTATGCTTTTCCATCTACCACAATGACAGGCAGTGTTCCCATAATTGTTACTCCATCAGCCTGAGACACAAAGTCAGGATGACAATTATTCAGAGCAGAGCTCGCTAACAATCCATGGACATGGGACACAAACAAGAAACCCATCTTCGCTGTTTTAGGTTGCTGAGACTTTGAGATTGTTACCTCAGCATACCTTCCTATCCAGGCTGGTAACAGTTCTCCAGTTCCTTACATTAACCTGTATTACACCCATCATGGAAACTACTGATAATTTTCACTTGTCAGTTTCATTTACTGATCTTGTTTCCGCCATGCACTTCTCTCTGCGAGTGCCAAGAGCAGGGACTTTGTCAATCTAGTTCACCACTGTACCTCCACCATTTAGAAGACCATCCAGTGCATAGGCAGCAGGCAATTATCTGTTGATTAACCCTGGATGCTTTGCATATACAAGTATTTATTGTTTGAACATTATTTTGCCAACAAAACAGAAATAAATGCATCTTGTGTTTAGCACACCTTGAAGCACCAGAACTAAAGCTTTACTCCACTATTTGTTGGTTAAAACTATCCCTTCAGTTACATCCTTCTAGTAAATTCACAGGAACCAAGTTGCTCCCAAAGGCACCATGATTCCTTGGTCAGAAAAGGCCCTGCTAAGCCACAGAGTGGATAAATCAAAAGAAATGCAATCTAAGAACATAAATCATAAGTGAAATTGCCCAGAATTAGGAGATAAAGTGGGACAAAATTCATTTGATACTATTTTTACCACTAAATGGCAGTTGTCCATCTTTTAAAAGGTTTTCTATGCCAGCTAAATCTAATTCCCCCCAAATGACCAAATCTCAAACTTCACCGTTGTCATAAAACATTAGTATTGAAAAAAAACCATACTGATTACTCAATTGATCAATTCAGACTACAGAGCTATCATCTGGCTTTATTAACTCTAGTTGGCAACCTCTTAGGGTTTCTGTTGTCTGCCAGAAGCTTCAAACTTGGAAACTCAGAATTGTGTTAAGTCAATGCCTTTTAAAACCGAACATATTTAAAAAGAACATTTGTATACCACCCCTTTAAATCATTATAATGAAGTGGCATGGAAGACCCAAATTATAAAATTAACCTTGCAATATTTTTAGGTTTTATATTTTTCTTCCTCACATAAATATTTTCCTTAAGGTTTCAAAATATCACTAAGCTAGTGAAAAAATAATTCCTAAATACTATGAAGTCTTGCAGGAACCAGCGCCCTTTGTCAGACATTTTAATTCTTCATGGCACCCAGAGTAAGGTAATGCTGTTTGTTCTATTTACCTAGCTTAACCTCCTAGACTATATACAACAGACTGTATCTTCAATAAGTGTATTCGGTCTAATTTGCAAAAATATGCTACCAAAATATGAATTCATGAAGAATTTGACCTGAAACTACCAACTTTTAACACTAAATGACAATTCCTGAAATCTTGTTCAACTGGAATTCAATTTTATTAACCCAATCCTACTCTTGAAGTTCAGAAAATATGAACCTGCAGCTGAAATTTAAAAAAGACAAGCAAATAAAACATGAGCCCATCCCATTTTGCCCCATATGCTGAAAATAGGAGAGTTTGAATATTGCAAATCTCTCAAACATGAAGTCATATTCACATGAAGGAAATCATTTATATGGTTAAGGAAACAGGAAACTTTCACATCGGCTTTAATATTCATATTTTACCAAAATTTTCCTGAACTCGGTCATCATTACTAATACTTTTTATAGTATTATTTACTGCATTTAAAAAAAATTTTTAAACTAAGCAGAAAACATACAGTTGAAGAAAACTGGTTGTCAGTCTATACAATGACTTTTTTTTAACTTTCAGCATGACAGACTTTATTTTGGTACTTTAACAAATATTTTGCTTTACAGCAGTGACAAAATATTTGCCAGAAATTTTCTTTTCCTGGCATGTATATTCCAAGCAGTTGTTATTCTACGAACTGAATTTCACTATGCTTTGCACAGTAAGAGGTATACCCACTACATTCTTAATCTCGGCAACTGAGGGCCATTGTGCAGCTTTAGAAGGTGCTGTCACTTCCTTTTAGCCATTCCAAAGTAGATTGATCCTGTATGTGGGGGACAGGAATTTTGAGAATTAAAGCCATTCAGAATTTAGGTGAACTCTGTTCCGAGTGTTGCTTAAAAACATATTTAAAAAGAAATGAGTTCTGTGGCAATTGCAGGGAATGTTCTCTAAATGAAGTATTCATAGTTTATTAAAAGTAAATTATAGGTTGGAAAGGTTGCTCTTTTTGCTGTCTTCCTCTACTGTTAAACTGCTCACAGTTTAAAGCAAAACTGATGGTAAAATAGAAAAAGGAAATATTCATTTAGAAGGAAGTACCCAGGCAGGTATCCTCGTAATTCCAACTCTTTCCAGCAATTTCATTCTTAAGAAGTGAGGCCCTCCTTTTAATGCACAGAGCCCCTGTCCATCCCTACTTCCCTGTAATATAAACTATGACATTCGACCTATGACTTCTTCAGTTAAGCTTCAGGAGAGGTTTGGAGCCGTTGCAAAGGTAAATCAATCTACAGGACTAAGCCTTAAGCATGGACATCAGGAAGATGCCCTTCAGTTCTTTGGAATTTACGGCCCTAAGTTATTTGCAAAAGCAGGCATCCGGCTCAATACTGCCATCAGCAATCATATAAAGGTTGCAAACTTCAAAAAATCTCTGGCAGCCTTCCAATCTCTACACTACAGGATGATGCATTCAGATTTCCTCTGGCCAATTCAGAATCAGATCTGGTCATAAACAGCCTCACTGATGAGCTCTTTGGTTTTGATTTACAGACATTGTGGAACACTCAGAAATCAAACCCACACCATCCTTGAGAGCAGACAGTTATTAGCAAAGGGGACATGTACATTTGAACGAAAATGTACAAAATTTATAACAGTGACATTTTCAATATTAGGCCACATGATTTATTCAGTAGTTTTTATGTTCCCAAATTACAATTTATGTCTATTCATAAGACTACAAAAGTTACCATTAGAATTGTCTGTGCTTATAAAATACCAACTTTTTTTTAAGTGTTATATATACTCATTAACACCAGTCTGCGACGAGTTACATAGAATCATAGGCACTTCAAAGGCTTAAAAAGACGTTTACAACTTAAATGCATTTTTAAGAACAAAAACTGATTTTTCCTTAAACCCCTACACGTACCCTCAAATTGCAAGAAATTAACAAATACAGTGGCCAAAGGAATCTGCAGCAACTTCTCAAAATACTGTTAGCATCTTTGGGTTTGCTGAAGCTTGTCAGTAACTCACATCAAATCCTCCTGAAAGAAGATCTGATTAGATAGATATGACTAAACAGTTTTGTGGTAAGAATCCAATTTTACACAGTAATTTGCTATTGCAAATCTGCCTGAAGCTATAGGTAATGAAAAACAAAGCAAATGTAAAATGGATAGTCTGACACTTAAAAATTTATACAAAGTGGAGGTTAAAGTTTACATATTTGAAAATCACATATACACTAAATTACCATCATCTGAATTATTCAAAGACAAATTGCACCGTAACAGCTACAAAAGGCATAGAGTTGTTTTGTTTTTTTAAGGGGACAGAAAAGGAGAACAGAGGAGAGGAGGGGAAAAACAGATAAATTAACAGAGTAAGACCAACTTGGTAAGGTCAATCAGAGACATGCTGACACAAATTAAACAGCTTTCATCTTTGACCATTGAATAAAAACAATCATCATATTTGCGCATAAAGGCTTAAACCGATTCCATGAACATAAAGGATTTTCATAACACAATATTTTGCCACTGCTATTCACAGAACACTGAAGACGTTAAATTTGAATTTTATGTTGTTCTAAAGAAATACATGAAAAGTTTTAAATACAATGGGATTTTATCATTAAAGTGCCAGAATGACTCTTTAATGAAAAAAAAAGCCAACAACAAAAAACAAAGATCTTCATTATTCTATGCAAAAGCTTTATTTTTAAAAGTTCAGTGATCTCATAAATAGAGACACTAAATGGGAGTTTCACGCATAAAACTCCTTAGTAGGTGCCTTCTGATAAGCAGCACTGGATGGTTTGCGTTCTCCAAGGTCATAACTTCCTTCGTCCTTCTTCCTCATACGATACACCAACAGCAGGATAAGGAAAATTGCAAAGAGAAAGCCGATAACTCCACCAGCAATGACAGCTGCAACACACCAAAAGAAAGATTACTTTTAGGAGAGATTCAAAGGTTGCAGAAATTAGCTTTGTCAAGTCCAATCTATTTACACTTTTATAAAAGACTTCATTTGAAAAAAACCCACTTTTAAAAAACTGGATTCAATGAAGCAACCAGGTAATTATGCAAATCTGACATTCCTCAGGAAGGTACAATACATTCTTTCATTAGTATTAATAATACCCCCAAAAGCCTCCATAAGAAATACCTGGCTGAGACCTCAACTAATTCCACACTTTAAAATTCTTTAGTCTTTTCAGTACTCACATTTCATGGTCTAATCTTTTAATTGCTTTTTCAATGAAAATACAAAACACGGTATAATTGATTCAAGTTTTGCAAGAGGAAATATGAAAAAAACATGCAAATTTCTTTTCCATTTGGGACTATCCTTTTAAGGATTAAGTGTCCTTAACTCTTATAGATCTCCCCCTTTAAAATCAGATGCTAATACTTTCATCAGAGAAATTACAATCAGAGACAACATCCTTAATGTCATGGGGTTTTTTGTGCCAACTACTTGCTCCCCTAAAAATCTCTTTCTTCTCTTAAGTATAATTTGAAATCAGGGGAGACATGGGGCAGGGGTGATTGAGCTTCACATCCTGCCACCCATCTCCCACCATGCTCAATAGTTCAGGACCAATTCAAATCTTAGTAATTCTCTTCCAGTCTCCCTCAGCCCCACCCCAAGTGATGGCCAAGCTGAGGGGTCCCAATGAAAATAGACAGATGCGCCTAATGAAAAAGCCCCTCGAGACCGCTTTCAATTGAAAGGTGACATTCAGCAAGCTTTGCCTAGACCTCTAACTAATACTTAGACAAACAGAGGCCTATTTAAGGGTCCTCTCACCTGATCCCCATGGGTCTACTCACCTGCCAGGACTTCTGTTCGCTTAAACAGATTGTCTGAGTGCTTCTCAGTATACACATTTGTAGCCTCCTCAGCTGGGTCTATTTTCCTTCCTAAGTCAGAGAGGTTCACTTTCTCCTTATCAATTTCTTCAGGTGACTGGTATGGAAAAAGGGGAAAGACTATGAAGATACACATTTTAAAATATGCTAGAAAGAAGAGTCATAGATGAGTATATTCCAAAGTCTGTTTGGAATGGCAACCTATTATGTACATGAGCTTAGGAAATATCTGGAATAACCATTTTCTGTGATGGTACTACCAATGGGTGAGTCCTATGATGGACCCATGTAGTTCCTAGCACATATATAGGCAAGACGGGTAGTAAATTCATATAATCCCAATGGCATGATTAGGTTGCTTTAGTTGACATTTCATAGGATCTCTAAATTCTTGACACCATTCCTTTAGGCCACCATTTTTCCCTGGTTGATACAACCCAATAGCATTGATAGGATTCTCCAAATTCCTTCATCTCTTTGCTACGCAGAGCACTGACAACATCTTTCTTGGTCTTCTCTCCAGATATTTTCCAAGGGCTCTCTCTTCCTACTCCAACTTGGTGGAGAGCACCCGCTTCAAGCTTACTCTGCAGTGATTCCCTCTACTTATTCACTTCCTATACCTTCAGCGAATCCTGGAGTGGAACTTTAGGGGAACTGTGTTCTGCAAGGAGTTTCTGTGGAACCCTGAGAAAGTCATACCACTTTTCTGAACCTTGGTTTCCTCATCTGTCCAATGAAAGTCATTTTCTGGTTCTCAGGTATTCCACAATTCTACAGTATGAATTTAAGATAATAACTGATATCTTCATCTGCATCAGTACTATTCCCACTTAGTCAGAAGCCTACAAGACACTAGCCATTGGCTGTACCACTAGTACATCTACTTTTTCATGTAAAAAAAATATAATTCACCACTGAATCACATGGACCATCTTTTCTATTTCCGTTAAGTACACCAGCTATTCCATTGGGCTCCGGAAGCTATTATTTTAGTACATTCCAAATTGTATGTTTTGGGGAGTCATAGTGCTGCCAATTTTGCTTTCACCCTTCTTTCACATTAACTTCCTTCCTTGGATTCTCATTTCCACAGCCTTGTTCAGATTTTCACACAATAACCTCATGTGTTAGGCCAGTTTCCCCCAAACTAGCTCACTGCTTCATTCCTAGTAGAAAACTCCAGAAAAGCATCTGCACTACCACTACTGACCAAAATTGATTCTTAACATCTGTGCCTTGGTTCATTCAGGGAAACAGGGGAAGGGGGAGGCGAGAGGGGAGAGCACTTAGGAAAAACAAAATCTTTTTAATGGTTAGTACAAGTTACCTTGTTTAAACCATTTCATGGCCAAAGATGACAAGGAAGCTAACTCTTTAAATTCTAGTCCAAAATTTTCACTTCTTTCTTTGTCCATTCTCCTTAACAAGCTCCTGCCTGATCTTTCAGCTCTCTATAACCCCAGACCATTTTAGTCCACCACAGCAGAACATAAATCTTCTGTCGGCCTTCCAGCATTCAGCACAATCCTGACTGTTTTGTGCGTATGACCGAAGGTTACAAAATGAAATCTGAAGTCACATAGAAACTTAACACAAAACAAAAACAATCCCTGACACTAGAGATTCCTTTCCAATTAATCTAGGGGTGGGAAATCTGGCATCATTGCTTATTTAAAGCACTCCAGAAAACATAGCCTGAGAACCACTGGTTTAGAGAAGCTCAGTTCAGAAGACGAATTTCTATGAAGTTGAAATTCTTGATAGCTAACACTATTGACGAAAACCATTCAAATCCATTGTGGTATTGTTGTAGATAATACTTTTTTTCCCTATGTTTTTCTTCTTCTGGCTTTTTCTTTCTTTTTTTTTTTTTTGGGGGGGGGGGGGGGGGGCGCCTCTACCGCTCTTCCTAAGAACAACTAATCATCTTCATTTCAACTCTATGCTGTGGCCCAGTTAAGTGTCTGGTTGCTTTCTGAAAGCAAGGTTTCATTCAAAATGGCAGCTTGCTAGTTAAGTCTAAATGGTTAAATAACACGAAAATAAATGACTTCTTGGAGTTGCTTAAGGTCACTGGCATTTCTAGGAAGGACCACAAACTAGACCAGGTGGATTCATTTGAACTCCAAGGTACCTGAGATCAATGAGTCCCTACCTCAGTAAACGGTGTGCCTACCTTCCATGGTATACTGATAAAGTGGCTATCTTACTTTCTCAAGTGGCAGGAAATTTTATGCTGCCTGAAATCTCAACATGCCGTGACTTTAAAAAGCAAAGGCCATACAATAATGATCATTTGATTACTATATAACATGCCTCCCAAATTTCACTTCTCCACAGTACCGTGAGAGAAGAAAACATGAAAGGCCTTTCCAGGCCTTCACGTACCAGACTAAAGCAGAAGAGAAGCACATTGGCAGTATTCTGGCTCAGTTTTCTCCACTATTCTCCTGGAAAGCCCATTGGTAATGGCTGCCTGGTGGAAACATAGACACTAAAGAGAGGAGAGAACAGATGATGTGGGTTCTAACCTAACAAACTTTCCACTGCTCACTGGCACTGCTACTAGAGATAAGAAAGGGGAAGATAAAACTCAAACTGGTAGATACTCAGATTTGTGTCCAGGAAAAGAGGTGAATTTTGGGGGTAAATGAGATGGATATAAGTAGCTTCTATGATATGAGAGACTGAATTTAACTTATCCATATGATCTTTGCCCCATTATTAAGAAAAAATGACGATGTCCTGTCAGATTTTTTTGAGTCCCTAAAATCATTTGAGAATGTGGACACTTCTGTTTCCTCTGTATCAGCTTTAATCCAACAATCATGACAGAGCTTGCATTTCAGGGGTCTCTGGGTGTGGGGACAGGTGGCCTTACAGAACTGGAGCCACTGTGCTGACAGGAATGGCCTACCAGTAGGGAGCCTCTAGGAGCTCTAGATGGAAGGCCCATTCTTCAAATTGAAAAGGTTTATTGCATGAAATCAGAGATCTGACTAAGAAGAAGTCTTTCCAGAGTATAGAACTAATTTAAAACTTTAACTCATACATATGTACGAAACGAAATTACAGAAAGGTAGCACAGATGATTAAGTGAAAGCAATTAAAGGTCTGTCACATAGATGTCTGGTTGTTTGGAAGCCATGGAAATGTAATGGAAGTAAAAGATTACGAGCAATGCTTTGCTTGAACAAATAACTGGGTTCTTTTTATTTTTTGTCACATAAATTTATACCAAAACTAGATAGATTATGTATAATAGTGACATTAATGCTACTATGAGACCCATTTAAAAGCAAAGTCTATATTAATGGCATCCTAGAGGCAATATTTAATTTCACTGTGCCATGTAACAACAAAATAAAAAACTTAATAACCATTAGTATTAATATTATTCATTATCAATATTACCAGTTCCTAGACTAGTATTTGATATGAGTCACATTCAATAAATTGTCCATGAATTGATGAATTTTTTATTACTATCCCGAACAAACATGATACTAGGAACAGAAATATATTAAAATATCTGGAGAGCCTTAATTTCTCGGCTCATCTGTTAGACATCCAGATATCTATTTTCTTTGTCTTAATAGGGCAGTTACTTCCTGACAGCCAGTTTCTAAAATGTAAATCAATTTTCACTCCATTGTTGTCAACTGACCAGAACTCTACATCAAATTAAGTTTTGCTTATGCTACGACACTGTCATAAAAGCCAAAAAGTGAGTTTCTTCCTCAAACTAATGAATCCAAATGACCAATGACTTCAAGAAATTCAGTCATGAGAAATGGCTGCCTGGAAACCTAGTAAGTCCAATGCATCTTCGAACAGCCCACGCTGGATAATGTGCCACACACCCTCTGTAGTATTCAGCAGCCTACCCTAAACTGCACCTGTTGCTTTTCATTTCTCCCCCTCTTCCTTCTTTTTTGCATTCATTCAACTTACTGCCTTCAGGAAGCAGCTACCACTCGTGGAGCCAGCATGAGCTACGTCACCTGCTTCAGTGCTCACAGAGCTTCTCCTTTCTTTTTGAACACCAGACCAGTGAAGTCTGTGTCCCACTAACAGTGATTAACCCTTCTTAATCCTACCCAGAACGTGCCAATTGGGAGTGGATGGACCAGGTGCTCCGTATCTAAAGAAACCCATTCAGCTATGTCGTTCACATCCTGTTGACACACACTGGGAGGACAGCGGACAGAGAGGATGGGAGGGGATGGGAGGGGAGGGGAGGGAGGAGGGAAAATAAAGGCACACTGGTAGGAAAATAATGGGGCAAGAAGTCCTCAAGTGTTCCTGCCTGCAGGGGATGCTTGTTACTCCAGAGAAGACCTGCCAGTGCTTTCATGACACAATCTTCCATATCCTGTCTATGGCTAGAGCTTGGCAGAATCTCATTTCTAACACAGGGGTGAGCTCCAAAAGGGGACACTTGCTTCTAGGTTTTCCTAAGCAACCCATGATCCCTGGACTGTCCACTACAGCTCATTTGGCCAACTGGCTTGGTCTCTACAGCAATAAACCAACTTCAAGGAAGGCTTACAGAATGTTTCCGGGTCTAGGTGCCGGATTTAAGCACGCACATTTCATTTTCTCAACAATCTGTGAGAAATAGGCTTGGATCAGTTTAAAAAACTTCACCAGATCCAGGATATGAAACTTAAGCCTTCGGATTTTAATAATTATTTTCCATCTTAAACAACTTACCTGGTAGTGGGTGGTCAACTAACAATAATGCAATGCTAATCAGGCTAAGGTCAGAGGTTTCATAGTTTTCATTAGCTTTGATCTGCTCTAAGGCCCAAACCTATTATTTCTTAATAAACCAACTCTCAAAATGAATATATAAGCATATACCCATATTCATCATTTTCCATGGAAGGAGTTGAAGTCTACAAACCACTGATGTCGGGTCTGAACAGACTCGGAGAAACACCTTCCTGAGATTAGTACTTGGTGTCTCCTTATCCCATGACCTGTTTCAGTATATGTAGAGTTCACAATGGTCTTTAACTCAGAACAAATTCTTTATGAAATGACAACAGATGTTCTTGGCTTAAGTCAGACTGAGACTGTTTTGCTTCTTCACTGAATTCACTTAACTATGATTTCCTTAAGTACCTGGTTAAAAAAAAAAAATTCATATATAAACTAGATAAAAGTAGAATGAACTATCAAGTCGTAACAGGAGAACACTTAAGTGCAAATTACTAAGTGAAAGAAGCTGATCTGAAAAGACTATATTACTGTATGATACTAATTACATGATATTCTGCAAAAGGCAAACTATGAAGACAATAAAAAGATCAGTGGTTGTCAGGGGTTGGAAGACAGGAGAAATGAACAGGACGAGCATAGAGGTCTTTTAAAACAGTGAGCTAGTCTGTACAAGGCCATCATCGGGGGTATATATCATATTTTGTCCAAACCCATAGAATGGTCACCATGATGTAAAATATGGATTTTGGGTGATAATGAGTTGTCAGTGGAGAGTCAATAATTATAAGAAATGTACCACTCTGGTGGGGAATGTTGACAATGGGCGAGGCTGTACATGTGTGGGGCGGAGGTGTGTGAGAAATCTCTGCATTTCTCTCCAATATGGCTGCGAACCTAAAAGTTCTCTGAAAACAAAGTCAAAAGACAGCAACAAAAAACAGGAGGTGGATGAAAGTCAAAGCAATCATAGAGTAAGTCATCATTTACAATAAAATAATGAAAAGACCACCATTCTTTTAAATGGGGCTTCTTAAAAGAACCATTCTGTACAATTTTAAAATGGCACATTTACAACAACTTGATGACGCAATGCAACACAAAACAGACCTGCGTCTGAGCAGGTATCTTGCTCGGTATCTTCAGTGTCGTGGTTTCCACTTTGGGAGTGGCACTAGTGAACGGTATCTTTGGAAGTGGTCGAGACGTTGTCAGCTCTGGACTCTCTACACCCTCATCAGCTCCTGGAGAAAGAAACCAAGATGCTTGGAGCACAGGAAGCAGGACACGGAATTTGACAGTATCCGACAATATTGTCTAAGGTTGGCACTGATGGATCCATGTTCTTTTAAAAGAATTTGCTAAAGCATTCAGCACAAACCTTCCTGAAGTCTTCACTATGATTAAAAAAAGTAATTTCAAAGTGGACCTGTAGGCAGCCTGGCAATTTAGTCTATAATATTATCCCAAAAATTCTAAGTAGCCCTTCTTTCACTTGCATATTTATCTCCCCTTCTCAGTGAAATTTCTTCCCATCTAAGCTGAAGCATGCTACATTTTCCATTTTAAAGCACAATAATGCAACACAAAAGGAACACTCCCACAACTGACTCCTTATCTGAAGGGACCTTGCTGTCCTTTTTTGACTAGACTTTCCCAGTCGTGGTATGGATTCCCATTAGCTCCTTTCATCACATCTCCATTTTCTGCTCTAGTCCCTCTAGTCAGATTTTCCCTGTTATACTACTGGTATTGTTTTGTTTAGGTCTCCAGTATCCCCGCCATTACCATATCCAATGACATTTTCCAGAATGATCTTCATGTATTCAAAGCTCCTAGCACCATAGGTCACCCGTCAATTATCACGTCACTCTTGATACATTCTCTGTGGGTTTCTACGACTTTGGCTAGTTCTGGCTTTACCCTCACCTCTCTATTACTCCCTTGCAGGTTCATTCTCTTCTACCTGGACACAAATGTCAAAAGTTCCTTAAGGTTCAGCACTAACCTTCTTATTGTACTCTTTCTCCCTCACCCATGTACATGGCTTCAATTACAATCAAGATCTAAAGGAAACCGAAGCTTACATCAGCTTATACCACTCTTTTAATATTCAGACCTATATATCCACTGCCCTACTTGACATTTTCACTTGAATGACTCAAAGGCACTATATACCTCTACCACGTGCAAAACAGAACCCATGACTCCCCTCCTTCTCCCCTCACAAACCTGGTCTTCTCTCCATGTTACCTTGCAGTGCGTGGAACCTTCCATCACTATCAACCGTAGCTCTGATTCATCACCCAGTTCTATGATTTTATGTCTTTCATATCTTTCCATCTAACAGTTTTCTACAATTTCAGGGCCACTATCCTCATCTAAACTACTGCAATCTTTCCATGAACCACTGTACTTGTCTCATCAGAATAGTCCCTGTTCAGCCCAATGTCCATAAATTGGCTGTGAGCTCATCCTTCTCTTGTTTAAAACTACTGCAGTGACAAGGTCCTCAAGATGACTATAAATGGCTTCTGCTCAGGCTTGAGTGATGCAGTTTCCTCAAGAATCATTTTCCCTGATGTTCCTTACACCAGCTGTGGTCTTGGATCTTCTGTCCAAAGTCCTTTTCTAGTTAATTCCTAATTCACCCCTAGTCCTCAGCTCAAAGGTCATTCTTCAGGAAAGCCTTCCCATATTAGGTCATTAAATGGATTTTTAGTATCATCTTTCTTATCTTACCTGCCTAAATGCAATTATGCATTTATTTTTTAACTATTGACTAGAGTCTCTTTCCTCCTAGATTGGGAGATTGGAAGCTCCATAAGGTCAAGGGGCTATATCTGTTTTGCCTCTGAGTGTCTAACATACTCCCTAATACATATATGCTCTGATCCAGTATTTTGTTCAGGAAGTAACTAACCATACTAACTGCCATCTAGACACTATCTTGTCTGTGTGTGTGTGTGTGTGTGTGTGTGTGTGTTTAGCAAAACAGCATCTGAGAATTTCTGACATTCAAATACATCCTTTTTTAAGTTGATCATCTGTCAAATTTGTAACAACCCAAATACTCTCAAACTCTGTAACTCAAAGTAGCTTCCTTCCTGAGACAGAAATGAATGATGACTACCTGCAAATTCCTCACAGAATCCTGTTAATGGGATATGCAGTTTGGAAAGTAAGAGGCAACATGCTGGAAAAAGTCAATGGCTATGACTGTGATTTGTTGTTTGTTTCTTTTTTTTTACTATATCGACAGTCTCCTTTAACTTGAGCATATTTACTCATTATATAGAGAAGAAATGGCAAGTTATATGGAAATAAGACAGAATCTGGCATGAAACAAATCTATATTTTGGGCTCTGGAATTTATAATATTCATGACCCCTGGACAAGTCATCCTTGAGTCTTAGTTTTCATCATCCATAAAATGGAGCTAAAAACAACAAATGCTCAGAGATACAAATATATCTGAAAGCATTCTGTACACATAAAATGTTGTATAAATGTAAGTCATTAAGAATGATGGCTCCAGAAATGCATTACTATTTTATATCAGCTTATGTGATTTTCAAAGTTTTACATGTAATAAGGTTGATTTGCCTGCCCCTTCATGAATCATTTTCTTACCAAGAATAAAACTTCAATGAGAAATAGAAATTTTCAACTAAAGACTTCTAAGACACCCTGGATTTGTAATAGTTATAAAGATGAATCACCAAGGCAGGAGTGTGGAGAATCTGTTGTGAGAGAGATTTTTGTAAAGTAGAAAATCCCCTCAAACTAGCACTTTTTTTTTTTAAAGGAAAGGTAGAGGCAGGAATGAAGGCAAGCAGGCAACAGAAAGAGAGAGAGAACAAAGAAGTATTGTATTTTTATTTAGTTGTTCACACTGGCTGTCCCTGACCTTGCCCCAGACTGGAACCCAGGGGGTACGTGGCCTGAGTACTTCAGAGGAGATTGACCTAACCACTATTCCACCACGGGGTGCCAAGCTTGCACTTCTTAAGCTATAGAAAGATGAGAGACCTCCCTCGTGTGGTTCTTTTACTGAATGTATTGTCCTTATTAAAAGATTGGCTTCTTGCCCTAATCAGAAACCTGGAGCCCCTCTGACATCTCTCTCTTATCATGAACTTTCAGCCCTCTGTCTTCTCTCTGCCTGAGACATGCGTTCCAAGTGCCAAGCCCAGAGCCTAGAGCCCATTTCCACCCAGGAAATTCCTGCTTATACCATCATGCCTAGAACTAACAGCATCCCCTCATGGAACCTTCCTGGCTCTTTCTATCATGGAAGGCTTTTCTCTCACACTTGCCGAATCTTGTCTTCCCTCTTTTTAAAAAATAACATTTTAGTCCACTTATAATAAAAAGAATACTTGTTAAAGGAAAAAAAATGAATACATGTTCATAAATGAAATGCGAACACACAGAACTACAGAAAGGGATAAATACAAATATTCAAACCACCAGAGAAGGCATTATTAGATTTGATTTACTGAAGTGTGCCTAGCACCAAGAATGGGTCAGTTTTGCCATGTAATGGTGGTTAAGAGACATTTGTTGAGTGAATAAATATCTTCTGTGTCATCTCATCTTCTAATGAGATTTCCATTTCTGACATGATCCACTATTCTTGGAGGACTCTTTTGGGCTCTTACAATGTTCCCTGTTAATGAGCATCATCTTCTCGTTTCATCATTAAAGTACCTTCTCTCTCCAAATGTAACTAGTTTTTCTCTAAGCTCTTTCGCCCTGTGAGCTTTTGTCTTTTCCCATTTGGGGGGGGAGGGGGGGCGGGGAGTCTCTTTCATGTTATAAGTTTTCCCATAAATGTCTATGGAGATTGCTTGTCTTTTCATATATTTAAGAAGGAAACACCAAAAAGCGGACCAGAAGCTCCGAGCAGAGAAAGTTTATCAAATAGGGCATCATCAGTTAAGATAAAGCTGTGTTTTGTTGCTGAGCTCCAAAGCCAGTATCTTTGGGTGATTTCCTTCCAGTTGGTCTAATTCCTCAGAGAGGGCAAAGGTCAGACTGTCCACGTTTTGGGAACTGATGGGGAGAAGACAACTGGGGATATCTCAGCATTAAAGAACTTTGACTGGAAGAACTTGTCCCTGTTGTCAATAAAACATCCCCGATACCATCTGGTCCCTAGTCCCCAGACCCTCTGTTCCAGCCTCTCCAGGTAACAGACTTCCAGCTCTCTTCTGAGGCTGGGAACATGACTCCCGTTGCTGCATGATGATGGGAAGGAATCAGGGAACCTTAAACAGATTTTCAATCATTCATCCTGCGTTTAACACCGCTTTCATCCCCCACTTTGTGCCACCAACTGCTGGGTCCCCAGGGCATTGATTCTAATGTGTTTATCAGTTTGCTTCTTGGCTTTCCCTGCTGCTGGCTAACTCAGCCTTCTCAAGTCTGACAAGTCTTTTACCACTAGGTCATCAGCTTCAAAACACAGTGGCTTTTGTCTGTTCTACCGTTTTGTTTGTTCTTGTGAATTCATGTCCAATTCCTTTATTGTCAGTTTAGTTGACCATTGGAAGGTAAGTGTACTACTCCATCAGCTTTAACCAAAAGTCTGTATTTAACTCAAACTTTTGTTGTACAACACTTTCCTGTGTGATGTCACTCGTAATATAGTATGCCACTCATTTTTTATCACTTCTATATTTCCCTCATCAGATGCTCATATCTGTGTCCGAAGAACATGGCATAGCGTCTGGCAAACAGTGAACATCTATGAAATATCCAAGTGAATGATGGATGTTTTCATGTTACAAGTGCCCATCCTTGAGCCCACATGTGTACACAGTCCTGTCTTCATACCTGGAAAGCAGCCTCAGAGCATTTAACTATTCTCCAATCCATATGCTTTCCAACTGGATAGCTTGATAGATGAATGGGGGGAACAGGGCCAAAACCCTGGGCGATCCTAACTTCCAGCTGGGATTGGTTATCAGCAAGGCAGAGTCTCTTAATTCTAGTACAGGGTTTTATGACGCAAGGAGGCAGTACAGAAATGGACGGAAAGGGAACACTCTCTCAAGCCCAACTCTCTGGTTCCTGTCCAGTTCTATTACTTTCTAACAGTGTGATCAGAGACAGGTTACTTAATCTTTTGGGACCCCAGGTTTTCTATATGAAAAATGAAGATAAAAGTAGAATCTGTCCTTACAGAGATGTTGTAAGGATAGGAACAGTACCTGAGATACAGGTAATGATTTATTAATTTTAGTTACAATTTCTATCACCTTTCAGCTGAAAATCAAATCCCAGTGCAGTGTAAAAGGATTTCCCAAGTCCAGAGTGATATTCTTATACTTCTTTTCAGCAATGATCTTCCCAAGGCTGAAGCCAAGATAGAAGCATATGGACTCACATTTAAGCATAAGCTCCGTCTCTCTGGTTAGTGGGTTCAAGATGGCAAGTGACCTGGATCCAAATCCTTTCACTTGGATTGGAGATTTAGGGACGGGAAGGCAGAGTAGTAGCATTGTGTACCTGCTTTTTTTTTTTATCAAACTTAAAGACACTTTTGGTATAAATCAATGAGAGGACTTGACAACCTCTTCAGGTCCCTAACATCTCTTGGACTCTAAAATCTATAAAATGGGGACAAAAAGGACCCATATTTATTATTTCCTGGGACATTTTGAAGATGGCAGTTACAAAGCACTTTTGAGGTGCTAAAAAAAAGAGGTGCCATGAGTGCAAAATATTAATAGAATTGTGTGCTGTGGAAAACAACTCTTTTCACACTCATTCTGTGTGTGCGCTACATATCACTCTCCCAAGAATAACTAGGGCTATTTTTACATTAGGACTGCACTGTAAGCTCACTGTTACTAGGTCAGCCGCCACCTTTTCTGTCTCTCTCAGACTTGCCATTTTCTGACTTAAATGCACTCTTATATAGTGAGATCTCTATCAAAGATACAATTTAATTTGTTCTGGGTCGTGCTAAAGCCCAGGCCAAATGGATTGCCAGATATCTATATTCAGCATTAACTTTTACCATCTGTTGGAGCTGTAATGAACGCCGTAAGCAGGAAAGGTCCTGGATAAGACCTTTCTAGCATTCTGCTGACCACAGATTCCTGACATGACCATTCACTCAAAATATACACAAGTTCTTTCTCTGTGTCAGCTTCGTAGGGGCCATTCCTGGTGCAAATGAAGCATTTATAAAGTAAGGTAGATTGCAAAAATGCCCTGGATTCTATTCCGCAGTGTAGCCACATCCTCTGCAAGGTGACATTGCAGCTCCTTCCAGTAAGAAGTGAAGTCCGGGCTGGCCACTGGACTTGCTTATGGCCAATAAAATGGGGTAGAAGTGAAGCGGCATCCACCTAAGCCTAGGTTTCGAGAGGCTTTACAGGATTGTGCTTCTCTCCTGGGATCGCTGTCTCCTTACTCAGAATAGACAGTCTACTAGGGGAGGAGAGACCCCGCAGACCAGAGCGCGAGAGAGATGGCAGAGCTCTGCCAGGAGCAGCAAAGCTGCTTACCCAGCCTGTACCTGACGATTGGCATGTGAGGGAGCCTTGCCCACCCATCCTAAATCACCAACCTGAAGAATAATGAAGTTCATAAACAATGCTACTTTCGACCACTACATTTTAGGGTAATGTGTTATGCAGCATTACTGAAGTCACAGACAACTGAGGACATCACCACGTCATCATTTTAACTGGTCACTACAGTCTCCCTTCTACTTGGTGCAACGCACTATGAGTAAGAACGTGTAACTCTTCTTTGTCTCACCTAAAACCTTTTTTTTTTTAAGTCTTCTATTGTAGTAACTTTCTTTCACAAACTAAAATAAACTCATATGTGTAGGTTCCCCATATGTGCAGTTTCCCCATTCTTAGATACGTCAAAACACCCTACCCTCCACCAAATCACCAAGAGTTCCTCACCATTGTCCAATGAACCCCATTACCACTTGCCACCACCCCACCACTCCCAACTGGTAACCTCAGCTCTAGTCTCTATTGCACATGTACCAGGGTTGGTTTTGTTTCACCTGCTCCTTTGTTTTGTCCATTCACATTCCACCTATGAGTACGGACATCTGGTATCACTTAAAACCTTTAATGCAGGGTTGGCAGTTTTATATGAAACTAGCATTTCAGAATTTCTTTAGGGATGATTTATACAACATCACAATGGAAAGCCTTAAGGAAAAAATTAAAAGTTAATGTTGACAGGACACTGACTACATGTCAGAAACCCAGCTCTAAGAGCAAAAGATAAGTCAACCTCTATCTTACGGGGCAAGACACATTATTTACCTTCTGTTTTACAAATGAGAAACTAAGGCCAAATCAAGGGAGCACATTCCCAAGACCTCAAGCCAAAGCAATGAAGAGCTAGAACTGCTCCCAAGCACTCCGACTCCTAAGAGCAGCTGTGCAAGGACTGCGCACCCCGCCTGTCTTCCTGGAGCACGTTCCCGGAGAATGTAGGCATGTTTGTATGTGTGCATGCACGAGGCATGGAGAATGGAGGTGAGCATGGAAGTACCTGAGCCTGACGCAGAAGCATAGTCATCATCATCTATAGGATACACTCCTGAAGCTTCTTCAATGGAGCTGTTGTCAAGATACATGTCTTTGTCAGACGTCAGCTCTGCTCTCTGAAAAAGGAAAGAGAAGGAATTCAGGACTGTAAGGTGTTGAGGTTTATACCAGGATGTCTACCCACCCCTTTCTCCTTTGTCCCTCTGAACCCACATTTCTGGGCCCCCTCTTCTTCAGGAGATCCTGACAACTTGACTTAATGCAAAGAATGACCATGGACAGTGCTCCCCAGGGAAGCCTACGTAACCTGATCCAGTAGAACGAAGACAGCTCAGAGACCTAAGCACCTATCTTGGGCTTGTTTTGTTGTATTCCACTAACCCTATCTGAGTTTCGGTTGTCCCAGGGCTGGGGATAAGCCATCTCTGGCATTCTCTTCATTACTTTGAGGCTCCTTCTGGAAAAGCTACAAAACACTCAAACGACTTTCTCGGGGATACATACAAAGGTATTATAGTGCTTAGGCTAAATTGCTGCCCAGGGACCCATTAAGGCCCACCAAATGTTTGCGGACCTGGCCACACTCAGGTTTATCACTACACTGAGATCTCCCCAGTCACCCAGGGAGTCCAAAACTTTCTGCCACAGCCCAGATCTATGCAGATGCTGGCACGGCACCATGTGGAGCGGTGTCTGTGAGACTCATCTGCCAAGGGCGAAAGCCCACGTAAGCCTGCTTCCAGGGCTCACTGGCAGAACAGAGCCTTAACGATAAATGCAGATTAAAACCATAAGAGCACATTCTTTTTCTGTTACCAACACTGGGTAACAGCAAGTCACGGGCTTAGTATGGCACGGGATAATTCCCTAAATGTTCCAGTTCCACAACGTCTTAGCTTTACAATAAGAGATGTAGCGTTAAAATGCAACCTAGGTGCGCCCTGGTGGGGTAGCAGTTAGGTCAATCACCTTCGAAGGATGCAGGCCACAAACCGCTGGGTTCGAGTCTCCGGTAGGGGGAGGGGAGGACAACCAATGCAAGCAACTAAATGGAAATAAAATAAAGTGCTTCTTCCTCCTCTCGTCCTGCCTACCTGCCTACTACCTTCATTCCTGCCTGCACCTTTCCTGTAAAAAAAAATTTTTCTTTCAACCTAGTCCTGCCAAAACAGTAACTTGCATGAATTGGAGGCAGACAAGACATATAATTTTTAATGGTTTTCAGTAAAGTGATATTTCACCATCAGAAGCAAAATAAAGCCCAGAAACAAATAAAGCAGACTGTCAGCTTCTAAACAACATTTGTGTTTGGAAACAGGCCATACTCATTATTATCCTATTTTTAAAAATCAAATTGAATGCTTGTCCTTAACAGGAATTATAAAAAAAGGTTTTCCTTATAACACTGGCATTCATCAGATTTCTTCTTAAAATAAAACTTTGTTTCAGCAATCGCTGTGACTAAGAACCTTCCTCAGAAGTCAGACAGATCCAGCCTTCCATAACAGCACTACTTTATTCTCTCAAGTTACAGCTGCTGGCTGCAGAGGCTGAAGTATTTTAAACCTGAGCCCACATTCTCCAACAGGTTTCAGTGCCAACTGACAGAAAAGTATGGGAACCCATTTTGCTTGAGCTACCGCATGGGTACGTTTTGAAAACTGAAACCTTAAGGATTGGTTTTCTAGTGGGTTGGCTCATAGCCATTGGGTGACCACCCTGAGCCAAGAGAATGTTGGAATTTTTCTGCTAGAATGGTCAGAGCTTAACTGTGCAATCTGAGGCCGTTTTGCATTCTATGGTTTCCAAGGCTATCACTGTTCCAGGCTGTAATTCCCAAAGCTTATGAACCATATCAAGAGCTCTGCACCATAGCTCAATGATCGACTTAACTGACCCCTAGTAGCCACACACCTCCTTTGAGCACAAGGACTGTATCTCATCCATCTTCCATCTTTAATTCATCTCAACTGCCTGCAATCACAGTGTCTCGCATATAGTAGGTGCTCAATAAAAACCATCCGCGCTGTTTATACTCCCACATAAAAGCAATTATCAGTACTGCTTGTATTACACTGTGAATGTGTCCTGTTTTCTCTCCTTTCTCTTCAATCCTGTCTACTCCAAAACAGGTTCTGACTTCACCAGTCCTTACTTGTTCCCTAGGTATAAACTACTGTTGTAGATTTTATACTATACGACCAGTTTAAGATATAAATTCTCACTGTTATTTCTCATTGTTTCGAGTATATTTTTCTTGGCTCTCTGCAGAGCACAACTTGCTAAAGGCAAGTTTTCAATGACCTGTGTGTGTTCCCTGCCCCTCTCAAAGTACATGGGGACTCGATAAATATTTGTCCATTACGATGAACCTAAAACAAACTGGCCTTTGACTCAGATTTCAGAGTTAGTACATGTCACAAGACCTCCAGGAATCCTGCAGTTGCAGTCTCTCAACTTTAAACCTGGGAACTCATCTGCCCCAAACCTCCTATCCACCTTATATTACATCTACTTTAGCACTCTAGAGTCTTAAAAAGACTCCCTTTCATATTAGAAATCATCTGCCTTTTCTTAACATTGAATGACTTTCATTTTCCTTTTGGTTCGGTCAAAGAAGTCTGATGTGACAAGGTGATGACTAAGATATTAAATCCCAATGTGTAGATTCAATTTCAGTGACTCAGTTTTCTGGACCCACACAACTCAGAGGAACAGACAGATGGGCCAAGAAACATCCCCTAGAGATTCTAACCACCTCACAGATTTTGACTACAATTCAGACTACTCCCATGGGGTAGCTTGAAAAGCAAGTGACTTCTCAGGACAATGAGCTCCTTCTGCGATGCCTAAATTACTGTAAGACTTGGGGTGGAAATCAGGGCATGTCTAGGGAAGCTGGCTTGTCCTCTGCTGCTTGGGATACACTGGGATCCAGGGTCACTCCAGGCCTTATGAGACGTTTCAGGTGTTTGAAGGCAGCAAAAGGTACTTGTTCCTCTACCCTCTAGTGTGGAGCAAATCATTTCGTCTCACCTCAATGTCAGGGTTATCAAGCACACAGGAGAAATGACCCAAGTCCCTCCATGGAGTCTGATTTAATCATAATCAAGGCCCTTTTCATTCTGTAGCAGATAATGGTCAGAGAATACCTCCACTGTCTTTCCATTAAGCAAAAAAAAAACAAAAACAAACCACCTTTCCAAACATAAATTCCTTTTATTCCTTTTGTGGAGACTCCACACTCTGTGTTGAAAGGATTTTCGCAGTCAACATGCCTGGAGAGGGGATGAACTGTGTGTCCACACTCTGCTGAGACACAGAGATGTGCATCTCTCAAAAGCCATGAACTGGGAGACCTGACACTCTTATATCTAGTCAAAGGCAACTGGCCTCCTCACTGAGCAGTAAACCCCCCAGACCAAGGTACCAGAGGAAATGTGCTGCGGCGGGGAACGGTCCCAGAGCTGCAGCCGGACTGCAGCTTTCCCAAGACGGTTGCTGAATGTGGGACTGACCGTTTCTGTGAGGCAATGCCAATACCACTGGCTCACAGGGCTCAGAGTACAAGTTGGAAGAAAAACAAAGCTGGTCTTTCAGACCTTTTCCCCCTTGGCTGATGCAAGATGTGAACACAAGAGCACAAAGGGAAGTGGTGGGAAGCAGCTAGGTACCAGGAGGAAGCCAATCTCATGCCAAGCAAGATGGAGGCTTTTGTATGAAGAAAGTCCTATGATTTTACTCAGAAAAGAACAGGACAAATGAAGAAAGCAACACGAAAACTCCTGGGCTATAAGAGCAAAATAGTGGTTAACAGAAGAGAAGAGGGAAGGACAGTGGTGAATGGAGTAAAAGGGGTCATCGTATAGTGATGGCTGGCAAGTAGACTTTGGGTGACAAGCATTGTATAGTGTACAGATGCTGATTTAACTCTGTACACCTGAAACCTGTATGTTATAAACCAATGATACTTCAGTTTAAGCAACAGAAAAAAAAGGTTTCTGCCTTACGTCACGTTCAACTGCAGAAACTGAAGAACTAAGTTGCCGCTAAAGAGGAGGCAGCTTTCCCAGAGGGGAATGCATACCTGAGTGAGTTTTGTAAGCCACAATGCCTCGAAAGACAAGATCCACATGGATTCCTTATTCCATCCCTCTTTTACCCACCAAGCCAGGGCACAGCAGCATCAAGACTGGGTCTGAGCCATTATCAAAGCCTTACTTGGTCACTGCTCAAGTCTTTGCCTTTGAATCCATTCTCTGCAGAGAGGTTGTTTTCCAAAGCACATATGACCACATCTCTGCCCTCCTTAAAGCCTTTGATTGGCTCCCAGTCACCTAGAGCTTGAAATAGAAACTTAGCCTGGAAAGTTCCTTTACCACATGGCCTCACCTGCATTGCCCATGTCAGCCACTGCCATTTCCTCTACTCAAACCCCAGGTTCCATGACAAACACTCCACTAAGAGGCCTAGTGACAATCATTTCCTTTATGTAAAGCCTCCTAAGAGGAAAAGAACTCCATTAATGCTGGAAAATTGAGGAAAGCAACAATGACCAAGGCTTTACATACTTAGGGATGATAAAAACTAGTCTTTTGACAAAATGATTCAGTCTAATATTTCTAAGAAAAACAGAGAAAATGCCGATTTAATGCATAAAAGTGCACCAAGGTGGGTTTTAAAGAGAACTATCACAAACCATTTTCACAGCAAAGAAAATCTGTGGGAGAGCAACTGAACTTGGATTTCTCTTGTGCATTTGAAGCTTGCACTGAAAAACACCACATTTCAAACTGCCAGTGTGAAAATCTGTTCTTTAGAAATCTGTCTTCCCTGAAAGAAACACTGCCTGATCTATTAGATGAATGTTCTCTACCAGCCTTAAATTAGTGCCACCGATACGCAGTGGTCAAGATAACTAAAACTCAAAGCAGGGGATGTTAAACTCACTTTCTGGTTTAAGTTTAGGTTAGTAATAAGGCCAGAAAGTGGAAAACTTTCTATATATGGGCTCTATACACCTCAGACCTAACCTTCAGAAAATTAGCCTTTGGATATAAAAAATAAAAACTCATGTGCCATGATATCACATTCTGTATCACATCATAGAAAACACACACCTGGATGATGGCTCTTAATTTGGGGGGACACATAGACACCCTGTCCTGATTTAGACTCAAATGTATTATTTATTATTTTATGTTGATTACGAAGTGCCAAGCAGGCTGTTACTTGGCTTATCTTTCCAGAAGCGACTTTCACTATTTTAGTAGTAGCTAACACATAACATCAATAAAATAGTATTGAGTTAAAAATTCTTCCACAGTCACTCAGAGATGACTGTCCATACAATGAAATTACCAACACTGGTTTTGGTATATACCAAAGAACAGAGGATCTTACAACTTGACACACAGCCACCGAGATCACCTATTTATCTCACAAGTGAAGAAAAAGATCTTAAGAAACAAAGTAGTTCAAAATCATCCAGTCTAGTTGGTGGCCAAATTGGAGTAGAAAACTTTTAACACCTAATTCTGGGATTTTCCTATTGCACTGCAATGCCTTACAACACGAAGCTCTCAGACCATTCAAACAGAGGTTCAACCTCACTGCTAAATATTTATTATGTTTCAGCCTTTTCTTGCTAAGTGTTTTCTAAGTATAAGCACATTTAACCATGTCAAACATGTCCACTGGAGACCAAGAAACTAAGGTTTGTCTGAAGACATACAACTCAGAAACCAAAAGCAGGGATTCATGTCCAAGTCCAGATTTCAAGTGTGTGCTCATGGAGAGCCTGGCCATGCTGTGCCTACTTCTCCACCCCCTCCCCGCCCCACTTGGTGCTGATTCACACATGATCATCATAAAAGAGAAGAGCTGCAATAAAAAGTCATGTTGAACCCTGCTTGATCCAGTACTTTGAAATCCTGACCATGGAAAGTCTCCTCCCAGAATATCTAGTTAACTTTTTTTCAGAACTAGCATTCTTGACATCATAGATGAGAAGAATACTGCATTGAGAGTTAGAGTTCTAGTTTCATGGTTTCTTCTCTACCTAATGTCCTGTAAGTGCCCCATATGGAGACTTCTGGAGCCATATACATGAATCACCACTCAGTCATTTTTATTAACACTCATTCATTTTTAGGAATATCTTCCAGTCTATCAGGCATCCCATCTGAAAGAAAGATCTAGCAGAAGGTAAGAACCCTGTGTTTACTGCTGGGAAAAGATACTGTTGTCCTTCAGTAGGTGATAGATGACTAAGTTAAATATGTTTATAAGCAAATACTGTCGGATTTACAAGCACTCATTTTAAGGATTTGTTTAAGGAGAACCACCTGGTACTTAACTGTGTCCCAGGCTTACTCTATCATCCTGTATATAATATACAGAAAAGCTGAGGACAAAGGCAAAGTCAACACAGACATTTCTTAAGAAATTCTTGAGAAGGTTCAGTATTGTTTCAACCATCTATATTAGTCCTTGATTATTTTACAGAAAGCTAAAGTCTTTTCCTTTAGGAAATACTTCAGTACAACTTCCATAATGTAGGAATCAGTTAGCAAATTTAATTTTTTTTAAATTATTTACTTACATATTAGGAAAACAAACCCAAATCTGAAAAAGAAAAAATCAGGTTATATGAAGGTAGAATCATATTTAAGTGTGAAGAGTAAGGCAGAGAGATGTCTGGATTACTCACAAAAATGTCAAATAAAAAACATTTTTCAAAAGTAAAAGCACTAGTGAGTAAGTCCATCCAGTGAGTGCAGTCCACATACATTCCAAGGTCCTTGATTCAAGACCCAGGGCTGGGAGAAACAACTAAGATGAACATAAATAAAATAAAGTGCTTCCTCTTCCTCTCTCTTCCCGCCAGCCTGCCTGTTCACCTTCCTTCTTGCCTGAACTTCTCCTTAAAAAAAACAATTTAATTAATTAAAAAAAAATAAATCTAAGCAACTATACAGAAATTAGACTGGTTCCATGAACTAAGTTTTGAAATAAACCAAGACACGGCTGATGACAGAAACCCTAAGTATTTACAATCCTTCAAGTGTGAACCACTCATGTGGAACTCTCCACTCATGACGGATTTTTTTGGCTGCTTCATACAAAGTGGTAATCTTATCGCCCCAGTTAGAAAGTTCATTCCTTGAAGAGGTCCAAGAATTAAGACGAAGTCTGATGTTTTCTGCATCCCTTGTCATGACTCCCCTGGTAGGCGAAGAACCCTCCAAGAGTAAAGGCTCAGCGAGGAATAGAAAGAAGTCACATTTTTCTGAAAGGCTGAAGCCATTTAGTCATTTAGAGAAAGAAAATAACCATGCTTTTTAAAGAAGTTACTTGGCTACCTCATATCTGGGTAAACTAAATCAATGTTCACTTACTTGGTCTCTTTCAAAATGGCAGTCTGGAATCCAGCCTTACACTGAGAAGGGCTGCCAAAAAGATAAGGGTGACTTTAGAAGAACCCGCCAACCAACCACTAAGAATGCCTCCACAAGCCAGGTCTAGCACTGTTTTTTTTTTGGGAAAAAAAAATTAGATGGCTAAAAAGCATTTTAAAAGTAACACCGAGTGAACATACTAGCAGTAGAAAAATTCCCTTGTTATAAAAGAACTGAATGTGGTTTAAAACAAGTAGATTTCCTAGCCAGCCAGCAAAACTGAAATAAAATCTCTAACAAAATGCCCACCCAAACAATCAGCATGTTAACAAAAACACAAACACCACAAAAGGGCCAAAGGACTATTTGGCTTATCGAAATTTATGTTTATAATTCAATAGAATCAATATTCTTTTCAGGAAAGGTGCCTGACTATATGTATGCTGGTGAAGCGTGGTGCTTCAGAATTTGTCTTGATGTGCCCTGGTGGAGTAGTGTTTAGGTCAATGGCTCCTGAAAAGGTGCAGGCCACCTACGCCTGGGTTGGAGTCCTTGGGGGAGGGCTCAGGGCAGTGTGAAAAACTCAATAAAAATAAGTACTTCCTCTCTCTTCCTGTCACCTGTAAACTTGACTTCATTGCTGCCTGCCACCTTTCCTTTAAAAAAAAAAAAAAAAAAGTTTTCCTAGTGTTTGCCTACTGAATCTACAGAACAGCTCCTGGCTCAAAATGTGGTAAATTGGGTAAATTTAAAACAGCATTTTAGATAAGAAGATGCAGAGAGCTCTGAAGTCTTATTAAATGGAATCATGCACCCCGCCATGATCTCCAAATACTACAACACACAAAACAAGCAGGATGTTCCTCATTTCTTCTCATGTAGAATTCATCAACAATGAATAATCCTGATGACACACTTACTGAAAATGCATTCTTCTACCAATAACCCTAGGACTGACACATCTCTACAAACTCCCGTGAGCCAAATTCCTGTTACTAGAAGCCACCATCTCATGAAGAGCCCTTAACTAAATGAACCAAGCAGAAAAAGAATCTAAACTTCACATCCAAATTGTTGACATACATCCTATTTTGTATCCTAGAGAAAGTATGGAAGCAGGTGGTTAAAATAATTAATAGCTAATTAATGAACCTCTCGCATGGAGAGCAGTATCACTTTATATGTCCTTTGAAAATTCTTGAATCTTGAGGGAAAAATCAAAATTGCAAAAATCAATATGATTAAAATATTTATTTTCTCCCCAAATTGCTTGATCAATAATACTTAACAAAAACCAATCTCCCACCTTAGCAACAAGGAAGAAGTGACTTGTGAGAAGTGGGCAGAGTATATGAACAAAGCTTCACTTCTATTTGTGGTAAAGGGTTTGGATTTCTGATCCAGAGAAAAAGGAAAGGAACTTTTGTCCTGAATTAAATCTGCTGGCATAAAACAGGGCTATCCAAAGCGATGTATCTTAAAGCAACGCCTGGGACTCTGAGTGGGATTTTGTTGAATATGCATGACACACAAAAGGAAAATGTTCATTACTTACAGATGTGCCCTAAGTTGTGCTTTCTTCCTTTTTTGGAATATCAAACAGAGCAAAGCAAGAGGTTTGTAGCCATGTTATTATAAGCATTGCTGCCTCTCCCCCTCTCAAACTAGAATATTCCAATATTTATTTTGCTCTCCATATGACCACAGTTTAGACTAGAGTAAAAATAGAAACCGTGTGAGCCTAACCTGAAAAGTCCCAAGTGCTGGAGAGGGTCAAGATTAATATATTCTAACTGAAATAACGAGATTCTGTTTCCTGGTGGAGTCTGGCAGGAGAGGGGGGAAAAAAGACTTGGAATTTATTTCTTATTCAGAAGTGTTTTGTAAAAACTACCAAAATGGAACAGACTCCAAGGCAAGCACAGGAAGCTCACAGGCTCTGCTTTTGATTGAGTAATTCACTTTAAGGGTTTTTCAACGGCTACAATTTTAGGCTCCAAGACACAACCACATACATTTTCCACCCTATACAGGGACTGACAGGAAGCCACTGGAAGCCAGGAAAGACCTCGGGTCCAAAGGTGGACCATGCCCTTCCATGATCCAGGCAGGAGGACGACCCTCCTGCACTGGATGGTCAGAGGTCTAAGCTAGAATTGCTTTTGACTGCTAATAGGAATACGAGAGACTTCACTACCGGCCTGTAAAGATAAGCTTTGACTATTTAAAAGGTGCCAGCTAACAAACTGGCACAAGACCTCTGAAGAGCATATTTATACCATCTAGTCAGCTATTTCTATTCTCAGGAATTATCCTAAGGAAATATTCTAAAAAGAAGAAAAGTTGGGTGTACCCTTGAGGCTCAGGCAGGTAAGGTGCAGACCATGTAAAGTCCAAGGACTCGGGTTCATGACCAGGAGTCGTGGAGTTGGCCAGGGAGAAACCGAAAAAAGAAAGAAAAAGACGAGGAGGTGTCTTCTACTATTTAAAAGCTGAGCCAACCTAAATGCCAACTCTCGAGCTATGTAAATTATATAAGAGCTCTTAATTTTTCAGCCATTACAAATCACATACCAAAAAACAAAGAAAATGTTTTAACAACATCAATTTAGAAAACATGTTATTTTAATATTTTCTAATAATACAACTCTGTTAAATGTTCCATAGCATTTGGTCAAACACTGAAAGGGAAATGAATGGAAAATAAAGAGTTAACTGGTAAAGATGGTTTGCTTGTGAATGATTTCTTTCCTAATTGATAGTATTGTTACATTTAATATTTTACATGTATATTTATATAGAAATATATGTATGTATGTAATCTCACAGAAAGCACACAATCACTGAGTTATAGTCACAAGTAACTAGGAACAGGTTACAAACAGTATACATGAACTTCTGAAAACAAACTTATTTGTTAATATTTTTCAACAGTTAATGATTTCAAACTCAGGTGCATGTATAATAAGAATCTAAAATATGCATCATGGAAGCATGTGGGTGCATAAGTGACAAGCATTTTTAAAAGAACTCACACTTCAGAAAAGTGTCATAGAATCACGTTACAGTGCATAGACCACTCCTGATTCATTTTATCTGAGGTCACAAAGGCAAAAGGTCTAGTAACATGAATATTCAGTCACAAAACTCCCTTTCTAAAATTTCTGGGGTCTAATTTCCCATCTCATTAGCTCCTCTTTGCTCCCGGGTTATTTAAAGCGAGGAAGTCACCCCATATCAAGGTGAGGGTGCCCATTTTCCAGTGAATAAATCCCCTTCCAGCTTGGCCGCAGCCTATGAAAACCAATATGTGCACTTGAAGTGTGTGTCCCTGACACACCTAGAGGGCTGACATGTCAGTGAGTCCTACACAGGTTCCACACTGCTCCTGGTCTTCAGATAGTGATCAGTGTATAAAGTGAGCCTCTCCTATGGCTGGTTCCAGAAAGACTATATTGACACTGTGACTACTTGATCTAGAAGGACTTTTTCAGTGAAGAAGATGACATTGCAGCTGGTTATACTGGAAGACTGCGAATGTGCCCACAATTACTTAAATAAAATAACAAAGCCAGACAGAAGGGGACACAGCCAAAGGTGATAAGATGACTGATTTTGAAACTGGAGTCAAGTTATTCTGTAGAGTTTTTTTAATACCTAATGGGGCTCTAGCACTGCGTGCCTGAGCATGATTCACATTCTTGATATCTACTGGGGGAAAAGTCCTGATTTTGCCCAATACTCATGACCCCAAGTTCTGTATTTCTTTTGTTATATAAAGGTACACTTTCAAGTAAACTTTTTAACCAGTAAAATAAAGAAGAGGGTTAAACATAGCTTTTAAAGAAAAGGCTTCCTTCAGGGAGGAACCAGAAAAAGATGGAAAGGAATCAGAGTCTATTATGAAGACCATTCATATTATGAGCCTGCATGAAGTTCCCCTCAAAATGATCCTCCTCCAAGCTGGGCCATGCACTGAATGTGGGAGCAGGAGCTCCCCAAAGGGATGTGTCTATAGTCATAGGACCTCTGTCATTTCTAAGCAAGTAAATTTTAGAAAGGACTCCTGTTGATATGTCAAAGCATTGTATCTAAGTAATTTATCTGAAGACAACATCTACAATATTGCCAAATAAAGGGGAGAACTGTGGATAGTAATCTTTTTTTCACCAACAGTGAGTATTGGCTGTGCAAACTGACATATGGCCGAAGGCTTCAAAACTCCAAAAGGTGATCTAATCTTTCTCTGTCTTTCTGATCTACCTCCATCAGTCTATATGTGAAGACATTCTGACACTGTACTGATGGACCTGCATACAATAAGTTCTTCCTTAATGTCAGTGATAGGTTCAGGGACATTTCAACTTTATAATGAAATCGGGTCCTCGAATAATATCCTTTTGTTCAACATGGGCTGAGTTGATTTAGTTTTTTTTCCTTGTCAGCTTTATAATGAAATGATCTATTCAAGGATCTGTTGTACTCCTTCTCTTGGGATGAGGGGATGAGCAGAGAAAGAGAGAACTTGTAAGACAGTGAAATTACATGCTCAATTAAAAAATAATGTTTAAGTGCTTCTGAAGCTAGATTTTAAAAGAACATATTCATTATTATGTTTTGCCCCCAAATGAGGCTGATTCATAGTAATATACTAATGATCACTGAAAGTCTCAGTTGGGACACACATTCAGAGGCACCATTACGTAAGAGACATAGCATTTTGTTTTCTAAAAATATGAGATAAAGAAAAGCAAATACTTATGAGTCAAAATACATGAAACCATCTCAAGGATTTTTTTCCCCAAGTAAATGCAGTAATAAAAGAAGCTTACCAAGTGATTCCACCAGTTCTGAAGCAAAACATACCAAGGCCTCTGTGATGATTTAGCACCCAAGTATGCTAAATAAAAATTGAGGATGCTAAATCTAACACTATTTTCTAAAAATTCCCACATTCCCCAGGATCTTCAATGCTCTCCAAATTAATGAGCCATTATTCCATTTCTGCACATGCCTCCCGGATAGCAACCAGTGGCAAGGTCTATATAAAAAGTCCTCCTTGTTAGGATGAAAGTCACCTGGGCGACCTACAACATCTTCATTTTCTAGGGAGCACAGAGTCTTAGGAGAATTAAAAAGCCTGGGAGCCCAGTCACATTAATGGTCTCTTACTTGGGTCCCACCACATGCCTTTTAAGATGGGTCCAGTTTCTAAGAGATTTAACTGCTGCAGACACCTCCCTACCCTCCAGACAGTCCTCTGCTCAGAGTGGAGTTTATTGTGCGACTGGCACAAGATCAGCATGCAGTCTGAAAGTAACTTGGTCATGGTAACTCCTGCCCAATGAAGACATGGCCACCCCTCACAGGTCTGAGGATATGGAAGCTTGGGGAGCTATCCGTTTCTAATATTCCTGACTTCTACTGGACATACCTGCCTGTGGCCAATACCCTGGGACAAAGACAAATTTCCAACCCTCTCTTCCTGCTGCTTCATCTTTCACTGCTTGTAGAAACATTACTTGCTCCTTGCGTCTCCTGCTTTGGAGACAGAAGAATGCAGCTGAATGATTGCAGCTGCCAGGGTAACCTCTTCGGCATGCATGCCAGCAACGCCTCACCTAATAGCCTTTCCTTTGCCTCGCTGCCCTGACCCACCGGTGATGACCACAATCCCTTCAAGTGGTCACATTGCTGCGCAGCCCCCATGGAAACCCATTTGGAACTGCTCAAGCTCATACCAGAGAATGATGTTTTTCATACAGATTGTTCTTTTTAAATCCTTTACAAAAGCAGCTGTAATCAATCGTGCTGGGGGGTTCTGTAAAAAGCTGCCACTCCAAAAGCCCTAATATTGATTCTTTTTCCTTTCATGGCTTTTAAGAAAACAATCCCATGCTAAGAAACTATAATCAATTTCTCTAGATGTTGCAATATGAAACAGTGTCTAAATTTAAAAACTATTTTTAAAACGTACACTAAAACCATAGCAGATAAAAGCATTCCATCCATTCTCCCGCCTTTCATCAAAAGGACATGTTTGGGGTTTTTGTTTGTTTGTTTGACAGAACAGTCCGCTGAACAAATTCAATAATTATTAAATACTGATTAGACCTCAGAAACTCTTGTTTAGCAGGCGACACTAGCTTAAAGAAAAAGAGAGATCTGTCTTCATTTGAGGTCTGGCATTCCTAATTCTTCTTTTGCAAGATAATGCTATCTTCTCAGTGCCTGTTCTTAGAGAAAACTATCCATTCTAAACCTCTGTTTATAGACAGTCATGATTACAAGTGGTCCCAACAGGACTGAGCTTCCAAATTCCAGAAGATCTTACGTCTTTTCACAGAAATTACGGTAGATATATTATTCTGTCAAAGTTGCCTTTCCACATGAGCCCTTTCAGAAATTCAAGCATTTCAAAAGGCAAAAAAGTCAATTGTTAACGCTACGATGTGCAGACAGAGCAATTTGGCATTTTCTTTTCAAATTGCATTAAAAATCCTCACCAGCATCAACCACCAATTTCCAGATTAGATATTAAGGAAAAGCACAATTACTGTAAAGTTTGTTAACTGCACTTCTTTCGGTTTGGAAGGAAAAACCTGAAGCCTTTATTAAAACGCTACATATAAAATGAATACAGAACCGAAATCTAAGCAAACTGACAGCCCACAATATGTTGTCAGTGTGGCACTTACCACATGAATGAAATTAGATCTGCTCAAACCCAAAGAGCTGGCAAAAAAGCAAACAAACAAGAAAAAACGTTAGGTGCCATTTGCTTTGCTTTCAATGGGGTAATCTCAATTTCCAGGCAGCGAGCTACAATTTCTGCAGCAAGTATCTGAGAATCATTCAGGTTTCACATTCCTGACCTCCAACAACCACAGGCCTTTATGGAAGGGATGGGCATACAATTTGCAAATTTATTAGTTGAGAAGTTTAAATCCCTCTCCACACCCACCCCAACCCCTCAAATTAGAGAAGACCTCTGCTTTTTCACCAAACTAAATAAGCAAGAGCTGAGTATTCTGTAAAACTCCTTAACACTGGCTGATCAAGGGCCTCAACCTTTGTCAAGTAGCACCTCCTGGGGCTGTCACACAAGGAGGATTTCACAGCTTCACTGGTCTGGGCAGCTCGTTTTATCCCCAGTAAGTTATTTTAAGCAATTTTTCTCTAGCAAACAAATCTCTGGGATTAGTCTCTTCCATTGCAAAATTGTTACAGCTCAAAACGGCTAAGCATTAAAGAGAAAACAGAATAAGCCTGGTCAACTAATTTCAATCCCATCCTTCTATGTGAATGTTCTAGATCAGAGCTATCTGATAAAATTTTCTGTGACGATGGAAATCTTCTTTAGCGACCTTGTGCCAAAACGGTAGCTGCTAGTCACACTTATGGCTACTGAGCACAACAGAGGCACTGAGGTTTTTTTTTTGTTTGTTTTTACTTTTAATCAATTCAACTATTAAATCCAAATTCACATGTAACTAGTAGCTCTCATATTGGACAGCAGAGTTCTAGAGAGATATTTTTTTAAACTGCTGTTGGATGCCTAGATTAAGGCACTGCAAGGTTAAATGTTCTCTTCTTAAAGAATAATTGCACATTAGCAGATATCAGTGCCTAACACCATAAATGCCTTTTTCATCACAACTCTCCTTTGACACTATACACCTGTCAGAAAAATTAAGGCTTGAACTAATAAGGCCATTCAATAGCTATTGATCAAACACCTACTATGTATCCATCATTTTGTAAATGGATAAGCAAACATGGTACAAACAATGGACTCTTATTTATTTAGAAAAATGAAATGAGCTAGTAAGCCACCCAAAGACATGTTGAAACTCTAAAATTATGAGGCCAAGTGAAAGAATCCAGTCTAAAAAGGCTACCTACTACAGAATTTTAGCTATATCACATTCTGGAAAAGGAACAAAGTGGAGAAAGTGAAAAGATCAGTGGTTACCAAGGGTTGAGGGAAAAGGAGGGAAGGATGAATGCAGAGGTTTAGACAATAATACTACCCTGTATAAACTTTAATGCTAGATATAGGACATTATGCGTTTGTAAAAATCCATAGACCCGTAGAAAGTGTGAACATTAAATGTGGACCATGAACTATAGAATAGTAATGTACCAATATTGTTTCATTAATTGCTATATGCATAAATATACAGGATAATAACAAATGTACATATGTTATGCATAAGGAAAATGGGGAGGCTGATGGAATACGTCACTTGGGATACTATCTGCTCAATTATTCTGTAAATCTTAGTGTATAAAAAATAAGTCTATTAATTATCATGAAATACAAAATTGTGGCGAACTCAGGCACCCGCCCAAATGTTCTTCCCTGATCTATGCTCCCTGCTGGAGTGACAACAGGTTCTTGGCAAACTGGCACATCAGAGACAGTGCCTAGTGGCTAACAACGTGCATACTGGATTGTTTCACTCCCACGCCATCGGACTCAATTAACGTCACCAAATAAATAAAGACATTTCCAGATTTCTACAAGTTACACGTGGCCCACTCACAGTAGTGGTGTTACGAGTTCTCATTCATTCATTTTTAGTTACATGGTGCAGTCAGCAAGGAAGGAACTACCAACAGCAGAGAGGCAAGGCCAGTCTTCTGGGCTAACGTCCAGTTTGCTGCCTGTATTAAGTGAGTTGCACCGTTGTCACAATCATCAGGGGGTTCTCTGGTGCTCTAACACAATTCAGGGAGTAACACACTGCGGGCATTCTGGCCTAAGAGAAAAAACTGAAAAAGCCACTGTTGGGACAACTGGGAAATCTGAACCTGGACTGCATATAAGGAAAGATGAGAGACTCATCATTAACTAGCTTATGGAAGATCTTGTCCTTACTCAGAGGGTAAACACTGATGTATATGGCATGAAGGATCTTGAGGACCAAAATGTACTATCACTACTATAACTCTTAAAGATTTCTTTACAAGAAAGAATACAGCGAAAGTGGTAAACGAACACTATTCTTCAATTTGGGTGGAAAAAAGTCCTGTTCCAACTATTTTGAGTATTTTAGAATTGTCATAATTGAAAAGCAGGTGGGAGGGAGAGGGAACTCCAGTTGAGAACATTTCAGGTGACACCAAGGCAGACTCTAACGCCGGCGGTTCACCACTAATGGTACAAAAAAGCACAGATTTCATATCAGTGGGAGACTGAGCTGAACTTCACTGAAAATTGCATCAGCCTGGGTTTAGTTGGCTTCAAGTAACTGGGCCCACAGAAGACAGCACAGGGCAGCAGGAAGGATGATCAGACACTCTAGAAGAGCCCTTCAACTTGAGAGGGAAACCAGAGCTTTGAAGGGAATGGGCTTCTATCTTTGAAGGCAGAAAGGGGACACCTCTAAGGGTAAGAAAGGGAGAAAACAAATCCAATCAAAGCAAGGAGCTTCTTTACCAGAACACGTGTAGCTAAAACTCTCTGGTGTCCTTTCATCTGACACAGACACAGGAGCTGACCAGTTTTTTATATGTGTGTGTGACTTTAATGGAATTCATGGACGTATTTAAAAGGCGAAAAAAACTGAACTGGAGGTAAAAATTACACACTGTGAGTGACTCAGATATTACACCACCAGGAAAACAAAACTTGGCCTCCTCGAGCAATGAGGACTGAGAAGGTGATTTAACGGCTTGTCAAGAGAAAGGAATTCAGAACTTTGCATCTATCTCTGTGCTCACCAATCCCTTAATTTAATTAAAGAAATTGGTGGTAACAGCAAATCCTAAATTGCTAATCTATCATAAATATATTAAAAGGGCAACTTGAAAATTTGAGCTGTATAGTTATGATTTGTGTACTTTTCTGACTGTGTTATACTTCAGTGAAATGTTGACTCAAACAAACAAAGAGAAGGAGAAAGTCTGACTCTTAGAGAACCAACCCTTTCCCCTGGTTACAGCCTTCTCTTTATATCGGTTTGCATGTACATATGGGTACATGGCACACAGTAGGTGGATCGCATGTTCTTTTCCAGGCACACCTGCATATCTGAGCCCTCAAGTCAAAGAGGTATCAACACAAATATATTTAGCAGGAGCAAAGCAAATCTCCCCAGTTTTCATGAAGGCTTAGCATCCTAGTTGTGTAGAACAAACATGTAGTATGATTATTTAACCATAGTTCTTTTCCAAAGAGTTTTACAAAGAACTTTACAAAGATGGAGGATGTTAAATGTCTTGTTCACAGAACAACAATAAGACTTAACTGGTACCTCAAAACCTTCCACAGCAAGCAGTGAGGTGACTGTGGACAACTGTGATCCTGTCACCGCAGGACAAGGTTCTTCAGTGTGTGAGGACAGCAGGTCTGACCTTGCTACTTTTTAGCTAATGATGGTTTTTTGGGTTTTTTTGGTTTTTTTTTGTTTTTTACCATGGTAACCACAGATAATCAACCACTCTTGGCTGGTTGTAGTTTGATGGGAAGAACTGCTGTTGCTTTTGCAGGGAATATTTAGGGACAATTTATGATTTAAATTCTGAATGGCCAAATAGTGGCTCTAGATAAATACCTGATGGCACAGCTACTACATACTTGGGTTGTACATAGCTGAACCCAGATAAACAGAAGGTAGGATGTGTGACAACACTGATCTCATTTCCCTTCAACCCCAAGTTCCTAGCTCTCCTGGTGGCTTAGTGGCCAACCCGGGGTCATTCCCTGAAGACCCAGTCTCTGCCCAGCCTTCCTAATTCCCTAGAGAAGCTAGAGACCTGACTGTATCCCTAGGCTAAAGGCGTTGGCCATTCTGTAACCATGGAAGCCAGGAGTACTCATCAAGCATCTACTATGTGCAGGGTGCTGGGCAAGGCCCTAAGTTCACAAAGCTGAAGATGAGTTGACTTAGGTAGTCAGAGGGGAAGTGACGTGAAGGGCAGGAGGGAATTGGGGAAACTGAGACACAGGAACACTAGGTTTAGGGGCCCAAGGTGGGTGATTCAGAGGAGTCAGATTCTTCACAGTGGAAAGTAGGGTGACTGTCCAAGAAACAAAATAATATAAGGCTATGAAAAGGGTCAAATCCTATGGGGTCTTTGGGTAAAACTGGGGAATTTATATTTATTCTGTAAGTAAATGAGGGACTTCAAGGAGAAGTTCAAACATTTGTTTTTGGAAAGATAACACTGAGTGTAGTGCAGTGATGGATTAGAGGGGCTAGACTGGAGTCAGAGTGATGAGTCAAATTATGGCAGTAATTATATAATAAGTCTAAGGCAGAGGGACTGGAAAAGAGAGGAATGAGTCAATGGGATTAATATGCATATAAAATCTATAGGTCCTGTCAACTGACTGACTAAGAGGTAAGAAGATAGGATTTTGGGTTGTTTTTGTTTTTTTTTTTTAATGTTAACAGTAGCTGTTGTCTTTACAGAATATTTGTGCACCAGGCACGGTTAGCATTTTACATGGACAACACCCGCCAGATACTCCAGTAGCCAAGGCAGTCATTGCCCCCATTTCACAGCTGGGGAAACTGAACCTTCGCAGTCACGTGACTTGCCTATTTCCGCCCCCCGCCCCCCGCCGCCATATGTTAAGTCTAAGCATAGTACCTAGGTTCTGATTTGGGTCTCTGAATGAGAGACGGAGTCCTTCACTCACTCAGGAACGAAGCAGGGTGGGTAGGTGGGGCTCAGGGAGTGGGGGCGGGGGCAGGGAAGAGAGCAAGTCACGTTTGAGACAGCATGAGCTTAAGGAGTGAGCTAGCAGGATGCACCAGTGGGAGTTATTAGAATATGAGACAGAAATACCTCGTATTGTTGCCTCCACTTAAGTTGAAGGACTGAATTCTTCAAGACTTTTATGCCACTTGCTGGAAAGTTAGGCAATATGGCAGCTGGGTGGCATGGGAAAGAGTCCACCCTGAAGCAAATACACCTGGACTGAAACTCTGAGGTGCCTTATCTCTAAAGTGAGAAAATAGGAAGCGCAATCTCCCAGGTATCATGTAAAGATTAAGGAGATGCAATGTGTGAAACAACTCATGTAAACTGGAAAACTCAATTAGAAACCAAGATTTATATTTGTATAGCTGTGCTCCACTATTCTAGGCAGGTCAGGTGTCATGTTAAAAAGGTATTTCTTAAATTCAAGCCACCTCCACAGCTGTCACACCGCTTTCTTAATCTGTGTCACAACTAAGTCAGGTGGGCACAATGATCTCGCTAACCTTGACAAGAAAAAAATCAAACAATGAAATGCAAATACAGCTGGCCCCTTGAGCAGCATGGTTTAAACTCCGCAGGTCCGCTCATTGCTCCATAACCTACCCAGAGTGAAGATGAAGATAAAGACCTTTATGACAATCTACTTAGCATTTTCTTAACATTTTCCTTTCTTTAGCTTACTTTGTTATGAGAACATAGCATATAATACATAAAACATGAAAAATGTATGTTAACTGGCTGTGTTATCAGTAAGGCTCTGGGTCAACAGCAGTCTATTAGTACTTAAGTTTGGGGGAGGTGAAATGTATACAGATGTTTTCACTGTGTACCACCAGCTCCCAGGCTGTGCAGGGATCCACTGGTAATGAAGAAAGGAGTTGTCATTAAAGCTAATTCCATCTTCTACCAAAATAAGAACTTCCTCATGAGGCTAGAAAGTGCTGAGTTAATATAATGACTTCATCTTAGTGGACCATTTGACAGTGGTGACCCCCACCCCCAAAACAGATCACAGCATGTGCAGAGCTGAGAAATCTCCTACACACTGTGGATGATTTCTGGGCACACATTTCTGGCTTGTGGCTCAGATATCAATAATTAGAAAATGTGGGATAAAACCCTTTCTTGTTTTTAGAAAAGTAACTTGTCCAGTACCTAGCACCTAGTTAGCAGGAAATGCCATCGTCATCCAGGGCCACATAAAGTATTCAGTCAACTTGTGAACTCCGAACAGCCTGGGAAGCTGCAGCCATCTCTGCCCCTCCCACCATCCAAGATGCCAAGAGCCACCATTTCACTGGGGACTTCAAATAGGACACAAAATGCTTCACAAAGACCAGAGCACAAGGCAGTAATCATTATTGCTGGCTGGACTCCCTGGTCCCCAGCAGGTAGCCAGAGATGTTTCAAAGCCCAGAAACCATTTCACAAAATGAAAGATTTTAGGCATTAACCATCTTCCCCTTTAACATGAACAAACATTTTCCAACAGGGGCTCTGGAAGTCAAAACTATTAAAAAAGCGATTCATTCCACAGCACCTCCTGTGGGGTCGCCTCTCACTGTCCCAGGGTCCCTGCTTCAGGAAGGTGGTAATAATACACAATGAGATCACCGAGGTGGTCTTGGAAAACAGAATTATGCATGCCACAGGACTACGTGAGCCAACACTGATGGCCTTTAGTGGGAGGATAAACACACCCCAACTTGCTTTCCTAACAACGCCGTGGGACTGAGAAAGCCAACCCTTCGATTCACTTGTCCTGAGCCAAGACCTTTCCAGAAGGAAAAGTCCACCTGTGCAGTAATAATAAATGCCCCAGGTGACCTGACAGAGCCAAGATCCAAAGGTGCTAATGATACTATTAGCTCTCCCTCTGGGTTCCTAGCTTACAAAAGAAGAAGGTTTATGAAACAGGAAGTGTTCAGGGTACTGCCTCCATGATGATCTTTATTTGTGACAGCTTTAGTGTGTGGCCAGCTAGATTTTCTCACATTTCAACACAGATTTGTTGTCACTGTGCTCCGCAAGCCAACAGGACAAGGGAGAGCTGTCCTCTGGGGCTCCCTCCAACAAACAATTAGAAAACAATGAAGTGCATTTTTTTGCAAGCCGACTGGACATATGCTGGTGAAACGGGCAAATGCCAAATCTACAAACACAATATTTTGTTCAGTCAGATGAAACTGCTATTTTGTGGGTCAAGAATATCAGCAATTTTTGTATTGTTTAGGCTCTACAGAATTTGTGGGTTCTATCCTCAAATCAAGCAGTAGTGGTAACAATGCATGATCTATCCCCGTTTTTCCACCCTCATCTCTTACTACCATCCCAAGCATACAAATGTGTTCCTCCTCCAGGGTTCTTGCACCAGCTCTCACCTGCCTGAAACTCCTCTCAAGCTTCTGTGTGGTCAGCTCCTTTTTTTTCAGAAGATTCATTTGCTTTTTTGAAAACCATTTGGCCCATCATTCTCTATGCCAGCTCAAGTCCAATAGGAATATAATGCAAGTCACGTAGGTAACTTGATGTTTTCTAGTAGTTAAACATGTCTTAAAGTTATAAGTATGGTAAACATACATGTTTATTATTTTAACCATTCTTAGGTGTGCAATTCAGTGGCACTCTGTGCATTCATACTATTGAGTAGCCATAACCACCATCCATCTCCAGACATTTTTCATCATCTAAGCTAAACCCTGCACCCAGTGAACACCAATGCCCTAATATTTTATGGCTCCTAACCCACACCTAGTAACTACCATTCTACTTTGTCTCTATGAATTTGAATACTCCTCATATAAAAGGAATTATACATTTGTCCTTTTGTATCTAGCTTATTTAAGTTAGTATTTGCATTTTATCAAATCCAATATGTAAAGAAATGTAATCAATATAGATGAGATATCTTATAATTTTCTTTCCATACTAGATCTTTGAATTCCACTTTGTATTTTACACTTAGAGCACTTCTCAGTTGGCCTGGCCTCGTTTCCAGTGCTCAATGGATGCATCTGGCTTGTGGCTACCGCAGTAGATAGTACAGATCCATTATAGGATCTCGTTCTATTATTTTTTTTAATTTATCTTTCTCTATCTTCATTTTTTTTTTTTAATATGTCTATATGCTTTTCTGGCTCCCTCAGCAGAATAGAGTTTTCTCAAGGTCTGTGTCTTTTTTCTGCTTTAAAGTCAAGCATAAGTTAAATAGACTTTTAAACAAATAAATGTCTTTAGAGTAAATGATGTGGAAATGGATCTGTCTTAAAAACATTACTAAGATCCTGTACTCCCAGGAATGACAACATCCCGAGACTACTAGTAACCGTTCCCCCCCTCCCCCTTTTATTTTTAAAGAAAGGTGTAGGCAGGAATGAAGCCGAATAGGCAGGTAGGAAGAGAGAGGAAGAAGAAGCATTTATTTTACTTATATTTAGTTATTGACTCTGCTTGTTCCCCCAGACCTAGGATTTGCACACAGGAGTATATGGCCTGTGCTTCTTCGGAGGTGACTAACTTAACCACTGCTTCACCAGGGTGCACCTAATTGTTCCTTTTTACAGGAAAGCAGAACAGAAGCCTGGAATAGTGATAAAGCACCAGCAAACAGACTTGCCTGGTTGCCAGCTATGGGACCTCTCTGAACCTCAGTTCCTATTCTATAAAATGGAGATGACAATCATAGCGTATACCTTATATGGTTGCAGAAGCACTAAATCAGTACTTGCCAAGCACTGTGAATGGTGCCTGGCACACAGTAAGTGCTTGGCCTTGCTTATAGCACTAAGAGACCCCAGTACCTCCAGAAACCAAATAAACTCCCCAGCAGGGTGAGCTAGAGGCAGGGAGCAAGGCAGCTGAGAGATTCCAGATCCAATCAGCAAGGATCGAGTGAGCCTCTGCAATTACAAGCCCAGTGACTTTAGAGAACACATTCAACTTTCCATGCCTCAGGGTCTCCAACTATAAAATGGAAATAATAAAAATTACTTTATGAATTGTTGAAAAATTGAATAATACACGCCGAGTATTTTTACAGTACCTGGAATATAGTAAGCATTCAATAAATGTAATTCTTATTACTTTCTTATATGACTAGATCCCAACCTTTATAGCTTCATTTGATTTAGAAAATCTTTAAGCACCTACTAAGTGCAAGGTGCTATGTCTACATGACTGTCTCTTGGGTGCTAACAGTCAGGTATGAGAGACAAGTGAGAGCCAATTACAATCCAGGGAGGTAGGTGGTCTGATAGGGTCCACACTGTCTAGGATCCCACAATCAGAGAACCTAACACAGTCCTGGGGTGGGGGTCAGGGAAATGGCTTCATGGAGGAAAGACTATCTAGGGTGAAACTATAAAAAGGAAGAAGGGGGAGTGGACATGCCTGATGATATAAGGACTTTCCATTACTCTTCATGACTTTTACTTGTATTACACACTCACTATGTCTGCCTACCCCAAATGGAACAATTCCCCATGTTACTTATTTCCCTACTAAGCACTAAAAATGTTCAGTAAATGTTGAATGAATTAATTGACTGTTCCCTTATTCTCTCTTTATGACCAAAGACCCACATTTCCAAAATGGCAGCCAAGAGCTCTGGTCTGGACCAGAGCTGTACAAACTGCCTTCATGGCTCCAGCAGACCCCAGTACATTTATAGTATCTGACCAGTCCCCATGCTACCAACTTGCAGATACAAGAAAAGAGGGCTCTAATTCAATCTCTGTAATATTTATTTCCACCTACTCATCAAGAATTCACAGAGTTCCACCTCCAGGTTTCCCCTAAGGCAAGTCACTGACCGCTTCTAACCCACAGTTATCACCCCTCCAGCCACCTTGCCTGTCTAGCTAATACAGGCAGAGACAGCTCCGGGGCTCCATCACCAAGGCCTAACAAAACCGTTTTAGCCATGAGACAGTTGTTTAATATCTGACAGGTTTTGGTTATGTTTAAAAGATACATTATGAAAAATTCATTCAAGCTGCCCACCCCCACCCCACTTTTGTTTAAACCAACTCTTTGGGCTGACCGACAATTTTATTCATTAGAGTTAACATTTCATTTTCCACCCCCACAAGAGGTATTCTTTCACCGCAAGCTGTGCCAAGAGTAATTAAGAACTTCTGAGGAAGGGAGGAAAACCCACAGGCTTCACTGCAGACAGAGGATTTACCTGGCTCGTACCTCAAATAACTTTGGAAGACAAAGTAGAGGAAACAGATAATTTTCCTTTAAGTTTACTGATGCTAAAACACAAGAATAAGCCTTACCAGTCTATTAAAAAGTCATCAATTATGGCAGTATAAGGAAGTGGTGTGGAAAATACGGACTTTCCAGGGACACCGGGGTTCAAATGACAGCAATACTGTTTCGAAGTGGCCTCTTTCTAAAAATGGTAGTTATAATGACCATCTACACATCGAGTGTCTAAAAGTGCCGGCACATAGTGGGTGCTCATAAGATGTTATCCTCACTTTACTTCTTATACTACAGGTGAGTTATGAGGCTTTTAACAGCAAGTTTAGGAAAAAATATCTGTGACAACTAAATTATTCTTGTGGACTCTTAATCAGACTGAAGAACATGCCAAAATTTAAAGACTTTTATCAAGAATGCCACCACTTTCTCCTCAAGCTGCAACTGAGAAACGAGAATTCTTCCCTTTCTAGCCTTTTGCTATTCAAAGTCCTAAAGGCAGATTTTGATGATATTTGATAGAGACTATTATGGCCATGAGATCTTACTAGTAAATAATCACTGTGTAAACTTTAGAAAATAAAGATATACTTGAACATACACACATAAATACATCTATACAAACACCTCTTCCTAAGGATAAATGCTTACAATGGGATTAAAGTATGAAAATAATGTCCATGCTCTTTAAATGTAAGGTCAGAGTTTCTTAAAAAAGAAAAAGACGAGTAACCTTAAGAAAACTAAGAACAATGAGTAAAAATGTATCTTTTGGCATGGTGTATATGCTTGCTAGTTGTAGTTCACATAAAATTAATAAGCATGGTAGTTACTGTAAGAGTTTCTTTAGATACGTAAAATTTGCCCAATTAAAATCTGTTCACATTCGTTATTTTCCCTGGAGTTGTTGTGTGAACAATGCTTGAGAATCCTTTCACTATATTCCATGTCATTCTAATGAATTAGCTGTAGCCTTTGCATCTTGACATTGATATTAGAATATCAGTAATGGTCTTTGACCTCCATAGTAATAGGATGGATTAAACATTCTTAAATAATTAAGAAATATATTTAAAAGCTGTGAGTTTAATCATTTAAATTCATGAATTTACCAAACTCCAATGTTCTTCTGTGAAATGTATTTTTACAATACATTTTAAAATGCATTACAGTGAATTTTATTAAAATTCCTTATTTCTTTAAGAGAAGCATCTAGGAAGCCCACAATGGTCAGCCAATACAATAAATAATATAATCATGATAATAATTATGAAAAAAACACGAGGCATTTCACTTTTCTGCTGTATGTCTATGACCCATTTTGATCTCATCCATTGACCACTGACAATGGAGGCTCACCGCACCCATGCAAGGCAAAGACCAGCCAGTGGCCATTACTGACATCAAAAAGGCTGTGGTCTAGGGTCCTGCCCAAGGTCATCCAGCTAATAAGTGGCATAAGGAGTAGGAAGGACAACTGGAGCCCAGAGCTTCTGTATTTTTCAGTAGCAGTGTGATACTTCTGTAGGATAACAATTACTCAGATATTTCAACTGGTAGCAGAACTTCAATTTTACAACCTCTGTATTGTTGACTCCTCAGATATCCACCCCTGAGCCCTTCACTTCCCACCCCCAGTTGAAATACCATTACTTTCCAATTTCTTCTTGGTAGTCATCAGTGCAGTCTTTCTCAATCAATGTGCAATGTAGGTAAGACAGGTGTCAGGGAAAATGAAGACACAGTCAGAGGGCAGCATTCCTGGCACAATAGTTTCAGGAGGAACCGCTGCTGGTGTCAGAGATGTTTAATTCTCTGTCCCCGATCCACTACTTACCTCGCTCTTACCCTAATAGACAAAACTACACATGCGCAGAATGTTAGGATTTATATACGTGAAACTCCAATTATCAAAACTCTATTTATCCAAAACCCTAATTAACTTAAGACTCAACCTAAACTCATTTCTTCATCATAAACAATGAAGACTCTTTTCAGTATGATGATCCCTGAGGTTATCTTCAGATTCAAAGATGACGTCAGATTCAGCCTGGTTTCAGTGATTAGTGTGATTTATCAGGACCTTATTGTACTCACCTATAAAATGAGGAATTGGACTCGAACATTTCTGATAAAACTACCACATTAATGTATAATATTCATTCATATAGTATTCATGCACAATAAACTATACTATATGTTTTATTCCTTTAATGTATTCATTGCACTATTATCTTCCTAAAAATTACTTACTTTCCCTCAATGTATACTTTTTAAAGAATAAATAAATATAACTGGGCAGAAAAGGACATCCCATTGCTAACTTTAAAGTTTATGAAACAGACTGAAGAATGAACAGAGAAATGACTAAAGTTCAACAGCAGACAATTAAGTCAGTTTTTTACAAGACAACAAAATTCAACTTCCAAAATGGCCAAGGTGCTTTCCCAAATCACTAGCAGGGCTGACATTGTCACTTCCCGTGGGAGATAATAAAACTTGTAAGATGAGCCACAGTGAGGGGAAAAAATCTAGAATCTCCAGGCGTTTCCTTGGAAAGTTTCATTTCAAGGCAGATATCAAAAGTCCAGAGGTGTACACATGAGAAACATCATAGGGACACTCATCAATCAGACAGCACTCTTCAAGCTTTTACTTTAGAATCCCTCACAAAAGAAGCTCCATTCTATTACAGGTCCTCTACTTCTCTGTGGGAAGCTAGGAAAAATGCAGCCAATAGATCAACTTCTACATTCAAGAGCCTGCAGTCTATACCAGCAGAATGTAATCTTAATGAGAGGAGAAGAAAATCTTCTATTAGGCACTGATTACCGTCTAAGGAACTCTAAATGCCCTACTTAAACTGCATTCACCTTTGGACATGCCCTTACAAAGTGAAAAGCAGTGAAGTGGCTCTAATGGCTGGAAGCCTGGACAGAAGCTGTGTGCCTTCCAGCCTCCCTCTCCCTTCCTCCACTGGCAGTAAGGTGGCTTATTCTTCCTTGTGGAATGAGACCAAGGAAATGATGCCTACATTTAAAAATAAGACTAAAATGCAAAACCCTCCCACCAGGATAAGTGAGGACACCTGAGTGTTAAAAGTGTATAATTACCAAGCTACCAAGTTACAAGACCACATACAGGCCTGGCAAGAGAAGGAACAACTGAGACACTGACATAAACCACTGTCAGAGGACAAGTCTGCAGTTTGGTAATTGGCAGTTGACAGGCTGTAGGTCCTGTCTTAGGGCCTCTGTTTGTAATGACAGAGCAGGACCATCAATCAGTGTCTCATGAGTAAATATGGCAAGTATCTTTATCCAACATGTGGAGAGGAAACAAGTATAACCTTCAATTCAATAGTGCCTTTAAAGGCAAAAGGCCTGTCAGCTGGCACAGGGTAGGAGTTTAAAGTCTATTTCAGTTTAAAAGACAATTTTAGCACTGTTGTGTATAAACGCCAATGCAGATCAGAACAACAGATGAGTTCGTTTATCTTTAAGAATTAACCTTGTAACTTAACATATGAATTAACTTTGTCTTTTAACCTAGATGTGTTAAAATGGCCCGTAATACTTCCATATCAGCTGTGAAAACAGCTTAGAAGAGTGGGTCTCAGGGTACAAGTTGGCGGCCCCTGGACCACCCCCATTAGTCTCACCTGCACACTTGTCAAGACTAAATTCCCAAAGGCCACCCCAAACCTAATAAATCAGAAACTCTAGGGGAGGGGCCCGTCATCTATGCTCTAACAAGTCTTCCAGGTGGATCTGATGCATGTGCAAGTTTGAGGACCAGTGGCTCAAAAGGCTAAGAATGATAAAGACATAAAAGTGAAAAAGTGTGAGATCTCTATAGGAAATGGAGGGATTAGGGAAAAGACTTAGTTTAGTTAGGTCAACAAAGAGCATGAGGAGATGTACCAGAAATAAAGAACAAAGTAAGGTAAAGTTGGGAAATTCAAGGCAGTGAGTTCTACTTAGGCAAACCAGACCAACTGGAAATTGTGAGTTCTTGAAAATGTGGGGGCAGGAAGTGAGATGAATAGAAGCAGGGCAGTTAGGAAGAACTAGCAAGACTAGGTGGCAGCTTCTTCTGAAAGCCCAGCTAGAGCAAGGTAATGGAACACAGACAAGGAAGAGATTGAGAAGGTCTCAGAAACAGGAACTTCAATAAGACCTGTCAACAGAGACATGTCCCTGCTGTCCTATAGAAACCCCAGTGGAATAGTTTCGGTGTCATCAGGGTGTCCAAAGGAAAATGTCCAGTGGTTGGAAGAGGGACAGGGTAAGGAGCCCAGAGCCAGAGAAACAAAGTAGCAGAGATGTGGGTGAAAATGATGGTCTGAAAGCAATCAATGTAAGCAATATTGCCTGGGGAGGAGGAGACAAAGAAAAAAAAAGAACTCTACTGTGAATATGGTCCCTTATCCTATAGTGGCTAACTGATCACTTAATTAACCTTGGCTTCCACAGGAAAACCATCCGAGTCTCCAAATGGGAAATCTGCAATTTAAGTCAGCCTGCAAATACAGAGAAAAGGGGTAATTTAAGCACGAAAGCTCCACTTGAAAGCAACATTCATTTTATTTTAGGTTTCACTAGAATGAAGAATTGAAGATGAGGATTACCAACTGTTTTTGTTGCAGCAGAATCCCAAATTTCAGTAGTGACATAGTATTTTGATCTAGTTATCTTATCAGAATGAGTGTTAGGAAGGAGGCACCTGCAGAAGAGGAGAAAGTGAGGACCGGACTCACTATTATTCCACTAATGTAGAGCTTTTCATTCCCATTCCGATACAGAGCCCTTCCCGAAGAAACTTCCAGAGCTACCGAGACCCACAGACCAGCTCCCTGCCATCCTGAGGTCCTAGGGTGGTTCCCTAACCATGTCCTTGAGAAATCCTGCCATGGGCAAGCAAGAGAGGTAACTCCAGCAAAAGATACCACCTCTTGACACTTATATTTAAGTCACTAAAAAAGATTGTGACTCAGAAACAGACCCACATACATATATAGTCACCTGATCTTTGACAAAGGAGCACAGGAATAAATACAATGGGGGAAAGAGAGTCTTTTCAATCAATGGTGCTAGAATAGTTGGACATCCACGTGTTAAAAAAAAAAATGCATCTAGACACAAACCTTAAGACCTTCACAAAAAAAAAAACCTCAATTTGGATCTTAGGCCTAAATGTTAGACACAAAACTGTAAAAATCTCTAGCAGACAGCAAAGGAAAAAAGTTGAACAACTCTGGGTATGTTTTTTCTTTAGATACAACACCAAAACATGACCCATGGAAGAAATAAGTGATAAGCTAAACTTCATTAAATTAAAAACTTCAGCTCTGCAAAAAACACTGCCAAGAAAATGAAAAGTCAAGTCACAGACAGACAGATAATATTTGCAAAAGATGTATTTGATAAAGGACTGCTACCTACAGGTTGTGTAACCGATGGTCTGCCTCTTATTTGACAGGGGCCACCTGTCCACTCCGTGTTTAGTAGTATTCATTTGGCTTTCACAGCTCATCTCTTCTCCCCGTCCTAACCTTCTGAGCTTGGTCCTTAGTTGGATCCTTTGACCACTGGTGCCCAAACAGATTTCCACAATCATGCATTTCAAATGAAGGGAAGTGGAAAACCAGATTTGGTAAGGAAGAAATTTGCTTTATAGACACAGAAGGGACTTCTTTTGTTAAATCTACTGACGGATTCTGCACTATTGTGCCTCCTAACCCTATGAAATAAACAACAGTGGTGTCAAGTGGCCTGCGAGTAACAGCTATCTGGAGAATAAACTCAATCAAGGCCATCCCAGTCACCTTATACAGTGAGGCTGTTGTGAATTCCCGCTCCCCACCCCACCCCCAGTCCTTTGGGAATCTAATGCTTGTTTATACAAGGGTTCTAAAACTTGTAGGCCCAGGGGATATTGTTTCCAAAAGGAGAGATACCCTGGTTGCCTGTGCTTCCTCTCATCAGCTCCATCTTCCAGGGACATGACTCTTCAGGACTTCTCGATTTCAGATGCAGGCACGTTTCTATACCTAGATGAAAATCTGCCTCGCTTGGAAGCACACTCCCTGGGCCCACTTTCACAGGGATATTGAAAATCGGAGGGTAAGTAAGCAACTTCAGGCCGAGGGCTGTGTTTTCCTCTCCATAAGTGGGAACATTTCCTCCAGTCTTAGAGAGTTATTTTGTCTCTCTTTTTAGACCAAGGGCTCTTAACCTGGCATGAAGAACATGTATGGAGGGTTTTAAGAGAGCCATGAACCTCCTACCTTTCCTTAATAAAATCAAGTGTATGTCCACAGCTTTCATCAGATTCTCAAAGGGCTCTGTGATCTAAAAGCAGCATACCACCAGGTTCTACAGGGACATGCAGGAAAACCTCTTCCATCTCAAAAGTCAAATCCTGAAGTCACATAAATAGTAAAACCATAGCCTCAAAACATGAAGTGTATTCTTTCATATGCAAACATTTGCCATGTATCCTATTATGTTCCACCAACGACTTTAAGTGATTGTTATTTAAGACACTTTAATAATTCATTTACATACCTCCCGTGGAACAACTAATTCAGACAGCACTCAACACAACACTTTACATAAATATCTTTTAATCATCACAAAAGCTGTGAAGTAGATATATTATTATCCTTGTTTTCAAAATATGGATAGAGACTTTACCAAGTTAAGAAATTTTCTCAGGTTCACAGTACAAGGAAACTGGGGTCTCAATCTAGGTCTTCTGCTGTCAAAACTATAGAATAATATGTGTAAAATACTAGTCTCAAAAAAACCCAATTAGATTAGAGAGGCAGAAATTAGTTGACTGGCTACTTAGAGCTACGAAGGGGAGTGGTAGAGTGTGGGGACAGACTGCTAATGGATACAGGTTTTTTCAAAGGGTTGATGAAAAAAATTCTGAAATTAGATTCTTGTAAGGGTTGCATTAACTCTAAATACTAAAAACCACTGAGTTGTACACTTTTTAAGTGGATGAATTATACGGTGTATGAATCAATAAAGCTTCTAAAAATCAGTTGAAACTTGAGGGGAAAATGATTATTTTCTATTTTGTCATCTTTAGGCTCAAAACTAAATTCTAATTAAAAGCCAACATTTGTTCTTATATGAAGGAAAATTTCGTAGGTCTCGGTGCTTTTTTTCCCCCAAGTATTTACAATTCATTTTACGTTTGGAAGTTCCATAGTAATTGGAAGAGAAAAGTTAGTTTATCTTATTCTTGGGTTAATTCCAGCTTGGTTAGAATTCAACTGAAGAACTCTTGAGTTTCATCATTCTCCTTTCCTGTAGAATGAGGACTACTCTACTTACTTGAACTCTAACATAGGTATAAAAGTAGAGTCAGAATTCTAGTACTAAGAAAGGTTTAGTCACTAAATTATTACTGGTCATTTATTCTAGGCTAAAATGATAAGGGCAAAATCTACTGGAGACCATATCTGGCATATAGCAATATAAACAGAAAATTCTACTAAGGTCATAGAAACTATTCATGAACATAGCAAATCAAGCTTATGTTTACCTAAACCACATTTTCGGTCTTCCACTTCTCCCTTCAAAATTTTCAATGGTCTCTTATTTATCTTATTAAGTCTCAAATCCTCAACCTGACTCCACAACCCAACTCATTTCCAGCATTATATCAACAACCTCTATAAAATGGGTCACTCTTTTCACCTTAATTCCATCTCCAAGTTAGGGGAGAGTCTCCAACCAACCTTTCCTTTCTCCTTTAGTTGGCAAAATTCAAAACCAAATTTCAACTCCTGCTTGATTAATCAGTCATGACTTTCCTCTCTGACGCCATCAAATCCCACCTAGTCTCTACTGGATCTTGTGTCAAACATAGCAACCTATTCCTTGGGGAGACCCCACATAGTAAGCAATTAGTACAGGTCTGAGCATAAATAGACAATCCAGTCATTAATTTACCACAGCGCATATACGTTCCACTTCTGGTAAATCTAACAATAAACCAGTTCCTCTCTTAGCAATCTCTGACATAATTTGGAAGCTAGGTGTTACCTTAAAAGTCACAAATAAAGTTAAGCATATGCCATGCAGTCAAGTGCTTTCCTATCATATATCACCTAATTTAGTAGTATCACCTACTTTCATTGAACTAATGGAAATGCTTCAAAAATATGTATTTGATTTATGTGACTTTCCACACTTAAAAATCACATTTATTCATTCGGTCAATATTTCTGAGCATCTAATAACTGTAAGGATCTTGGTCATAGAACCTAAAGCCAATCTCGGGAGGTGAAATTCTGAAATTTGTCATCATTATCTTTACTCTGAAAATCATTCTTGCATACACGGCAAGGGTGTAACTGATACCAATAACCACTACACAGGAAATACACTCACAGTGAAGGTCTGCCGGTGGCTTGCTGCAAAATTGCCACCGTGCTTAGGCTTGAGCATTGTTGGATACAAGAAATCTGGAGTTAGAATGACAATTACCGTTTTCTCCTTTCCCAAGAAATAGGGCAAAATCTAGCTATTTTCTCCTCGCTCCATCTCCACCCACTAGAAAAGAAGCATGTATGAACCTTAGCAAACCACTTCTAAATGACACACAGCTCTACCCCACACTTATACTCTCCTCAACCGCCAAGAACAGAATGACTCCTTCTTCTCTCAGATGGCTTTCATGCAATTAGAGCTGCTCTAACTACTCATGCGTACCAATTACGGGCTTTATCTACAAAGTTCATTGAATGTAGACATGGTATAGACACACCCTGACATCTATCCTCAGGATCCATTTAATGTACTTGTGTTCTTCCTGCATGTATGTATCTTCTTCAAAAAAGAAAGAAACTAGCCTGGCATTCTAGGAGCTTCCTATTATATAACAGTGCTTTTGTGTTCTTAGATTTGGGACAAGAATCAAAGAGATAAAAATATTATTCATCAAGAAAATAGTACCATTCTTATACAAAGACACCAACTGACCAGACACAATATTTAAAATATTTAAAATCCTAAAATTGATGAAAAGTGTGCTCTGTGTGTGTGTGTGTGTGTGTGTGTGTGTGTGTGTGTGTGTGTGGTGAGGGCTGTGGTGTAGTCAAAGAGGAGGAGTAATTTCCATACTTAGTTTCTTTTGTTTTTTCACATAATAAAATTTCTTACGAAAGCTACCTTGTATGTAATTAAGCTCCCAAGTTATCTATCAGTCCCAAACTGTGCAACAAAATGGTGAAAAGTGGGAAAAAAAAAAATACTACAAAATAATCCAAGCCATAACTGAGATTTCACTCCGAACAAACTACATTTTAACAATCACACTCAAGAGGCAGTTGAGAGATCTAGCTTTCAAAAAGTTTAGCAATTTATTACAGCTCAAGCTGAAAATCTACGATTTTAGGCCAAGAGACATTTACACCAATATCTCAAACCTTCTCTGTAGCAGGCAAAGAAGTATGTGGATCTGTAAGGATGCCTCAACTTTCAGGGTCAATAAAGGGAGTTTGACAGATGAACAAAGGAAAGACATTGGTGCAGAAAATGCTATTATATTTGAAGACTAAATTTGTCAGGAGTAAGTGTGAAGTGGCCTCATTTTCTGAAAACTTTCAAGACTGTGAAGAATTTAATACACACCAAAGGAAAAAATATTGAAATCTAACCTACTTTATTAAATTCCAGCAATGACATACATTTGTGTTTAAGTGAATGTGCAGCATCCCTAAACCACTCTAATACTTATTATCCTTGCACTTTTGCCTGGTAGCTTCCAGCAGCTACTCCAGTCACTCTTGTTGCTCTATAAACAAGAAAAAATGCTAAGCTACAGCACTTCACACCCTAGTCTCACACCCAATAAATATCAGCTAATTGATTGGAGTTGGAACTAAACAAAAACAAAGGATTCCCTGTTTGTTTAAATCTAGTCAAGGATGATACCAGTTACTTTTAATAAATGCTAATTAAACTCCACAGGCTCCCTATGATTCCAGTGGTCTGAAAAAGGAGACAAAAAAAGTCTGTACCATCCATCCATCCAGATAAGAGACCTCTTATGTGTTGATATCATACTAAAAGTTGAGAATATATATGTGTGTATTGCAAATTTTTTAAATTTTCCTGATGCTTCAACCTCCTAACAAATAGGTTGTCAACACCCCACCCAGATGACCAGTTGCACCAATGTGATAAGACTGATCTTTGCCACAATGACCCCTTCTTGCTCCTCGCTGACTATGACTTGCGACATTCAAACACACCACTGAAATCTCTCCACATCTTTGCTGTGCACACCACCCTGAGCCCAGCAAAGACACTTTTCAGGGTTCCTCACTCTCAACTCCCAACATGCGTGGTTAAGTCTTGTCCCTTAGAGCTCCTCTGAGATGGTCCCTGTGTATGGTTCACTGTGCCTCCCTCTTCTAGCAACTGAGAATATAATAAAGGCTTTCATTTCATATGTCTCTCAGAGTATAATTTCCATGCCATATTAGATATTCACAAAACTCAAGACATTATTCTTAAAGATTCCACAGCAGAGAATTATAGCCTTTTATAACACAGGGTATCTTACTGGACAAAGTCCCCCCACCCCTTCCTGAGTTTGAGGGATACCAATCAACTGCCATAAAAATAAATTGGAGAGGTATGCCTTGGTGGAAAAACAGGTGGGTCCACCACTTCTAGCCAAGCACAGTCCATGCATATCCAAGGGTCCCAGGTTCACATCCTGGGGTCACAGGCGAACAACCATGATGGATAACTTAATAAAATAAACAACAATGCTTCTTCTCTCTTCCTGCCTGCCTCCCTACTCACCTTCCTCCCTACCTGCACCTTTCCTAAAAAAATAAAAATTAATTGGACAAATAAGTACGTCTAAGGAGAGTCGAGCAGAGCTGTGAGTGCGTAATGTGCAGAGGGTGGATTAAAAAGACTTGTCCTTGCAGCCAAAGGATGAGAAGCTCTTAACTAAAAGGGGCAGGGGGAGGGAAGAGCATTCTCTGCAGATAAAGTACCTTGTGCAAAACCCCCTGGGAAAAGCTGGGCCTCAAAGAGAAGTTGAAGAGTATCTGCACTGCTGGCAACTGAGATCGTGGGGTCAGCAGACAGAGAAGAGGACAGAGGCCACACCTTTGGCACGTTGCTAAAGATGGATATTCATCTAACATAAGGAGGAGAAAAAACAAAACATAGGTGTGGCACAGCAGAAAATGCATAGGCCCCAAATCTCACAGTGGAACTGAGCCGTAAGTTCCAGTTGAAGAACACATCCATACCTCGCCTCTATCCCTTAGTGCGACAACCTTAACATGCTAGCACCTCTCAGAGCGCCCCAGTGGGGAAGGAACTAGGTAGAAGCATGAAATACTGCTTTGTAAAGCGTTTGGCAAGTGGGCATTATAAGATGATAAATTTATAAAAAATTAAACACTGGAACATAAGCCATGACCTTTTTCCTTTTAAAATCAGAGACAAATTAAGAAACATGAGCCCAAAGATAGAATCATCTTAAGAGTAATAGTCTCATACTTGTGCTTCTCTGAAGGAAATGATGTTCACAAAACTCAAGATATTATTAAAATTCAGAAGTTAACCTGTATTGTGACCCTTCACGAATGGATGGCAGGCTGCTCAGATACTTACTATCTTTCAACAGGCCAGAGTCTGCTATTTCTAAATAATCACCATGTAAACTGCCTTAGAAAAAACAACCCCAGCATAAGTCCACAACTGAATGTCATCAGTTAATCACTTTATTCTAGAGAGAGTGTAAAGTCAAACCAGACAAATTATGAATCTATGGAAAATTAAACATAAATAAGTTGAAGTACAAGTGGCTCTTGTGGTCTGAAGGCAAGATTCTAAAGTGGCAAGAAAGCACACACACATGTACACTCACAAAAACACTCACACACACTCACAAATACACACACACATTCATACACACTCATACACACACTCACAGATACACACATTAATACACACTCATACACACTCACAGATATACACGCACATTCATACATTCATACACACTCATACACAGATACACACACACAAATAGCACTTCCAGGTCTTTCTGAAAGATAAATGGTTGTATTATCTATTATTGGGATGTGTACTTCCTGCTGCCAAAAAATAGTAAGCAAAAAAAAAAAAAAAAAAAAAAAAAAAAAAAAAGAGTAGGTGCTCTAGAACTGATATTGTGTAAGTTCAGCTTATCTTTACAACTCCTACTTTCCTTATCTCTTCCTAAAAGGAAGTCATTCAAGCAATCAAACTCAACAAGAATAATGACTCAGCAGAACCTCCCATTCTCCCCTCCCTCAAAAGAAACTCCCCTGCTTAGGCTAATTTTATATATTAAAAAGCATTATTTCTAGGTCACTTACAATATGCTGTTGAATTTTCAAAAATTATTTTCAAAGATTAAAACAGTATAAAATTGCATAAAAATGTGTTCCTGGATACAGCCAATATGGCTAGCATATTTATATATTAGTTTTCAAAATTGAATGCACATAATTATTTTTTTTCTGAAATCAGTGCCAACAGAAATACTGGTTTATAGGGATTAAGTTTGTTTAAACAATGCCTCACAAAACACATTTTACTTTCAAATATTTATCAAATGCAACTAACCTTACACCTTTGAGCAACGTCTCCCTTCATGTCAAAGAGCATTTTATAAAAGGGTGTCAGATTTTTTTGTTATGGTTTTAAAAATGTGAAACTTGTATTACATATAACCCCAAGCTTAAAACGGCTTTCTTTTCATCAGTCTGATTATACAATAACTACTCAGGAATTCCTGAAATACCGATAATTCTTTCTCATTCAATACCAGAAAACTCTTATTAGCTTAATGAATTGGAGAAACATTACTCCCTAACAAAAGCAAGATGTTTCCAGAGTGCAGGGCAATTTCATCACTCGGCCTTCCACTGTGTGGGGGTGGGGAGGTATACCGCACTCTATGAAAAGTTAACTAAATACACGAAATGGTCCCCTCTAAGAAAAAAGTGAAACAGAACCAAGAGATAAAATTGGAGGCTTCAAAACAGTATAAAATTGCTCTGAATTATATGATATAAGCTAGTGACAAAACTTTAAAATGCCTTTGTCCCTTTCCGTCTTGAATGCAGGAGACAACAAAACTATGAGAAATTTTTTTCAAAGTAAAATTTAAAACTTTACAATGCTATTAAATCAGAATATCTTACAAACGGCAAACACCAAATGTACTGAAGGAATCTCTCTTTTTAAAAGGCAAAGTGTAAACCGATTTTATATCAAAAGAAGGTGGCTTGATACAATTTCTTTTAGATGGTGGATAGAATTCAGACACATGCCTGGAAACAACACAGTTCATTTACTTCTCTCAATTTCAAAACCTACATTTGCCAAGATCAATAACATGGAAGATAATTCAAGAACTTTAATATATCAAAACAAAAGAGGGAGAGAAGTTCTTCAGGGATTCTGGATAGAACATAGTCCCAAAATGGAACTCAGAGTGAAAACAAGTTAGAGTTTTATATTAGATACGGGGATCTGTATTACAGCTCTCATTTCACCTGGAGGCCAAGACGTAAACCGGAACACAGTCTTGGTAAAGGAGGGGTTTGACCGAGCCAGACTCGAGAAGAACAACATCAAATAAGCCAAACACCCACCAACGTGTCCCTACTTCTTATTTTTCCCAAATCAGGAGACATTCAAGCCCTCCTGAGAAGCCAGAACCAGCACCTCTCCCTGCCAATCAAATCTCAGATTGTGAGGCACAAACCCTGCCCCGTCCTCCCCCAAAGTGAACTACGAGGCTGATTTTATTCCAGAAAAAGGAAGGAGGAAGAGACAGTAAGATCTGAAGGAAGATGGAGATATCTGAGAAAATCTATTCCAAGAAAAAGGAAATGGACACCAGGACTTGGCACCCAAGTTCATGGGGAGTTGGAATCAGAGGGGAAGGAAAGAAAGTCCCACAGCAGAGGGTCTGCCGAATTCACTGAGCTAGTAAGATCTTTCTTGGTATGTCTCCATAGATGCAGAAAAGGTCCTGCCTGCTCTCATAAATGATCAAATTCAATCATCTGACAAGCTCATCAGAATCCACAATTAACCACCCCCAAAATCGGCTTGAACTTGGTGATGAGAGGTTTGAGTAGGGTGTTAGGACAATATGATTGGATTTATTCCTGGTTCCACTAGCCCCAGTGACTATGAACAAGTTACTTAGCCTCTCCCTGTCTCTCTGGTTTCCTTACCTGTAAACAGAGACTAACAATAGTACACTTGCCTCATAAGATGGCCCTGAGGATTCAATTAACGTATGTAAACTGCTTAGAATAGCTGCTCGACATAAGTCAGGTGTACTTGTTAGTTATCAGTAATCATTTGTGGAAGTGATTTTATACTGTCTTATGAAGAAGAGATGGATTTTGATTAGGAAAATATAATCATGGGCAGATTTTCTCTTTTGATCCCATCGAATGAGTGGAGGGTAAACTTCTGGGGATTTGTAGGATCAATAGGATGCAACTCATGGCAAAGATGGAACAGGTGTATCTCTGCACCTACACCACTTGACTAGGCTAGGTGTGGGCCAGAGAAACCCTCCCCCAGATAACGGAGCTTAAACCAAGCAGAGCTCCCCAGAAAGTCCTCTACCATTCTGGCAGCTCTGCTCACCAGTGGGTGCCTGGTGATTATGCTACTCTGTCTGAGAAGGAGGCAAATTCCAAGTCCTCTTCAACAGTAACTTGTAAGCTGTGTACACCTGGGGACCTTACCAGCCAGTGATCACAGAGACTAGGAGTAGGGACCAGCACCTGACGGTGTTAAGACTAGAGAAAAGATCAGGGCACCCTTCGGCAGGGCGAAATTGGACTCTGGAAGTGAGACCTACACAGAAGTGAGGCCTACCTAGGAGGCTCTGGATTCTGATGCTGATGAAGGACGATTATTACAGAGGGACACTGGACTGCAGTGATTCGCTAGCTTAAATAAGAATCACTGTGACAGATTTCAACTGAACTTTTTAAAAACATTTTCAATAAAATGTGCCTAGAGAACAGAGGCTAGGGGACTTATCTGAGGTTGTTTTACTAAGTTATTTCCCCAGGGTTCTGACGGTATGTGTATTGAATGGAAACCAACCCAAGTCAAAGGACATGCAACACATATATTTCCTTATTTCAGGAGCACCTTTGACACAGGCATTGTGCCAATAATCACAGTTACACTATTATCAACCATCAAGCTCCATTTTTGGTGAATTCTGTCATCTCCTGGAATAATGACCACATTCTCCATCAGTGCCTGAGTTAGAACTATAATCTACTCAAATTCTAGAGAGATTGGCACAACCATCCTGTCTTCCATGCTTATGTTAATTTTTACATTTTACATTATAATTCCTTCTTTATAGATATGAGATCTTTAATAAAATGTTCGCATTCCCATTTTTATAGAAGCAGAGAGTCCCCAGCTTATCTATGCTGGCTTTATTTGGAAGTACTATATACTAAGTGTAAAAATAGAAACCTAAAAGAGGGAAGTCTCAAAGGTGAGCAGAAGAGCAAAACTATCAAATCAGAAAGGTCTTCTCCAGAGTTTCAGCTATTTATTCTTTCAGCTAAAGGATATCACGTCACTCCATCACACCAGTTTCTATGCTGTGGCTCATCATAGGAAATAGGACTCGTTTGAAATGATGCTCATTAAATTAAAGAAATAAAATTCAACAATAAATACAAGTAGGCATTTTGGGTATACAAACATAGGTGATGTATTACTCCAGCCCACAGAAGAAGAGTGGAAGGAAGACTTTTAAAGACACATTCTCCTGGATGGGAGGCACCAAGAAAATACCTGATGAAGAGCTTCTAAACAAGGAAAAACAAAGGGCCAATTAATAATATCCCCCAAATAACTCTCTCCCAAGAGCCGACTGAGGGAGAGACAACCAATTTTCACCAGTGGGCTTAATGCTGGAGTTACTGTAGTTAGGAAGACCTTTTCATTTCCTGACAGCCTCCAGGCTACTCCTTTGTAAAAAAAGAAAGAAAAATAAAGTGGCTCAAAACAAAAAAAGGAAAGAAAAATAATCAAAAAGTAAAAGTCTTAAAGTTACTTAGTTCACAGCAGTTGCTCAACAATTCTCAGAGATTTTAGTTCCATTTCCAAGGTATCTACAGATAAGATTTATTTTTTAATTGAAGTAACCATGCCTATAACATTATATAGTTTTAAGGTGTGCGACCTGGCAAAATTGGTATAAACTGTATTAAGTCTACTACAAACAGTTCAATTCTACCCTTCACCTTCTAACTGACCCCTTTCACCTCATTTTCCCACCTCTCCCACTTCCCTGCAGGTAACCACATCTTACATCTACAGTCTCATACCCTTGGCGGGAGGACAGGCTCAAAGTCACCAGCGCTGCTGAGGGTGAGGAGTTGTAATTCAAGAGTCAGAAACATAAAGGGGAAAGAAGGTTTTGTTCATTTTCCCCCAATTCGATGCCTCTGATTGGGAAGAAAATGCAAAGGAGAAAACTAGGGGGAACAACTAGAAATACTCCAAATTGTTTTTAAGTAACATGGTTTCCTCCATTTTCCAAGGAAACTCTATATCTCAATTTCATGAAACAGTGTTCTTTTAAATATTCAGCTTGTAGATTCCTATAATCAGACTACACAAGAAACGTTTCTGACAGGTGTCATTTGTTCCACAAGAGATCAAAGGTATGCAGGTACGTTTAAGTTCAATTTACAAGAACCATGATAAGAAACAATTTTACAGAACACAGAGGCTGCAAAAAGCCCCCTCAATATGAGTAGACTCGACGTGTGCACTGCTTTCAACAATGTTCTTGGAAGCTCTGTCTCGCACACAGTGTTGGGGTCTGAACTTTTTTACTGTCATAGTCCTACTTGCCACCAAAATGGACATCAAGATGGCAAAGCTCACAACCCTCAAAGCTGCAAATCCCTGCTTCCATGCTCGTTGCAAAACAGATTCTAAATGTGAAATTGGGAATTTAAGCAAAAGGCTCAGACCAGGAATTTCACTGGTCCATTCCTGATCGAAGTTATTTCTAGTAATTCCTTATCTTTCACTAATATTCCTGCCACATCAAGAAGAAAAGCAGACAACACTGAAGCAATAGGACAAAACACAGATTTAAAGCAGGTGAAAGGGTGACTCCAGGCACCAAGCTGAAGACTCCTGAAGAGAAGTTCCTCTGTCAAGGTGAATTAAATCACATCTCTGAAGCACAAAGCATTTGTGATTCTTTGAACTTTCTTCCATCGAGACCCTTCATTTCAGGGGAAACACAAATAGATGATAGCTCAACTATATTATGATTGTTGTTAGAAATAAAATAAACTTCCACAAAATCTGCATGAAAAGTTTCCACAGATGAACAAAAACAAAGCAAAAGCAAAGCCTTGAACACCGACCAGAGAAGTGAGGTCACCAGAGGAAAAGGGGGTGGGGGTGGAAGCAAAGGGTAGTGGGGGCCAGTGAACAGTTTGGAGGTCAACCAGAAATGTGGTGGCAGGCATGGTGTTGTATATAGTGGATGAAGAATGAGCCTGTGCATTTAAAACCTCTATTGTGTTTTAAATCAAAGATGACTCAAAAAAACAAAAACAAAAGAAATAACACTTGACATCTCAAAAAAAATTTTTTGACGTAAAATCAAACCAGGATCTATACCAAGTCAGTCCGGATATTAAGACAAAGAAAGCAAACTTTAGATTCAGACCCTACATAAGGGTCTGAAGACCCTTATAACATATGAGCGACTCCAAAAACCTGTATCAGCAGGCAGGAAACATACGCCACCCAGCTACACCCTGGCATGGTTTACTACCATCTGGAACTCCTGTGAATTGCCCAGACTAGCTTCAAGCTCGAATACCATGAGGAGGTAATGAAAGCAGACCTTGCAGGGCAGGCTGACACCTGACAATTGCTGGCGGCTTCTTCCATAAATAACCTGCCGGAGAGCGTTGGTGGGAAGGTGGTCCCCAAGTTTATGGGTGAGCTTGAGTCGTAATTAGGCCTTCTAGATCCATATTTACTGACTGTGACTCACACGGTAAGTGGGACTGTGGAGTCTTTTATAGCGTCAGCCCGTGAACCAGATTTTCACATGCAGAACCACGGCAGAAGATGTGAGTGGACTTCTCAAATGGAGGCCACGTCCAACTCAAACTTGAAGACAATAATAAATTGAAAATAGCTTGTATTTTCCCTCAAACGGATATGAGACCATTTAGTCTGACACAAAAACGTTTTGCAAATCAATAGGCCATTTAGAAATGGTAAGTTCATTTTCATTCCAGCACTGTGGCTTTTTAAAAAATGGTCACACCCAACACAAGCCTACAGGCCGCAAGGAAAGTGTGCAGTTCAGAAAAGCTTTTTGCATTGTGGCCAGCCCAGGGCATTCACAGCAGGATGCTCTGCTGGGCCCATTAATCAATACATGAAGATGCAAACAAAAGTCTTATTTAGCCCCTCTTCCCAAAAGCACTTCTTAATTTCACAAAGGAATCAGAAGCAAGAGATTCTAGGATGGCTAGAAGGGCTAACTGTTCTGAGGAATCTTTAATGAAACACTTGAGAAATCCATTCACACTTAGTCCTGTTTCACACACCAGCATTTTCCCTTAGCTCCAAACTTGAGAGTAATAACTAGCAATTCACCTCCTTGCTGTTAAAATAGCCTTCTCTTTGTACTTCAGCTGAGACCACTGAAATTGCTCCATGAGGAATAGAAAAATTCATACACATTCTACAAAAAGCTCCCCATTCCTTTCTTCTTCCAGTGTATTATTCATGATGGCCATGCCCACCAACACAAAACAAATGAAAGGTCTTCTGTAGGGAAGCCTAGGGTTCCTCTATCACCATCACATGACTACGGCCTTTGTTCTTCTGTCTAATTTTTTCACTAACAGCAATTGGTACTGGATTTTTAAAGAGAGAAGAGAGAGAATGCTAGTCAACCAATCAAAAGGACTTAATTATCTTACCCAAAATCCCAGGAAAGACTCCTTTGAGAATGTGATCAATGCTTTGAACCCTTTGTCCAGAAAACATGTAACCACATAAAATTCTACCATTTCCAGGAGCTGAGTCATTAAATCCGTATGTATGTCTAAAGCACACAGATTCCAAGTCAAACCCTTAGACTAGACACATCTCTAATCTGAGGCTATTGTGCATGTCTATGAAGGACCACTGTTAGGTGGATTATAAAGATTACCATTCCAAAATGTTAACACATTATATGAACGGAAAGTTTCTCTGCCATGGTTTAGTTTACAGAAGCATAAACTCCTTTCTCAGCTGTGCACACCTCCTTCTGAGGAAAAGCTCTTCCCTCTCTTTCCTGTCCCCTCACTGAAAAGATCATTTACCCAGGGTTAGTCAGCAGCTCTGGAAGTGACCTCCCAGATAGATTGCCTCTCCCCACCTTAAATCCCAAAACCCTCAAGGAAAAATGGAAAGATTCATCTCTTAACTCCATACAGCAGAAGCTCCATCACTCCAAGTGCTTGAAGTTAGTTGGGTGTTTGTTAGACATGCAGATGCCACCGTATCAATCTCAGAACACCCAAACCCACAGAATTTCAGATACGGGGACAGAATACAGGAAATGGAAATACTTAAGTTGACTGAACACTTCTCATGCACCCACAGTTTTCGAACCACTGCTGTAAAAAAATTTCCCATGAAAATCTGGCGAGGACCCTCCTTGCCCACCTTCCCCGCTAATATTACCTGCTCATTCTCATGTTAAAGCTTTATTCTACTTGATACCTTTCCACAAAAATAGTCTCCTCTCTGCCTACTTAATCTTGCACATTATAAAATTCCCTTACTTCCCAAGACTCAAAATCTCAAAGTCCCTCAGTCCCCAATTCTGAACTACACTGGTATTTCTCAAAGCTGCCTTTCTCTCTGACTCTACATATCATAATTACTGAGTTCTTAGAAATGTCAGTCCCTGGTCTGGTGATGATAAAATTAATGTATTGATATACAGATGTTGATTTACAATAATGCAAGCCTTAAACTTACATAATGTTATGAGGCAATTTTTGTTCAATAATTTCTTTTTTAATGCCAGTCTAAGATCTGGTCAGTTCTAAGGTCAGTCTAAGAGCTACAGAATTGGAATGTGAAGTGAAGTGTAAATATGTAAACATTAAAAAAATATATACATCAGAGAGAACTCTCAAACTCACCAAACTCTTTATCTACTGAATTTCCATTTTCAAAAAAAAAATTCTCTAAAATACTTCTGAAGCTCAGGCCAGGCAGAGAAGAGTTAAAATCTTTAAGCCTATCCTCAGCTAACACAATGAATGAAAGCTGCAAGAGAAAAGCTAGTCAGGTAGGGACAGCTGTGCCCTGGCTTAGCCTAACAGGATATTAGAACAGTATAGGGGGTTAGCGCACTGAGCTTTGAAAAAGACCTCAATTCTGCATCTTCTTTCCCTTGTCTTCAAGTAACACTCTCAAAAACACCAATGCAATTTAATTAAACAGTAGGCCTGTAGTGCAGACTTAAAACTGTACATGATAACCTGCTGCATAAAAATATACAATTACTTTTTAAATTATGCATAAACCAGGAGATAATTATACGGGTAAGGTTACTTAGAACATCCATGTGTTTTAAAAATCTGCAATCGTTAAGCCTTATAAGTGAGCATAACCTTCCTAAACCCAGTCATTTATTTAAAAAAAAAAAAAAAATGAACTCTAAAATTTCCTAGGGATGTGGCACTGTGCTCTGGGGACACCAAGAGGAATGAGAAATGGTCACTGGACTTGAGAAACTCAACCCAGTCTTGCAGGGAGGAATATAATAAAGACAAATCGTTGTGTGTAAAGTAGTGTGTGATAAGCGCCATAGGAGAAATTCAAGGCACTACAGGAACTCAGGAGAGGAAGAGTGATTTCTAGACTAAACAGAGAAAACAGCTGTGAGGTGGTAGCATTTCACAGAAGGATGACTTCTGAAGTTTGGGATGGTTCTCGAGTTTGGCAGGTGGAGATGAGAATGAAGAAGTTGTCCTAGTCAGCAAATAGGAAAAGCGAGGACTAAAGAACACAGATGGAGAAATCCCCATGCTCAGAATGGAATGGGGTGGCAGCAGAGTCTAAAGGATAATTGAACTGAGGCCCCTCCACCTCTCTGGATACGCCCATAAGATAACAATAACTTTGCACCTGTAAAGTCACTTCCCTGATTGTAATCCACATGCAGTTAGCCCCACATCAACCAGGTGGTCTCTTTCCTTCCTAACAAAGAAGTGCGGCACTTCAAATGAAGCCTCCTACCTGGAAAGAAAATTGGGCGGGTGGGAGGGAGGGCGGAAATTCCTTCTGAAAAATGAAACTGAGCAAGAAGTCCAAGAAAAGATCATGACTAATGCAACAGACATAAAGTCAGAAGACCTGGGTTTGAGTCCAAGTTCATCCTGCCAGCTACATCTTGAGTAAATCACACACTTGTATTTCTTCACATGCAAAATGCAAATGAACAATCTTCCACCCAGCAATGGACTGTGTACTAATCCAATGTGATGGATTAATTGTCAAAGTAAGTGCAGAAGCACTGCACAGTCGCTACACACTCACACATTATCATAATATTTAAAAAAAGAACCTCAAATAATTTGAGGACTATCCACAACATGGGGATCACAAGGGATGGGCTGAGGCAGATGCCAGGGATGCCAGAGTAGAGAAATGGAAATAAAGGGAAGGGTGTTGAGCTGGTCAGGCAGCTGGATCAACCAGCCCTGAAAGTGCCCCACAGCTAGATTTTCCATCTGCTTAACAGAAAACCAGCTCAAACTGGTTTCAACTGAAACCTGCAACCTAAAGAAAAATTCCTAAAAGACACCTGATTTTTAAAAACATTTGTTTTGCTCAAATTATATGACAGTCCATTAACAAATACGAAGAATTTAATAAGGTCCTCCCTAATTTCCTTCATTACCAGCTCAGCTTTTCTTAATAGCTAAGGTCAATCAATAGTAAATATCTACTACACAATTATTAAGTTAAATAAATACACATGTGAAACAAAATTTTAAGACTGGAAATCATCTTCCTAGTTAAAAACAAATGCAAAATATATACACATATTTGCACTCTACAGTGAACTCTTTTGCCATTAGCCATAAAAATGCTGGAAGTTCTAAGTAAACATATTAACCTGTTAACCTGCAAGAAAGGATTCTATAGTATGACTAATTAAAATAAGTCTTCCTTTGATCCCATCTAGCCCACAAGACTTTCAGACTCTTCACATATTAGACTAGCATGCTTCTGATTTAAAACTCAAATAATTTTTTCTATCCAAAGACTATCTAACATGCCAGATATACAACTTTCTCAAAATCCTCACCTCCTGAATCTCTAGCAGCTTGTTTCCCTTCCTCTTTCTCCCCACCTAATAACAAATTCTCTCTACACATTACCCCTCTTAAGCAGAGCAATAGAATTTACCATCTAAATCAGAGCACCTTTTGACAGTGAAAGGCAGGAGCTATTAACAATGAAACCAGAAAAAGATAGAAAGCACTGGGATGATGAAGGCATACAGATGGCTAACAGACACATGAAAAGAGGTCATCATCACTTATTAGGGAAATGCAAATCAAATCAAATCTCTCTTTGTACCAATTAGCATGGCATCACTGAAAAGGTAAGAAACCATAAGTGTTGGGGAGGAAGTGGATCAAAGAGGACCCCTGTACACTGTAGGTGGGAGTGTAAACTGGTACTGAGGATATGGAAAGCAGTATGAAGGGTCCTCAAAAAGCTAAGAACAGAAATATCATATTCTAGGTAACTACCCGAACAATACCAAAATCCTAATTCAAAAAATATTGCACTCCTATGTTCACTGCAGCTCTATTCACAATGGCCAAGATATGGACACAAACTGAGGTGTCCGCTGATGGAAGAATGGACAAAGAAGATGTGGTATACAGACACAATGGGATATTACTCACCTATAAAAGAAAAAAGCAAGATGAAATCTTGGCATTTGCTCCAAAGTGAATGCACTTTGAGTGATCTTGTTAAGACAAACATGCCAGAGGCAGAAAGGCAAACAGTAGTATCTTACATTCATACGTAGAAGATAAAGAAACAAAGCAAATGAACATAACAAAACAAACACCAAGGATTCTGACAATAGAATAGTGGTTACCAGAAGGGAAGAGGAATGAGGGGCAGAGAAAGCACATAAGGGGGTCAACTGATTGGTGGTGGGAGAAACTACAATTTTGTTCATGATCATATGTACAGAGATTGAACTACAATGCTGTAGACCTGAAAACTATATATAGTTGTAAATCAATGTTACTTCAAAAAATAATTTTAAAAAAATAAGGAAATGCTAAAAAGTGCTATAAACACATAAGGTTTCAATACAAAAAAAACTAAGATGTATGGTAAAATAACTTGCAATTATTCTTGGCAGAATTCTGTTCACTGAGAAAAGGAAGGAAAATCTCATGTAACACGCTGAACTAGTATGTAAATATTCAGATCTATCCTACCCTGAGTTTCTATCTTTGAACCAGCCACAAGAAAGAAACTGCCCCACTGAATTGTTTCTCCTCCTTTCTGAGATGAAGTCCAGATTCATACAGAAGAGTAGTACCTGACAGCAAATTCTTTGGGACCACTGGAAAAAGCTGGAGGGCTTGTTTGTTCACCACTGCGAACAGAACACTATCCTTCGCTGCGAAAGCAGCATTAATAACCTTCAATTAAACAGGCATTAGCAATGTCAGCTTCCAACTTCAGAGGCTCATCCTCATCCAAAACATTCATTAAGTAAGGTTTACTATGCTGGGTGCTCCAAGGGTCAAAGTGCATAGCCCACGTCCTCCCTGAATGTATTGTCCAAGAAGAAAAATGATGTGGGCTGTAAAGTGGGAGATACTCACACAACAAATAAGAGATTTAGAAGTGCAGGGCCTGGAGGAAGAACAGAGCTGGAGATGGGAATAGAGCTGAAAGCAAACCAGATAAAAAGAAACCTAGTTAAAGTACTCCCCAAATTATACTAGATTTGGGGTGCAGCAACAAGACAGCATTGCACGTTGTGAGGGAAAGTCTAAGAAAAATGGGGATTAAAAGGTCTTTATTCATGGTTAGGTTCAGTTTCACCTGAGTTTAGGACCAAAGCATCCTCCCCTGTGCCATGACCTTATCCCAGCAATATCACTCCCGCACCTATGAGTTTCCTCAAGCCTGGGGGCTTTGGGTTACTCATTGGCACATAACTGACACCCCCAAAATAGGTGCTCGATAAGTAACTTTTCTACATTGTGAACAAATCACATAAAAATTACCAACTTAACCATTTTTAAGTGTACGGTTCAGTAGTATTAAGCACATTCACAATATTCTACGGTCACCACCACAGTCCATCTTGAGAAATCTACTGACCTGATAAAGCTGAAAACTAAACACATTAAACAACTTCCCATTCCTCCTTCCCTCAACCCCTGGCAGCTACCCTTCTAACTTCCTGTTCCTGTGAATTTGACTACTCCAGGTACCATATCGGTGGACTCTTACAATACTTATACTTGTCTTTTCATGACTGGCTTATTTCACTTGGTGATGTCCTCAAGGTTCACATGTTATAGCACGTGCCAGAATTTCCTTCTCTTTTATGATGGAATGATATTCCATCACACGTATATAACACATATTGGTTTTCCATTATATCTACCTTTTGAATCAACTAAGTGATTAAACCTCAGAGATAAAACAAGTCTCCTCTAAACTGAAAGAACTTCAAGTCTCTTTCTTGAAGATTCAAAATTTCTTCAGAGAAACAGAAATGAACTGGCAATGAAAAAAAATCAGGTAAGAAAAATTTCCCCAAGACTCTTTTCTGTTTCCAACCACCCCAGGAAAATTCATGACTCCATTATTCATATGGCCTGTCTGAACTGAGATTTCTGGTAAACTTTCCTTTATCAGTTTATATTTTAACACTATTGTGTCAATGCAGGAGGAGTTAGGCCAAGAAAAGAGCTTCTTCATCTGGAAAGAAAAAAAGCACTACAAAATGAATAAATATTGTCAAATCTTTTCAAATCCCAATTTCCATAAACCACAAAAGTTTTTAAAAGAAGTGGGGGGGGCGGGCACTGAGCAGCCACTCATATTCACAAGGCGACCTCCCAAAATGGGCAGGTGAGCACAGAGGCAGCCACAGGAAGCTGTTTTGTACAATTCTGATCATTCTCAAGGTATTCTGGCTGTAACTATAGTGGTTTCTCTTTCTCTCCCTCCCTCCATGTTGAGAATCTGAGCAACATCAGAAATACAAAATCACAAATGACTTTCATATTAAACACAACACTTTTCCTACTTCTTGGTGGCTTGATCTAATTATCTTGATAAAGCTAAATATAATGACTTGTTTTAAAAGCGACTGTCAACTCTTCCTATCAATATGGTCCTATTTTTCCAACCAAGTTAATTGGTCTGATCTGCTTCTGTTCATTTCTATCACATGATGTTCTAATGGTAGGAAAGAATTAAACTGTACCTTGAATCAGAAATGACACCTTAGAAAATTGGAAAATTGGCAGGTCAGTACCCATAAGACTAAGAATATTATTATCTAACACAAGAAAACTGAACAAATGAAAAAAATGTGAATAGAATGCATTGTGATAAAAATCTAATTAAACTCCTGTCATATTGGTTTTAATCACCAATAAGAGGTCAGGAATTTAGACCAAGGTACTTAAAAGAGGAAGGGATCATTCTTCAGGTTTCCTTTTGATCACAATGGTATAGTGCTAGGCAAATAGCTACCACGTTGATTGATACTTTATGCTGATTTACAGATGGTTTACTTGACTATGAGCAACAATGAAAACTTGTTGATTTTCTTCCTTTGACATGATTTCATAATTTTTTTAAAATACAAAAGTATTTTTATTACAATATACACAGAAGTATGTCAACATATCATGAATGCACAACCACTGAAGTACTTTACCATATTCACAGCCCTACAAAGTACAAAACCCAGTGGAGATCAGTAAAAACATGTAAGTACCGAAAATTGTTTGAAGAAAATACTTTCATATCATTTCACTCATGCTTAGATATGTTTCATCTTCGAAAACATGGGAGATAAAAGGTCCTCTTTTAATGTCACTTGTGCAGGAACTCTGACAGCTCATGTAGACATAGACATAAAATTCAATGGTCAGTACTGGTTATTATGAGTTAATGCCAAGTCCTGCTTTGTCTCCTTGTTTAAAGGAAAAATCAGAAAATAAAACATAAATTTTATTGTGAGCCAAAATTTATATTTTACTTACTTTATGATATACAAACACAGATTCAAGGAGAATATCCTGATGATGTGCAGGTGATAGGAAACAATAGCTCACCTTGCAACTAAGGATCTCATCACACGGATTCTCAGAGGGATGACCAAAACAGAGAGCAATCAAACCAAAATGAAAGAGTATGTCCAAAGTCAACGCCTTGGTCAGCGTACTTTCAAGACTGACATAGCTGGGGAGGAATACAAACCCAACTGTGCTTAGAGCAAATGAATTTCTTTAAGCAATTGCTCTTCACATTCTGAAGACTTGGATCGAATTCTTAATATTTCATTCACAGCTCAGCAAAGACCCTTCTGAAATATCCAAGCATGGGTGGCTGAAGAAGTTGCCATGGCAACTGCCCCTCCTTCAACTTTCAGCAATTAGGAAACTTAGCAGCCTGTCTGCCATTATCATGCACAACAGAATTTAAGGCAGATAACCCTACTATGCAACACAATTTAAAAGTCCTTGAAGCAATGGAAAAAATGCTTCTATTGGCTTTTGAGAGATTTAACACTGAACTTTAACAAGCTACAGTTAGTGTAGGCAAAAAAAAAAAAAGTTCCCCAAAGTAATATTTATGTAGAAGGGATTTTACTCACTTTAGGATCTTTGCTTAAAATATTTAATAAATATTTGCAAAAAATGTATATTTGCATTTTTTATCTATTTTTATGTCCACTTTGTTCCTTTATATTATAAAAGAGACTATCAGGAATAATATAGGATAATATAAGCTCTTCACTGAATACAGCCTACAGAAAGTAAGAGTGTGTCCTGGCCATGCCTCAAGACTAAATGTTCAGGACCCAATTAGGCCTGATGTCAGGGGTCACTTGTAAATAAAAAGATTTTAAAGACAAGGCTGACAGATATTTTTAAGTGCATTAGCCCTTAAGGAATGGGAGAATGAACATTTTTTCCTAAATTATCATTAGAATACATGACTGCAGGGAACAGCCCCACTATAAAATCCTGGGCTCATTAAAATAGCATTTGACACCAGTACAAAATATCCGAAAGAAAAAATCTTTCAGAAGAAAAGTTATTAATTTCTTTTAACTTCCTTGCACACCTAAAGCCAGTGATTTCTATGCAGTCTCTTTGATATAACACCTCATTACTGCCTGATTTGCTACTTCCCCCAACAGGGAACCCTGCTAGTCTTCAAGAGTACTCCACTGCATGCAATTTTTCTTAAGTACATTGTTTTCAGAATTTTTTTGAGAACTTTATGATAGCCCTGAGATACCTGAACATTGTAAGTTCCTGTAAACTTCAGGCTCCAGATCTCAAGTGAGATAAGAAGCTTCTAGAATACAGGCAAGACATCAAATTCCAAGAGTTTAATAACAGGCTTATTTTTCATTTTGTATTAAAAAAAAAATAGAACTACCAGAAACACTAGCCTTCTTTCTTATTTTGTGCTATTTATAAATTATTTTGGTAAGGGGTAAAAACTTTACCACAGTACAATCTTTTCAGCCTCCTAAAATTTACCCAAAATGTCGTTAGACTAAATCAAGTGATACATATTTTTATAAGTGCCACAAATGTACTGATGTTGCCCCAGCATTAGGAGGCATTCTATCTGCTAATGTGACAGCCACCATTATCAGCTTGGACTGATTACTAAAGATTCTGGTATAAAATTCTTCAGTAAGGGACCTGTGGTCAGATGAGCTTTGCAAAACAATGTACAGGCAGGTTTCCTGATGAACAGCAGAAGTTTTTCTCTAATATCTGCACAGGGAAAGCACATAATCATCCCTAAAGGCCAGCATTCCCTCTGACCCAGTACATCCTTCTATTTCTCAAAGCACCCATAACGACAAACCACAACCTCCATGAAGCTGGGACAGTGCCACTGATACTCAATGCTTTACCCCCAGCAAGTAAAACCCTACCAGGCATGCACGTGACACTCACTTAGTATGATGAGGACCCACATCCAGCAGGAAATTAAGTATTCATTGAGCCTTCAGTGAACCATGGATGCTGGGAGCATCCATGCCATGAACAAGCTTCGCCTGACTATGTATCCAGAGCTGTAGTAGATTTCTGTCTCTTAAGAGGGAAATTAAAGGAAGAAACTAAAGAAAAACGAAAGTCGGGATAAATCATTCTATATTTGAATTTCTTACCCATAAATTAAATTTCTTGAAAGGCACATTCATGTCATCTGATTACTTCAGTACTTCCCATTGGGTATTTCCACAAACGTTCGTGGCTGACAAACACAAATTATTCATCTCCTTCAACATCATGTCTTTGAGCTGCATGGAAAAACCATTTCTACACTGCACAAAACTGCCTAATGTATACTTAACTGGTGAATGGCCCTCTTTTTATATTATGCTGATCTTTCAAATCAAAGTAAACTGCACAGAATTCTCTACCAACTATCACAATTTCCTCTTTAACCTGGAAGTATTTTCTTTTGAAGTTAGTCGAAAGAAGACCTTAGGAAGGACCAGGAAAGCATCTTATTCCTCTTGACATTCTTAAGGCCAAAATATGCTGCTTGGGAGTAAAAGTCTCACCAGTATGACTTCACAGATATCCATGGGGCCGCCACCCTTAAAAATAAGGAATGCCTGGTTAAATTGGAGTTTTTGATAACAATGAATAATTTTTAGTATAAGTATGTCCCAAAGACTGCATAGGATATTCTTATCTGAAAAATACCTGATGTTTATCTGAAATTCAAATTTAACTGGGTATCTTATATTTTATCAGGCAACCCTACCTAAGGGGTATGGGAACTAATCTATCAGGGAGAGGTCAAAGAGGGCAGTGAGCTTATAGATTGTGATGAGGCAGAGAGAAGACATGGATGACAAACTAAAGGAATCTAAATACTTAGAATGGGGTTGAAAAACTTATGGTTACCAGAACTAAATTATAAAACCATTCCATATAATCACCATAGCTTACAACTATGCTGAAAGTTGACGGCAGGTAAAAAGGATGGAGATGGAAGCAGTTCTCTATGACATCAAAACTTTTAATCTCCTTTTCGATCTCACTTTTATCTCTTGAGTTGTAAAATTGAGTCAACTATCAAGCATACATTTTTAAATATTGTCTTGATTTATGTAAATTCTATATATGTATACATATATATTATGTATGACTTGTTTTTAGTTTCAGAAACTTAATCTCTTTTAAACAACCTTTATTCTTTGGGCTGTCTAAAAGTTATATACCTGTAATTTACTACTCTTTATATCATATACTTCTTCATATAAAATATGACAACGAGGTAAATCTTTTGGAAAACATGCGCTCTACAAGTTTATTTTGTTTAAATAGTCCTTTATGTTCTAGAAGAGACCACAAGGAAGAATCTTGTGAAAAAGAGAAGTCATTCCAGACTCTAAAGTGCTCAAATTCTATCTGCCACTGCATTACTGATTCACTGTGTGACTTTGAACAAGCTTCTTTACCTGTCTGGGTCTCAGTGTGTAAATACAGATGAGTCTCATCTGTAAAATAGGAGAGTTGGGTTAGATCACAGTTTTCCAGCTGGGATGGCCTGAGGCACCACTCTGCCAACTCGTTGAGTTGAGCACTCTCTGAGGCCCCTGGCAGTGGGGGCAGCTGGACTGAGTCCATGATGAAAGCTCCAGATACATCACCTCCAGCCAACAGCAGCCATTTGTTTCCCTGCCGTGAGTCATGTGAGCCTTTTTAACGTGTGCCACCATGTGAAGATAGCTAGGAAGCACTGGATTAGATGACCTCGAGGTCCATTTTGACATTTTGTAAGACTGTAATTGTAAACCTTCCTGAGCTACCACCCAAGGCCACTACAGTGCCATCTACAAAGTGAAACATAGGACTTTTAACTAGGAAGCACTCAAAAATGTGTTACAAAGGCTCAAACTGCCAAGGCCTCAGACCAAGAAATCAGCATTACTGCAAAAAATATATAATTGTGTTTTTTACTAGCATTTTGCCAATTGGAAACATCTATTACTTAATATTTTAGTTTATTAGTTATGCTCAGAATGTTAAGAAACACCGTAATATCCTGTTTTATATCATAATATGTAGAAGTCCATTTAGCATAGCTTTAATAATAACAATATTATAGCACACTAATTTTTCTAAGTAATTACTTTATGTCAAGATAGGCTTGCTATTAATCATTCCAAAATGGCGCTGCAGAATTATACTGGCATTCCTCCTAATGCCCCATGTGCCCGCCAGTTCCATCATTTAGACAAAACAACCATACTTTTCAGAGATTAAAATGTTTCGGGTCAATGGAGAGTACCTGTTTAAGAAGTCCAAGAAAATAGGATTAAATACCTTTAATGTGTATTATGCTTATTCTCAAAATAACACAAAACCAACAAAAAGGAGGGGAAAAAAAAATCTACCTTCCCCACAACCGCACCCCCGCCAAAATCTGATTGAAACTAATAGGTTGGAAAATTGGAGGCAACTCGTTACCAGAAAGATGTAAATAAGCAGAGGTAACTGGGAGAGGAAAAACAGGCACTAGAAAGGCTGGTATATGAGGGAGGAGTTAAAAACAGACTCTCCATTGCTTAGCTGAGGGCACAAGGGACATCTAACAATAAACATACAGGGGAGAACAGAGAAAGAATTACTCTATAATTTCAGGGATCATAAGGAAAGGAAAAGAGAGGGAAGAAAGTATGCAGGGGGGGAGATGGGGAAGACACTTTTGGGATTAGCTAATGTGTAAAGAGAAGCTTTCTAACCCTCTCTACACACAGGCCCGCTCCAAGGTCATTTCTCACACCTAAAACCAGTCTTGAAAATAAATACTGAGGAAGAAACCCTGGGATGAAAATACCCCTGTGATAATTACATAATGAGAAATAGGTCCGGATCGAGGCTCAGATCTGAGGTTTTAATTCTGTGAGTCTTTACCAATACTGACAGCCAAACTGCTCACTTGTACTCAAGGAGTTTTGATAAATAAAATTAGCTACAAGTTAGAGCTTGTTTTTAATACTGTTCTTATTCTAAACTTAACTCATAATAGTAAATTTTAAAGATACAGATTATAATAAGAAAACTAAAGCTAACCATAAGGCTACCACCAGGGATAATCACTAATAATATTTTGCTTTTTTTTTTACATTTACTTTTTAACATACAATTGAACTCCAGGTGGGAAGAATGAGTGGTTTGTTATGATATGCGAAATTATCTTCTTTTCCACCCAGTTTTCTGAGGAAAAAAATAAATCAATGCAGGGTGCACCACTGTAGCGTAAGCTGCTAAAATGCTGGCACATTCAGATCCTGTAAAGCCCAAAGACCCCAGTTTCCAACCGGCGGCAAAACCAAAATAAAATAAGTAAATAAAGATGCTTCTTCCTTCTCTTCCTTCTCTCCCTTCTCTCCCTCCCTTTAAAAACAAAACAAAACAAAAGCACTGCATATATAGTTGTGATCATATTCGCACAAGTCTGTCTCTGGGAGGAATAAATAGCTGATCTCAGCTAGAGATGGATCCTTGGCCTCCACCCTGGGCTCCATCAGCTGGACTGAGAGTCAAAGGGAAACAGAAGCCCATCTGCGAAGAGTGACCTACCTCACTCTCCCATTTTACAGATGAGTACATCGAGTCCCTGAGATGTAAAGCACCTCATTGAAAGTCATACCATGAATTACAATGTGAGCATTTCAGAAATTGGGGTCTAAAATGACTTGTCTTTTACATAGAATGCCTCATTATGTTCTCCTTTGAGGACGTTAAGAACCATAAAACCCCTTTATAGGACATATTTTCCCCACTGGTTATCTCTGCCATATTTTATAGAGAGAATCACACCCTTAAGAGTGGTAAATTATAGATTTGTCTGTTTGGCCAAAGACCGAAGTTTGTTTAAAAAAAAAGGACAACCACAATAAAACTGTGATTAAAAATAAAGGTATGAATTTAAAATTAGAAATTATTTTAAAATAGTTTACACTAGTTTTTAAAGAGTAATAATCTCTCCTATATATAAAATTCAAACCATAAAAATGTTTTATTTGCTGTATTGTATATTTGACAGTTGCCAAGAGAGTAGATCTTAAGAGTTCGCACAAGAAAAACAAGTGTTGTAACTATATTGGTGATATTAACTGACTTATTGTGGTGATTATTCACAAAATGTATAAATATCCAGTTGTTATGATACATTATGATATGTGCCTCAAACTACTAAGCTATATGTCAACTATATCTCAATAAAAATTAATATATAATTTAAAAGGCTTTTTAATTTTAAATTACATTTCTTTCTAGAAAGGGTGCCCAAGCACATTTTAATAATCACTGAGTATTTGCATTTTCTAAATCTTTTCTAATATGATGATAGAAATGCTTGTTAAGGTTTCCAATTTTTTTTCTCCTAGGGAACATTATTAGTCATCTATAATTCTTCAGTATAATGAATAATTTTATGCAGTCATGCTGAGCAATCATTGATAGTTTCAGACTTTAAAAAATGCTCTTTCAGAGGTGAAATAGTGTCCAAATTTGTTTTAGTTTATGTAGGATTTTAAGAATAATGTTCGACTCCAAGCCACATAATGATATTTTGGTGTATGACAAGAGGCAAGGATTTAAATATTTTTTTAAATATCAAATTTCACCACCACTTTATCAAATAATCTGTACCTTCCCCCAAAGACTTATGTAATTGTTATTCCATACACTGAATTTTTTGAGATGTTTTTGTTTGATTTTTTAATATTATTTTTATGCCCATATCATGCCCTTTGAATAGCTTTATAATATGTTTAATCTCTGCTAACACAAGTCTCTGCACATTCCTTTTCTTTTCCAAATATATGTACACACAGAGGGACTTTTTATTAAACTGATTTTTAAATACTGTATGCAAAGATTCCTTAACATCTCAGTTTTCTCTGGTTATTTAACATGAATTGCTACACTCCTGTTCCAAACATTCAATGCCTTTTTTTTTTTTTTAACTGTTCCTACTAATCTGTCCAAGGAATGCTGATTCCCAGCTCATCTGGAGACCCAACTCAATGTTGGATTTTGAAATCCAACAAATCTAACTCCATTTGGTAAATGAATGCCCCCATCTGATATAGCCTAGAGGGCTGCACAAGGTAACCCATCAGAGCCAGCTCAGGGAGGGCCCTATGCACTCTGAGGCAGAGCATGGACTTCACTGAAAGCAAGCATCAGATTTCTTTTTTTGAAGGATGGGTAAATTAATGTTAAAGTACCTAAGAGAGACAGGGAAAACAGAACCCTCCTTTAGTACTTGTTCTCAACAAGTAATGACAAAGACAGTGGCAACAGAAAACAATGATTCAAGTGATATTTATCACTGCCGTTATTACTTCTGCTGCTACAGAGGGTACATTCAAACAGAAATAATGAAGCTCGTGAATCGGTAGGGTCTCTCTCTCCATAGGTCCAGAGACACCACTTTCCTCTTCTCCCTGTGGGGTACATTCCCTCAACCAATATTTACTGAACACCTACTATGGGTCAAGCACCATGCCAGCTGCTGAAATAAATCCTTGAAAGGTCTGTACCAAAACTCAGCAGGAGTCATGGAGAATAAAAAATATGACTGATATCCAAAACAGAGTCAACTACTCAGAGCTGGAGTCACCCAGACAGCAGGAAAAGGTTAGGAAGCCACCACCTTGCCAGAGAACACGTGCCTCTCCCCTCTAAGTCAATGTCCAGTCCCCCCGACCCCCCACAGATGCAGGAGCCACGTGAGTTCCTTCCCAGTCTTCCTCCAGGAACCAGGCGCAGTAGCCCCCATCCTTGTTTTACAGACAGATCAAGAGAAACAGAGTGAAATCAGGCACTCTGACCACAGCTTCACAGAGGGTCAACACACAAGCCAATTTTTGCTTCGCTGCTTGACCCTTTATTTGAGTGGCGTATCTCAAGTACTTAAGAAGGTCCTTTAAAAATATCTCACAAAGAAAGGAGAAAGGCTTTTCCCTCTTTTTGGCCACTGTTTAATTCCTTCCCCGTGTTAGAGGTGGGCTTCCCACAGCTCTCTGAGCACAGTCTTCCCCACTGTTAACACTCACATCCGAAAGCCATATTATATCTGACATTTGATGCTTAACAAACCTCAATGGAATGCTCACTTTAAGAAGTCTCTCCTTCAGCCTCTCTAGGACTTACATATTTCCTTGAAACAAGGTCAAAGATGCCCACCACACCGGGTTGCTGTGAGGATTACGCCTGATACTTTGTGGGAAATGCTCTGTGAAGTTACCAAATGCCACAGTTAACATCCTAGACCCTTTCCTCTGGAAGCATCTGACCATCCTCTGACCAGTACCTGCAGTTACATGACTTAGTAGTATTATTGTTATTTTACAGATGGAGAAACTGAAGCCTGAACAGTGCTTATTTGAGGGAGAAAAACCCAACAAAACAAGGGAAAGCCCCCCGAGATCAATATATATGGGAACCCAGTTTGCCAGTAAGGCAAGGTCTTAAGGAAGTCCTCTAACTTCTCAAAGCTCCAGTTTTCTTAGCTCAGTTCAACTCACCTGCCTGGAGGCAGACCAGCAGAGAAAGCTTTTGTCACAAGAGAGCTTTTTAGAAGAGAAAGACTAGGAATTGGGTCTGACTTCTAGCCCCCTGAGCTGGAATTTTCTCAGTGTCGCTGAGTAGCTCACAGGTAATGGTTGCCTAACAAGGATGGAGAAGACAAGGATGAAAGAATTTGTTCAATGACCTAAACAGACCAATTCAGTGAAATAGGAAAGAGGCCTACCAGTGAAACTGAACACAGGATGGAGGCTGGCTTTGGAGGAGGAGTGGAAAGGAAGCTATAGTAACACCAAGAGGACTTTCCAAAGTAAGAGGCAGAAGCTGCTCCAGGATTATTAACACAGTCTCATCTCTTGACCTAAGTGACATCACACACTGACCAAAAGCCTCACTACTTATACCTGAATGAGCAGCTAAGATAGAGAACACCATGGGAAGGAGGCACAGACAGCTAATGAACATTCAGGAACACTTGGTAGGGGCTAAAATTGTGACCAGGATTTGCATGAAGAAAGGAGGAAAACAGGAGTTCCAATCATTTATCCGGAGTAAGTTGAAGCACAGGGTACAATTTTACATAATCACCCAATCCTTCCTGAACCCTGAAAGCTCCTCTGGAAACCCAGGTTACCCATTAAGTAATCACCAAAGTCATGTCTCAAATTCTGGTTCCATAAAAGATTATACTTGTTGGAAAGTCCTCAAACCTCCTATCTTTTCAAGATTGAGCAGTAAACCGCACAAAAATAAATGGTACTACATTAGGCCCATTAAAGTGTCCAGTGAAGTTGGCAACGTTTATCAGGTGTAACTACCACAGTGCTCTGATTTCTACTGAAGAGGAGGAAGAGGGAGAAGGAATGATTTTTGAATATTACTGGAGCTCCTTGATAACAAACCTTGTTTGTTATCCTGCTTCATTATTCCCAGAAGCCCTACGATCATTCACCCAGAGCAGCAGGGAGGGCAGCTAAGACAAAGAAACCCAGTTCCCTGCCCAAGGAGACTTCCTGGTGCTGCCATGAGCCAGGCCTTTTTAGGAAGCCATAGCTTCTACATCCAAAACCCGAGGAGTTGCTATCTTAAACTGGTATAACTAACTCAAATGAGTTCTGACTGGTTTTCATTATATCTTTTTAACCAGTTGCCAATGTGCTTCAGAGGGGAAAAAAAAAAATCTCTCTCTATGCAGATATATTTCACATGCGCAACAGATGTGGGTCAAAATCAAAGCCAAGCTGAGTGGAATGAGCTACAGCCAGCCAGCAGCAGTTCCCCAAGCAAAAGGTGGGCCATTTATAATGACATCCCTAGAGTGATCTATGTGCGCATTAGAAAGTTAAATTTCATGAAAAGACTGTCCAATAAAGCCATCAATTTTATTTTGGGTTCATCTGGCTGCAATTTCTGCCTCCAGTCATTTTGCTGTGGGAAAATCCGCAGCAGTCTGGCACGTGGATTCACTTGAGGGTCCCGGGTCCAGGCACCCTGACATTCCACACATAGTTTCCTACTTCTTAAGCTCACTCTCTGTATTACATTCCCTACTCTTTGATGTGAAAGAAAAATATTCCTCTTCCCAACATTTCCCTGAACTGGGCTTCTTTTTCTGAAAGAGGCTAAAACACCCCCACCTTCGTGGCCCCCCTGAGTGTCCGCTGCACCTTCGGAATGATTCTTAAGAGTCACAGCCCTTCCAGCGAGTTTATTATATCCAGTTACCCAGTGTATTATCTTAATGGAAGAGAAATCATTAGAAGAATTCCCCACAATTTTCCTTGAGAAAAGCCCACTTCTTTTGGGGGGCGGGGGCGGGGGGGAGATGGGAGGTAGATTCTTATACCAAAAGCTAAGAATGCCTCTATCTTTCATTAGTGTCAGGATAATAAGTCACTAAATGCATGCTTAAACCAACGTTTTACAATGTTGCTGCTATTTTCAATGAATTCCCTCCCCTTCCTCACAGGCACTTTGGGCTACAATACCGCCCCACAGTCACCTCCTACTGAATAATTACAATAGTGGGCCAATTAAACTAATCACCTTTCCACATATTTTTATCCGGCTTACAGATGTAAATCTCCCCCAGAACACAGAGAAATGAAAGGCTCCTCTCTCCTAGTACCTAGGCCTCCAAACATGACTCCTGGAAGAGGCCCAATCCACCAGGGGCAAGATGAACTCACAACCAAAATTAATAAGTAACACTTTCAAACATGTGAGATTCATGTATATTCACCATACAGCTCACCTTTCGTCAAGGAAATCAAAAGGACCTCCTATTATTATTCCTGAACTACTTCTACACCTTAAAAGACTAAACTTCCTATTAATGAGGTTTCACTTAAGTAGCAAGAGACCCCTAAATTTTCTTTAGAAAGGAAAATGACCATACTATAAATGTGGGAGTTTAGCTCAGAAATTCATGTTGCATTAAAAAAAAAAAAGAAAAAGATTTTGAAAAGAGATTTTAAAGTCAGAGGTTTATCACTGCAGTGTGAGCCATTTACTCTGGAACAAGTGAATTAGAAGCTCCTCGGAGAAATTTTTCCTGACAAATTACACAGAATCTTCTGTCTCTGAAAGGTAAGACACATTTCCATTCAAACACCAAGTGACAAGCAGTGAAAAGAAAAAAATTCCAACCTCAGGCAAGAGCAGCAGGTGGCAAATACACTTTGTGTAAAACTAATCCAGAAAAAGGTATAAATATCCCTTTCTGGAGAAAGCCACCACCTGAGGAATGTTACTTCTGGTGAGTAACTCAGAAGCAGTGCACATGCAAGTCTTATCTTTCACCCTCCATGCTGAAACTGCATTTTGCTTTCTAAATATTCTGTGAGCTAATCTAATAACTATTTCAAATATAGATCATATATCCTTAAGTTATTTCCCTTAATAGTCCTTAATAGTTATTACCTTAATAGTCCAAACAGTTCTCCCAAAAGTTTTATAATACGTGATATAAACTAAAATAATTGCCTACAGAGAAAATCACTTTAGTTGCTTCCTTTGAAATCATTATAGAATAATAATAGCATTAAGAGAGTGTTTCTCAATGAGGCAAAATGCCATTGCTATCAATTAAGAGAAACAAAGGCGGAAAGGATTTTTTAAAGAGTTTCTGATACCTTCTCTTTCCAAAATACCCAAAACAAAACAGCAAACAGAACACACAGCTTTCTCTTCTGCCCTAACTTTTCTCCAGCAAGGCGGTAGGGGTGTGTATGAGAACAGGTAACTAACCACTTGGAAAATTCTCTTTCAGGCAGCAGGTACTACAGAAATTTGTCAACCAATAAGTAGACATAGGCACGTCCCAATTAAAGTCATTAAATAAAAAAACAATTCCCAAGGCAAAGCTCTAAAAGACAACTCTTACATTTGACTATTTGGGATACACTCTAGACCAACCCCTACCCACCTTTATTTCCATCCATTGGTATCACCAAGGAAAGAATAAATGCAGAGAAAGATATTCCACTGATCTAAACAGTGCCCTGAATGGTGTAATTTTTTTTTTGAGTTTTGCAAGAAGGAGGATGAAACACAGAAAAGGATACTCGAGACTCACATTCAGAATAACCTTCAAACAAGGATAAAGAATTTAAAACTTCACTATTTTTTACAAGTATAAAAATAGATTCCACATTCACTTGAAATCTTGCCAAACCTGATTTTTCTCTTGCTTAGTCAAAACCCTTCCAATCAACAACGTTAAACAGCCCCATTATACCAAATAAAACTCCAACAGCTCAATCCTTTAACTGAGCGAGAAGAGAAAGCATCCACAGTTTACCGGTAGCCTCGGATTTCATATATGACTTCCAACAAGAAATTAGCTTCCCAACCTTAAAAGGAAGAAAACTGGGGGTCTTGTTACAACCACAAAAGCAAGGAGAATGTTCAATTCCCAACGCAGATGTGAAATAAACGGCAACTCATTCCTCTCAGAGAATTCTAGATAGTCATCATCTCCCGCTTTTGTTACCTGGACAGCCTAAGGCCAGAGACCCCACACGCATTCTTTGGCACAGATCACATAAGCCCACCTACCTTCCCCAGACAGGAGGCCATAAATCCTGAGGCAGCAGCCCTGCCCCAGACACCACTGTGGTTGAATAAGAGTTTCTTACAGAAACACCCCTCCTTGCTTTCAGAGCAGTCTTCCTAGATTCTAGTCTTCCTTCCCCACTCCTCTCCGATGCGCCTGTTCTATCTTTAAGAACCTACCCGATTGCTCTATTTACTGGGCAAGTATTAACACACTGATACAACGCTACCACCGCTTGAAAGAAAAATCAGAATATGCCTGGACAGCCTATAAACGGTGGTTAGTAAGAAATTCCAAAATGCTTTTTTCAAGTTCCTTCTCTTACAGTTCAACTTTCAAAAATGTACAGCATATTCGTCCCTTGAATGTGAGACTCATGTCATCTGGATGTGGTACTCTGGAGATGAAGAGACTTGGGTTTCAGTCCTAACTTGTTCTCTTTGGCCAAGTCACTTAACTTCTTTGAGCCTCAGCCTCCACATCAGTAAAAGTAAAGGCTCTTAAAGGCTCTCGCAGTTCCGAAATTCTGCAGTTTCCTTCCTTGATTGTTCTCTCAAATCCAATCTCCACAAAACTCCACCTTCTTTTAACCTCCAGATTATTTTGGTTTTTGCCCTGGGGTGTCCAAGGGAAGAGGCTTTTGTTTAAAAGACAGCCCTGAAGTTCCCCAGGGGCGTGAGGTTAATGCGGGTCTCCTAGAGCAGGATGTGCATAATCAAACTCAGAGAGCAGCTGCTGAGCTGGAGATAATCCTAAAAGGACAGCTTCAGCCCTCTTCTTTCTCTCAGTGAAACTGCCTGGCACCCGGCCTGTTCCGGCTGTTTGGACCTTATGTTTTCAGCACATTGCAAACAACATCTTCTGTGGATTCAACTCTCAAAATGCCAGTGGATTTTTCTGTTTTGCCTTCTCAAGCTGGCTCTCCAGAAGCAAATACTTAAAACATAAGCATGCACAGTGTCCATATGCTGATCACAAGTCAGCGGCTTGGGATGGGAAAAGAGGCTCTTGGAGGCACAGGGCTAGAGGCTCCCCGTTAATGAAACTATTACTGTTCCTCTATTGAAGACAGTGAAAGCAAGCAGCAAAAGTCATGCCCTTGGAAACTGGATGTATCTCACACTTTCTAATACTGACCTAATGCCCCCCCATGAAGTCACAATCTTTCTCTGCTTCTGTGCCATGGCCCTCGAAAATAAAAGCAACTTACCCAGATTTCCTGGAAATATTATGTGACTAACAGTAACTTTGACTAACAGACTAACTTTGTAAAATGAGTCCTAGGTGTAGTTCAAAGGCACTTTTAAACAGCTTGTATCTTTAAAAGTAAAAAGGTTGTCTTTACAAAGTTTTCTTGGCAGGGTTCTTAGATCTGGCAAAAGTAATCTTGTTCCAAGGAAGTCCTGTGAGAAAAGTGAAGATGTGTTATCAGAATCACTTAGTTCCAGACAACTATTTACTCATTCAGCCAAATTAGAGACCAGCATAAATCATAAGATGCAATTAATGTGCTCATATAATTAATACTAGACTTTAAAAATAATATCAAGTGATTTGGAATTTATAATATTTTTCACACAGGAAGATTATTTTTTCTCCTCCAATTAGGTAAAAGAGACATCTTTCAGTAATTGATTATACTGACACATTCTCACCAGGAATCTCTTGTGCTGGGTTTTTAAGTTTCCACTTCAATTATTCTTCAAGAACACAACATTCTACTTTTATACTTATGTCTAACAAATAGAGATCATTTTGAAACAGGCTGATAAACTTCTCTAAGATGGAGCACTGAGAGAGCGTGGAAAGGACACACCAATAAACTGCAGTACAACTTTGGAATTTGAGGACTACACACTAAGTGGGGTGGCAGAGACAGTTTTCAGAGTCAGTGTTACAGCTTTCGGGGACCACTATCTAGAGAACTGGAGAATTGCTTCTTATTCAAGAAAGTAATGAGTGCCACAGCCTTCGTTCAGTCTTAAAGCAAATGCTGTCTCCTAACAAGGCTGCTCTGGTCAGATGTGGTCCCATCATAAGAACCACACCTGGGCTGAAAGCTCCCAAGTATGATTGATACAGGTTTCTGGTACTTGCCGCTGCTCAAGGGCTGTGAAGTGAGGATTCGGGGTGGATTCTGTGTCATCCAGACTGTTCTTTTTAGAGATTTTTTCCAATGGTGCTTTTAGTCAGAAGATATTAAAATCAAACCACCAAAATCATTGTAACAAATTAACAAGACAAGGAGGACTTACACAGAACTAGCCTAAAACTACGCTGGACCTCCTGCAAATGTTCCACTCTGCCAGACTTCAGATCAAAAAAAATTTAGTGGATTAAAACTAATGCTTAAAAAGTAAACTATATTATTCCTAATTATTATTACTGCTATATTTATGCACCAGCTGTGAACAATTAAAAGTCTACATTTCTAAATTCCCAAGAACCCATGGATAAAATTAAGACATTTCTGAAAGAAATTTCTGCTGTCTGTAGTTAACTGCTCTCAAGGTAAGACAGTCTCCCGATAGCCACCAGGCAGAACTCACAAAATCCTCTGTTTTCCTTTTTTCTATTTCATGGGTCTTATTAAAATTTAACATAACCAAGAAAGAGTCTGAAGAGCACACACAGCTATGCTTTTTCTTACACCATTAAACTGGATAACTTAAGAGAACTGATGACGTCCATCCTTCAATTTGTTTGTGGCCCAGTCTCTTCTCACCAGAATCAGGAATAAAAGAGAATTCATGAAATCTGGCTTTATTCTCTAAGGTATGTGTAAAGACAACAATGAAAAAATGTACCATTCTTTAAGGGATGACCATACACCATCACAGAACCTCACGCCGATTCGGGGAGAAGCATATAAACTAGTCAAGCTGTTCATTTCACAGTGAAGAATCTCAGGCCGGGAGAATCCGTGTGCAGGGTGGAGGGCATTCAGAGCTCATGAAGGTCGCCCAACCAGGTTCTTACCCACAGGGCTAGGCCAATGACCAGAGAAATCTAAAATATTCCAAATTACTCCAAAACATTCGATAATACATTCTATTTCAGGAGGAAGGAAGAAAAGGATAAATATGAACAGCAAACCAACCACCTACTCTTTGTATTTCTAGCAAAAGGACACAAGTGATCCATGATCATCCATGACTAAGATTCCTGAAGTAGTTGATGTCTTAAATTCCCACCTTTTAATTTGTCCTTTTTCCTAACCATCTCAATTAAAATCAAAGGAAAGCTACCAATCACAATCAAATTTGTTTCGTAATTCCTTTCTGTGTGTGTATATATATATGCAGACATATTTATGTGCATAATGTATACATATAAATATATGTACATACAGTAGTGTATATAGATAAATGGACTAAACTGAGAGTCCAGAAATAAATCCTTACACTTAGGGCCAACTGATTTTCAACTAGGGCACCAAGACAATTAAATGGGAAAAAGGACAGTCTTTTTCTTTCTTTTTCTCCTTTGTTTTTTAAGGAAAGGTACAGGCAGGAATGAAGGCGAGTAGGTAGGCAGGCAGGCAGGAAGAGAGGAGGAAGAAACATTTTATGTTTTATTTTTATTTAGTAGTTTCACACTGGCTGTTTCTCCTCAGAGCCAGGACACTGTCCCAGGGGTCTGTGGCCTGTGCTCCTTCAGAGGTGACTGACCTAATCGTTACTCTACCAGGGTGTGCCAAGAATGATCTTTTTAATGAAAGGTGTTGGGACAACTAAATACCACAAATAAATAAACAAAATGAAGTTACACTCCTACTCCCCAAAATGTAATTCAAATGGATTAGAAACCTAAATGTAAGAATAAAACCAAGAAACTGTTAGAAGAACACACAGGAATAAACCTTTGCAATTTTGAGTTAGACAATGATTTCTTACATACAATACCAAAAGCAAAATTTACATATGTACCTATGAATTTTTGCTTCAAAGAGAATAAAAAGACAAGCCACAGAATAGGAGAAAATATTTACAAATCATTTATCTGATGAGGAAATTGTATCACGAACATATCAACTCTTAAAACTCAGTAAGACAAACAGTTTAATCTCACAATGGGCAAAGAAGTCAAAGACATTTCTCCAAAGAGGAACTATAATAGGAACCAAAAAAGAAGCTCAATATTATCAGTCATTAGATAAATACAAAACCACAGTGAGATACCACTTCACACCCACTAGTCTGACTATCATCAAAAGGACAGACAATAACAAGTGTTAACAAGGACATGGAGAAACCAGAAGGCTTGTGCACCGCTGGCGGGGATATAAAATGTTGCAGACACTTTGGAAAACAGTTTGGCAGTTCCTCAAAATATTAAAAGTAAGAGTTTCCATATGACCCAACAATTGTACTTTTAGGCTACACCCGAGAGAAATAAAAATTGGTCCACACAAAAATTTGGACATGAATATTCAAAACAGCATAATTCAGAATAGTCAAAAAGTTGAAGCAACCCAAATGTCCATGACCTAATGAATGGATAAATAAAATTTAATAAATTCATACAATGGAATATTATTTCGCAATAAAGTGAAATGCAGCACTTACAGACACCATAGCAGGGATAACCTTGAAAATATACCCCATTCCTTTCCCAAGATGATTCTTAATATAAGCAACATAGGGACAGGGCTTTGTGCAAGGTGTCTGGGAAGTACTAGTCTGTAGTACTAGTCCTAGTACTAGTCTGGGAAGGTTCTGTCCCAGGGAAGACGTGGGCTCCTGCTGGTGGTCCTGGAGCTAATGAGTTATCAATTGGTGGGCGCGTCACAGTCACAGCTGGGCAGCATTTTTCACCTGCCTCGCGTTAATTCTTGCCATTAATTTGATAGGCATTTGGGAGATTTTCCAATTTGGAAGTTTGGGGTTAGGTCGCCCTGGGAAGATGAAGTTCATCAACTACTGGGGACACCCAGAATATACTTAGCTACTTGCAACCTCGTGATCTTTTTAGTGCAGTCACTCTCCAGTTTTTAATAGAACTATTAGAACCCAGGACAAGAAAGCCATATACCCAGAGTGCAATCTTCAGAGCCTAAAAGCAGGAAAAAGGATCTGCTGGGAATTGTCATCCATGGAACAGGGACAGCTGGTCTTCACACCCCAGATGTTTTCTATCTCTAACAGGTGGACATTTTCATCCAACTGTGAGAACTTACCTCCTACTCCAATTTCTATTTCTCATACTCAGAAGCAATCTCCATTCTCCTATCTGGGAAGAAGTAACCTGAGCTCTATCAGCTAAATGGAGTGGCATCGCTGAGAGGAAATGTTTAGTCATGAAAGATTACTGTTTTCTAAATGACAACTGTAACCAATTTATTTGGCAAAGGAGAAGAGAGGAGAAGAAAGGATAATGTTAAAAATCTGGAACTGGAATTTTTAACACTTTATTTCAAGGCAAAAAAAGGTAGAAAGTCGAAACAATGGGAGGGCAGCCATTACACAAATGGAAAAATGAATGCAAAAAGAGTAGCTTGAGTTGTCACACGTCGCAGGTGGATACAACTGGCAGAGAAAAGCCTGCCTATAAGAATCCAAGTCTTGGTGCACTGTGGTGGAATAGGGGATTAGTCAGCTGTCTTCCACCAAGAGCACAGGCCACCTGTCTCAAGGGCACTGGTTCAAGACCTAGGATCAGGATGAAACCCAAGATGAAGAACTAAATAAAATAAATAAAGTGATTCTTCCTCCTCCTCTCTCTTCCTACCTGCCTGTCTCTGCTCACCTTCATTTCTGCCTGCACTTTCGTTTAAAAAAAAAAAAAAAAGAACCCAAGTCTTCCAACTACTTGTCCAGCATTCTCTTGTTTTATCTAGAATAAAGTAAACACAGAAGTAAGTACTATCTGGGGAAAAGTAAGGAGGCAGAGAATAGCCTTCCTATTATTTGCTTCGGTGGTTTTTGTAGTTGTTGTTTTCCCCCATAGTGGTCACTTAAGTCTCATAAGGAAAGCTTTGTGCTTTGACCCATGGGTCATGACATCATGACACAGCGCGATTTACTCATCTGATCTGAGAGCCACTTAGACTTAGTGCACATGGTAAAGTGGTGAAGTGAATGGTGGGGAGTCCAAGAATACCTCTCAAACCCTTCACAGGTATGGACAGTGTCCCCTGTTCCTTGAGAGTCTTCAGGCTGGTTGGAGGACAGTCTGTTCTCCACCTCTGGGGACTCTCTTCCTTCCCCCTCAAGGCTACTTGCTGTGACTTGAGTTTGCCTTATCTTCCAAGTGCACACCTCTCCAGCTCACATCAGTCAAGCTGGCTATTAGACATGATTAGGTGCCTCTCAGGAACACGTTAAGAGTTTGAGGAAATGTCAAATTTCAGTAATTATACTGTCCCCTCAATTTGGAAAATAGAATTTTTGTTATCAGTTTACTAGATGGTTGGTCCTAAAATGCACATATTCCTTCAACTAGGCCAGAAAGTGAATGTCTAGTCTCAGTCACACCCAGTGATCAGGACTAGAACAAGCATGTATTTTAAGTTTCTTAGTATTCAACTTCAAAACATAAGAACCATCAAATCTAAGGTTAGAAGAAAACTATAAAGGCCAACTACTCTGCCAGCTGGCTGATCTTTGAATCACTCTAAAGATTCCAGTGGCCATCCAAACACATGCTTGAATCCTCACGACTTCTGAAGTGGCCCGTTCCATCTCTGACTGCCCTTTAGAAATGTCTTCCTTTTTACTCAATCAAAATTATTTCCTCAGAAGCTTCTACTCCATTCATTTCTGCTTGTCCCTCAGAATAGAAGATGCAGGAAGACTAGGAGTCAGATATAAGTCATTACATTATATCTTCGTGGTACCTCTTAGATGATATACTTTCCAGAAAATGTTTTTATTATTGTTTTCAAAAATAATCAAATCCAGTAAAATAAAAACTGAACCAGTTGCACATGTAGAACACTAAAGAAAAGTGGTTTTCTATTAAATAAATGTAAAGAATGAATACTGAACACATCTGCAAATAGTTTATGGTATGGAATTTGTATCTTCTGGGTTTCTGACTCTATTAGTACCTCAAGGCACAAACAGCAAAAGCAGCCTGGTAAAGATTCACAAGAGTAGTTAATGCCCAGGGAGAGAAACAGGAAATACCAGGAGGCAGCTCACAAATGCTGTCTTAATATTTATTAAACCAACAGCGTTTTGGGTAAATCTTATTAACATAATACACAAAGATTTGGGCAAATGAAATTTGAATTCATTTACATCAGATGTGCCTGCAATCCACATTTTTATTAAAAGGACAATAAGCATTTGGTTGAAAGGCTTGGAAACAGGATGCTATTTTGAATATTATGTGTTATCTTTCTTTCTATCATTTAATACTGTTAAAACTATTTTTGAAATCATTACATAGTATGCTTTTAGAATGCTCTGGCTGCATCTGAGTATAATTCAATAATTTACATCATTCTTCTAAACTTGTGGAAAAGGTATTTAGTCTTGGGAATCACCTCAAATCCTTTGTGTAATGAGTTAGGAATAAAAAAATAAAAGGAACAAAACTCTGAGACTAAAAGGGTAAATACAAGTGTAATTCATCAATTCTGTCATACTTATCATTGTTTGATGTACTTAAAATATCCAGTCTTCAGCAGTTAAAGATGTAAACAATTGCATTTAAAAATGTAGAGAATAAAAGCATTTGCTGATCAGCCAAAAGATAAAGAAATTTATCTTTTTCTTTATTCATATTTACTAATCATTAAAATAAGACATCAAAAGCACATTGCTATAGTCTTCTGTTTGTTAAACATATCAAGTAAATTGTTCATAAATGCCTTTTATCTAATATGGTAATAATGTTCAAATATTCTATACTAAATTTACAGTAAATTCTCCCCCACTCCTAAATTTGCTACCCCCAAGTTCTCCACTTCCCTTTCTTGTCTAGGTCCTAATGCCAAGTAGCAAGATGGGTCCTCAGGAGTTTGAAACCCGAGAGAAACTATTTTGTGCATCAAATATCTTATCCTGACCAAATCAGGTAAAGCAAAGATCAAACGTGAAAAGGAAAAAGAGAAGCTACCATAATAAAAGCTGGAGCATAGGTGAAGGGAAGAAAGGTGTGGTATCTCAATAGCATCCCTTCTCTTCCCTCAGGTAGCAGGCCCTCCATTTGTCTTTGAGGAATCAAACTTTTCCAATCATGTTGCATGGGATTCAGGCAGTGCTTCCTCCACCTGCAGTTCCAAGGATGACGTCCTTGATCTAGGCCAGAGACAGGTCAGGTCAATCAAGAGTCAACAAGAAGCTATCCTTGGTGTCGTACCAGAACAGTTGAGGAAAAAGAAGATGTACTATGAATGCTGAGAGGACAAGATGTTATTAACCTGAAGTTGTCAGACCTTATCTTGTCACCACAAAGAAAGATGTCTCTCCTGGCTGTCATCAATATCTAAAATCTTCTTTTCTTTAATAATAAAATTCTTTAGATTTTGCTGGGCACATGGAAGTCCAGCAAACTAGTCACCATTAAGTGAGTGATAGCTATTAAGACACTTCCAGGTGCAAGTAACAAAATCCCAACTCAGATTGACTTAAGGAATAAAAAGGAACATTTTGCTCAGGTAATGGATATGTTCAGTTGTAGTTCTAGAGAACTACTGCAGTAATTCCGCAAAGACTACATTTCCCAGCCTGCATTGTACACTGTGTTGCCAACAGGATATGTTCTGACCAATGGGCTGTAAGAGGAAATGAAGACTTCAGGCAGCTGTCTGAAAGGAATGGGAATAGCCTCTCTGACTCTCTCTTGGCTGGGAGACTGTAAAGGTGGTACGGTCACCTTGAAGACACAGAGAGCTGTATGTGAACACAGTAGATCATTCCACAAGTCTTCGGACAGTTATGTCAAAGGGAAGTAAAATGTCTATTTGGAGCTTTCTTTTTAACAGCAATTTAGTTGTTATCTTAATTGGTATAAGGTCTGGGAGTGACTCTAACAAAGCAAAGATACATGTAAACCCAAGGTCTGATCTCTCTCTCTCTCTCTCTCTCTCTCTCTCTCTCTCTCCCCTCCCCCTCACACCCCCCTCTTTCTCTTTCTCGTTGTTTTGGTTTGTTTGCTTGTTTGTTCTATGAAAAGGTACAGGCAGGATTGAAGGAGAGCAGGTAGAGCAAGGAGGAAGAAACATCTTTATTTTATTTTTATTTAATTGCTCACACTGGTTACTTCCCCCTGGACCTGGGACTTGAACCCAGTGCTAGGGGGCTTGCTCCTTCAGAGGCAATTGATCTAACCACTGTTCCACTAGGGAGCACACCTACTTAATTCTCTTGATGCAGTCAGTCCTGAAGACAGAACTGCTCCCAAACTTACTCATTATCTGAGATCTCCCTCTCCCCGCCCTAATAAACTTTATTGCGTAAGCCAATATGAGTTGGGATTTTTGTTACTAATACCTAGAAGTGTCTTGACTGCTACCACTCACTCAGTGATGACTTATTGGCTATTGATTTCCCTAGTGGTCCCTGGTCCTTCTAAGCAGTAGCTACTGAACCATCCCTTTCCTCCTAATCAATGCCTTCTTCCCTGAGTCAACACTAGGCAGAAACCAAAGCAGATGTTCTGCCTCCTCACAAAACTTCCAAATTAAGGGCGTTTGATGGACTGACTTCTATAAAAGAAACTCACTATTTCTATAAAGTGAAGTTTCACAAACTTTGCTGTGTGCATGAGTCACTGAGAATCTTGTTAAAATGCAAATTACAATTCTGTAGTCTCAGGTGGGGTTTGAGATTCTCTATTTCTAATAAACTCCTAGTTGATGCTCCTGCTATTGGTCTGGTGCCCACATTTTGAGTAGCAAGACCCTCAAGCAGTGACCTGCAAGCCTGGCTGCACATTAGACTCACCAAGGTGACCTGAAAAGAAAGGCTGCTTTCTGACCCCCACTACCCAGGGTTTACACGGAATATGGCCATCAAAGATGAAAGCTCTTCTCTCTGCAATTCTCAAGCTCTTGTTTGCAACAGAATCACCTGGAGGACTTTAAACCACTCAAGATTGCTGGACCCCACTCCCAGGTTCCTGATAAGAAATGGTCTGCAGTTAGCCCCAGAGCATGCTTTCTAACAAGCTTTCTAGGTGATGCAATGCAATGGATCCATCCACACTTTGAGAACCACTGACCTAGTGGTAGAATTACTGACTCCTGTGATTAGCCTCAATTTCCATGGAGAACACACACTTCTATCTGCAAACTGTTTGATACCAATGCTGTGAAACATCTATCAGGGATACGGTAGGAGGAAGGGGGTAGACTTCACATTTCACTCCCTTCATTTCTAAAAGTAGTCCAATATGCACCCTTAATACTTTGTGAAGACACATTTAACCCATTGTTGGTAAAAATCGTTGTAATGCTGACTTTTATTCCAGATATTACAGATTTTATTGGGCTTAAAGGCCTATGAATCATAGCAAATGGCTCTTTTAACAGCTTGCTCAGAATAATCCTTCTTCCAACGCTACTGTAGGACAGTTAGGTGTTGAGTAGCAGTTTCAAAAGGGTCAGCATTTTTACGTTACCTTGCAGAGCAATTTTTAAAAGCTTTGAGAACTTTGGAAGTCTTGAACAAGATTTTTTTCCCTGAGTCAATTAAAGGTATCTCCTTTTATTCGAGGGATGGAAAATTGTGTTTCAGAGTTGAGTGAGGACAAATATACTCCCAAATTAGATATCTGAACAAAGTAAACCATGACTAGATTAGCTAATGGGTCCTGAAGACAATGCAGATGTCTTATTCACAGGACAGCCTAAAGCGCTCTATCCCTTCCCTGATTCGCAACCAGAAACAGCTAGTTCCTTGGAATGAATTTGAACTAAACCTGGTCCATGTGGCTGAACTGAAGTGCAGTTACCATGAGAGGGCCATCAACAACAGGTGTGTAAGGCTTATGCCTGATCAGTAAATTCAAACAAGTCCTAGAATGTATTTCCAATCCGTAAAAACACTCGATTTCTCCATTCAAAGTGTGAATTCAGGCAAATCTAATAAGCTGACCAAACATACTTTTCTGCAACCAGACCAAGAAAACAAGAAGCCTTTTGTTCCCCTAAGGGAAGTTTTCCCTCAGAACAGGAAATGTTTCCATGTTTTGAAGACATCCTCAGAAAAAACTTCATTTCTACATAGAAAATCTTTTGTCTGAAAAGCTCAAAAATCTGTTATAATTCATCAACATAATTAGCAGAAAAGTCTGAGGTGGCAGGAAACCATGTTGAAGAAAAGGTTAGAAAAGGAAGAAGCTGAAAGGAAGCAAACTTCCCAACTTTACAGCCCTCGGACGAAGACAGGCAGTACAGCGGCCATGTGAGGCCATGTGTCCCAGGGCTTGGTCACCAGCAGTGAAGAGCATGCTTTAAGAAGACAAAATATCACCTGCTAGGCTTCTCTCCAAGCTGGAGGAGACATCTAGACTAATGGTTCTCAAACCTGAATTTAGAAGCACCTAGGAAGTTTTTCTAAAACAGAGCTGGGCCCCACCCCCAGAGACTCTGATTTAATTGGTATGGGGTGGGTCCAGGCATGAAGAGCTTGTAAAGGCTCCCCCGTGAAAATAATGTGCAGAAAGGATTCAGTGTCACTGATCTAGAATATGTCCTTTGAGAGACCAAGATGAGAGACCAAGAGGTGGAGAGGCCAAAACCATCTCTTTTCACCAAAATACAGCAACCACAAAAAGAAAAGAAAAAATGGGGGCAAGGGGCAGAGCAGCCTTTCCTATCTGGTCAGTGATACATAATTTTTCTCAGTCTCATTAAAAAATGTCAAAAGAGGATCCTATCTTCTTTGCTCAGCACACCTAATTGCCACCATGCTGCTGAGCATCAGTACTGAGACTGACTCTTCCCTGGGCACTCTGGCACATGCCTGCCATGGGCTAAGTCATGAATCCCATAGCCTCCCTGTGAGGACATCAGTGGGACTAATGGCCTTTTTACAGATGAGGAGGCTGAGGCAAAGAGAGGTTAAGTCACCAGCCCAGAGACATGCTGCCTGACACCCACTGGTGTTGAAATTCCCGTTCATTCAACTCTTAGTTCTTCCAATACAAGACAAGAGCTCTTGGAGAGAAGCCATCAAAGTAATATCCTGTGTCGATAATGAAATCAGTCTCAGTGACACAAAATATTAGACCAACCAATGCAAATGAGGACTCTGGCCCTTCAGTCTCCCAACGTGTACTTCAGACTGTATTAAAAAGTGGCTATACAATTCAATGCTTCACGCCATTCTTGAAAGATCAAAGTATCATGTCAGGACTGTTTAAGTCTGGAAACAGTGAGGATCTAACTTCTCCCGGGTCACATAAAATGCAGCGTTGCGTTGGCAGCTAAAACCACTGAGCAGTTGAGAGGAAAGGCAGTGAGTCTGTCATGTACTAAGTATTTAGAGATCAGTGTAGTCATTTTTAATGCTGCTGTCTTTTCATAAAGTTCATTTCTTAAAAATATCATCTCACATATGTTTTCAGAAAAGCTATGACTTCGGTGTGTTAGAACACTAAGATTGACAAAAGCTGTATTCAAGAAGAAACCCTCTTCTCCTGGAAAGAGAAATTTTAGAACTGACAAATTGTTAGTATTAAAAACCCCAGGAATGCTCTTCCTTCCTCAACCTACTGTAACAGCTTTTTTCCCCATAAAATGTGGTATTAATTCGTGAGGATTTAGCTTCTCATTTTGCTTCTCATTCACAGGAAGTTTTTATCTCCTTTTCTGCAAACAATTCTCCTAAGGATTACAAATCAACTTTACTTTACTTCAGTATCTGATCTCTCCAGATATTCCAAGTCTCAATCCTCCACACTTCAACTCTAATTGCCAAAAGGTTCACAGACAATACAAAAATTAGAGGGAATGCAGTTTTTTTTTTTTTTCTGGAAATAGGGAAATTATCTAAATATTATCCTAAACCATTCATTTTGCACAAAACATTAACCACGTTGATGCAGATTATATAATGAATGCTCCATTTCATATTTCATTTATTCATCAGACATGTTCCAGTAGTAAGTGTATTAGGTGCCAATCATTAATATTAGGAATAAGAGAGGAGCTAGAAAGAGAATGCTTTACAGAAAAAAAAAACAACACAAGACTAACAAATCAGATAACCTAGGCCCAACTCACAATTCTGGCACTAACTATGTGATCTTGGATAAATCACTAAACCTCTCTAGATATATTTTATTTTAAAAGTCCATTGCAGTCCTAAAATTCATTGTTACCTATTGTAAAAGCAAAACCTGATATAATGCAATCAGAATCATCCCCAAACTTTTATACCCCTTTCTTTCATCATCTAAGACTATTTGTCTTAACATTTAACATAAGGGTCAGTTTTCATTTTTAAGCATCCAAAGCTTGGTGAACCCTGGTGGAGCAGCGGTTAGGTCAATCGCCTCCAAAGGAGCAAGCCACATACCCCTGGGTTCAAGTTCTAGGCCTGGGATAGGGGGTGGGGGGAGTGGAGAGTAGGAAGCAACCAGTGTGAATAACTAAATAAAAAAAAAAAGTAAAAATGTCTCTTCATCTATCTCTTCCTACCTGCCTGTACCTTGACTTTAAAAAAAAAAAAAAGTCCAAAGCTTATAGATTATGGAGAATGAGACTAAATTAAATGATTATTAAAATTAAAAGATTTTAAAATATTTATTTCTCCTCTGATATAAACATAAATCTATTTATTCAGGTTCTAAACATATCTTGCTTATTGTATCCTCTGTACATTATAATGCTCAGAAAACCTTCCTCAGAGAGCAGGTGGTGATAAAAGAGAAAAACATGAAAATCAAATGTCTTCAAGTCATCAGCAGAATTCTGCTTTTTCTCCAACATACCATGCCACTTTAGGCAAGTTTGTTTGTTTGTTTGTTTGTTTGGGGGGGGGTTTGTTTGTCTGTTTTTCATTCTGGTAAAGCAGAAACTTCTCTTCCCTAAGGGGTTCTTCTAATCCTTCTCAATTGTTGTTCCTTAGCAATTTTGATTACCAGATAAAGCTAATCTAGATTCAGACAAAAACAAACTGATGCAAATACAATGGGTATATTAAATACGTGTCCAACCCATCTTCAATTACAATAATCAAAAGGTATATGATAGCTGCTTGAAGTTTAGGTATAATGTCATAATTGGTTTTTAACTTGCAAAACCAGCAAAAAAGTTTTGCCCTTGATGAGGTATATAGTTACACAAGTTAATTATTAACTGACTGGTTTACCAAACATAAACTTCATTCAATAACTAATAAGGATAACTATAAAACTAATCAAGTTTACTTAAAATCAAATAAAACACTCATCTTGCTTATCTAAATGAGTTCAAAGTGGGACATAAATGACATTAAGATTTTAATTCATTAGGAAACTTAACAAATAAATCAACATTTACAATATAAGATTACAATGTTGACCCTCTCATAATTCCAAGTACTACCTTAGATTTCCAAGTCTTGAATAAATTTCCAATTTATGTACAAGTCTACTTTGAGCTTTAGCTGAGTGTAATTTAGGAAACATGGATGAGGAAGAAATAAAAATATAATTCATCATTATTCCTTGCCTGGTACAAAATAAACTAGTTATAAATGTTTTCTTCAGTGTCAAGGATCAGAATGCAAGTAAGAATCAAGAAACCTAGACATACATATTTAAGCATATATAACATATTCATAATCACAAAACTTAAAGCTAGAAGGAAAGTGAAACAAATGTGTTTAAACACCTACTATGGGTCAGGCTTTGTGTTAGAAGTTCTGTCATTATTAAGAATAATCTTCAAAATAACTAAAAAGCAAAATATTATGATTTCCAATTTGACACTAAAATAACAAGCTCGGTAGTAATAAGAAACTTCCCAGAGATCATATGGCTCTTAGGTGGTGTTATCAGAAACTAAACCCCATTATACCTGATTCCCAAAACCTTCAAGATGATTTTTAACTATATCTTCAAGTGGGGGCATGTACAACAGAATCTTGACACTAAAGTTAAAACTTCATACGAATTAGGATCTATAGGCGTTATGACCCATACTTTATTGTGCAGTCACACACCTGTTGTGCATGAAGTTAGAGGGCTGCCTGACAACTCAAGTAAACAATGGCCTCTGGTTCCTAAACATGTCAAGTATATTGAGGCATCAGCGCAGCTGTACTAACCCTTACAGAGCAAACCTTCAGTTAATAGCAAATCAGAGACTCTTATATTAACCTTTTAAGCGTGTATCAGATGTGGTACCGCATCTGTTGAAATTATCATACTGTTGTCTCCTTTAAAGTGTTAATAACTGCAAGTACTCTCTGATGCTGAGGAATTCCTTGGACAATCCTCACTTGGGCTCAATACAATTCTTTTAGTAAGTTGCTATACTGTACTCAGTTTTATAATATTCTATTTGAAAGGTTGACATCTATGATCATGAATGAAACCGGTCTATAGCTTTGTTTCCTTGTGCCCTCTTTGTCTGGTTTTGACATAGAATAGTGCTAACCTAATAATGTGCCGCACCCCCACGTAGTAGGGAGGCAGAAACACACAGGAATTAACATGTGACATCGAGTTTGTATATACCACTGTTAAAAGTGCACACCTGTTTGTCTCACAGAACCCTAAAATTCCACATTATGATGAGAAAGAAAGCAACAGAGACATAAAGAAACTTGCCCAAGATTACATAGGAAGTGGGTTCAAAGGCAGGCAAGCTGTACCCCAATGTGTGGTCTCTGAGTCACTCTCCCAAACTAGATGTTCATTTAGATTCTTGCTTGTACTCACCACCAACTGGCTCCGGGTCCAGGGCCACAGAGAGGGAAAAAAGGGAAGGCACTAGGTAAAGACCTCTTTCTAGAAATAAAGGTCTGGACCAGAATCCATGAGGAGCCTGAGATCCCTAACTAATGCCTTAAAAAGTCCCCCAAATTAAATCCACGGTCATGCTTTTTCTCTAGACAGTAAATGCTATCCTATCAAAGAGTCTGTATGCTAACTGACTTAGCTCAGAAAATATATGGGAAAACACTAGTCATTAATTAGATCATGACTATTTAGAGATTTGTATACATAATCCAAGCATATGAGACAAATATTCAGTCCAAATTAACTGATGATTATCAGCTACTAGAAATACTTACCTTTCCGAGTGAATTCTTTGTTTCAATAGTAAAATAATATTTGGCAGGACTTTCATAATTATGTATTGATTAGGTTAATCTTAGCATTTCTCCCATGACACCTTAAAGCATACAGGAAAAAATAAATATGAAAGACAGTTACTCTCCTTCAATGCCATCATTTTATAGATGAGGAAGCTGAAGTCTCACAGGGATTAAGCTAATTAATTATATGTGTAAACAACCTCATTTTGGCCTAACTTTGGACACTTCACTTTACTGGCTCTATATTTCATAATAAGCTATAAAAAACACATATTTAGCTTTCACTCTTCTTTTGGTGAGAAATTGAAAAAAATGTTTTCCTTTAACAATTAGATATCTTGCCCCATGTGTCATTCTTATCACAAGACTTAATTACATACTCCTTAAATATCAGTACTACCTGTATTCAATATGCCTGTGTAATCATGAGAACATAACCACCAAAATGCTTTGTAAAGAGCACTATTTACTGCAGCTTTGTGACATTCTTCACAAAACAGACTCCAAAGTAGAGGGGGAAAAAGTGAAAACATAGCTGGCCTTTAATGACATTTTTCTTTAGCTTGGAATCTGAGACCATGAACTGGCTCTCATATCAGGGACTCCATACCAACTGGCCTCACTCTGCTGGTATGAAGTTCAAATGGGAAATTTCCAAAGACATCAAGTTTTCTCCCTCTCCCAGTCCTCCCAATTCTCTGAGATATCTGAGAAAAACAGAATTTCACCATTCCACTTCAACAGTGTCCTTTCCTGTTCAGAGGCAGTCACTTCTCTAGCCTGACTGCTAAAGCTGACGCTGGACTAAGAAACAGACTTGCCAAAATGCCATGGAGATTTTTCATAGCTGCTCTGAAGTTCAGATGGCTAAAAGGAGAAATTTCAGGCACATCTACCCTTAAAAAATAAATCTGCCTCCAGCTCCAACATTCCCTTACCACCCTGCCACCTTATTCTGGCACTCCAGCATGCACCATGGATGTAACTCTCTCCTTCGGAAATGCTGGAATCTCAGCTCCAGCCCAAGGAACGAGGAGGAAGTTTGGACGTGCACTAGTGATGTGTGGCACTTAACATGCATGTGTAGTTTACGCTCAGACCAACACTGTGTGTTGACAAAACAGGTCCACTTGCAGTTGGTGGATTCAGCTGACCGCAGACTGCATTGCCTTCGGTGGTGAGAGGGAAGTGAAGCTCCAGCAGGACCTGGCAGCTCTGGGACTGCCAGGCCCTGTGCTTCAATACAGAGCACCCACAGGTGTTTACCAAGAAGCAGGCGGGGGTCACAGGTGTGGACACGGGGCTCTCCCCTCGGACAGTGCCAACCAATTTCAATAGGAGAAGCGCATCTCCTATTGCTTAGAAGTGCAGAGAGTAAGAGGCCTTAAGAACTTTACACAATTCCTTCATTTCGTGGCTAAGAGAGGCCAAGAAGGAAAGGAAGCAAAAAAATCCAAAGCAAACAGTAACTTCTATGCCTTGAGCCCCACTCTAATGCTCCCTCATTTTATGCTTACAATGGTCATCTTAATAAGTGATTCAGAGTTTTAGTATCTCATCCAAGTCCTACCACACTCAGTAAGTGGCAAAGTATTTGAATCCACGATTGCCCACCTCCCAAACCCTGGTTCTCAGCATCACAGAGCTACTTCCGCGAGAGGCTCTCGGGTCAGTGAAAAACAGCACGTGATAAGGGGTAAAGTGTGTGACCTAGACTACTGGTTCCCAAATGTGCCTGATTCAATGAAATTATCTGAGGTGTTTTCACGAAAAACCAGATTGCCCCTCTCCCTTCAGATACCTGATGTACAGGTCTGAGATGAGACCCCAAAATTTGTATTTTACCTACTTCCGGTTATTCTGATCTTTGGTCTGCCTTACTTTTAAAAGAAAGATAAAAACAAGGCTGGATAAGTCATGAAAACCTATGTGGAGCTTGGGTTTGAATCAACGGAAGTTAAGAGGAGAAAATACTAAAGAGGCAGCTATGTTCCAGGAGTGTTCATGACCATGAGCTCAATTGTCAGGTCTGGGAGACAGATGGACGGTGATCAAGGGATATGAAGGAAGGAGCATCTCAAAACTCTAGCAGAGATATTTCAATTCCAGACCAGGATAAAAAGGTACCACAGAGGTCTCTGGATGATAGGTAATAGGATCAAGGTGGTACAGGATAAATCAAACAACGTTTGGCCCAGGTAGGGCTACTGCCAGACTGTTGACACAGAAGAACAAGCTGGTAAGATCCCAAGAAAGAACAAATTAAAGGAAAAATAATCTGGAGCACTAGTCTGTGCACTCCAAAAAGATGGGGGGTGGGGATTTCCTGGTTTGTCACTATTTTATCCAGAATAAATATTTGCAGAATGAACCACACATAGGTAGATTGAGAAGCTACTCAGTATGGAAGACAAGGTTAATGAGCAAAGAATGGTTTCAAGAGTCAAATCCAAAAGACCAGAATTAAGATGATGGTATTGGCACAGCTGACAAAAAAAGTTAAAGAGCTGGTTTTCAACAAAGGCTCATCTTCATCACTTCTCGCTTTTCTGAAAATCTTAATTTTGGCCACATTCTAGTAGAGTGGCGGTTACATCAATTGCCTCTGAAGGATGCAAGCCGTATACCCCTGGGTTTGAGTACTGGACTGGGGGGCGGGGGTGGGGGACAATCAGTGTGGACAACTAAATAAAAATAAAATGAAGATGCTCCTCTCTCTCCCTACCTGCCTGCCTTCATTCCTGCCTGCACTCCCATTTTTTTTTTTTTTTGTAATCTTTATTCTTGGATTCAGGTTCATGAAAGAAGTAAATGCACTTGAGATCCTGGAATGTACTGTCAATAGTGACAGTGTTCTGTCTTGGGAAAAAGAAAATGATTGGCAAGATCTGTTTGCTTGATTTTTGGCAATGGTGGTCGGACAATCTCATGAGATCTAAACTCAGGTGGCATTCTTCAAATGACCTATGGGATCATTGCCATATGACATGCCAATAGCACAGTGGCTTAACAGGACTCTCTATAAACCTTAATGACAGAGTTGGCTGGGCACAGTGCGGCTGGGTCAGCCTCAGGGGCCTTACCAACCTGAGAAGACTCCAGGCCACCTGCAGCTGGCCAGTCAAGTGTCTGGGGCCTTTGGGAGACTTGAGAACTAGCCCCGCCCAGGAAAAAATTAGATCTTTTCAAACTAATAAGTCATGGGGCCATCTGAATAATGTCAAACGTCAAAACTCCATGTACCAGGTCCCAGAAGTAGGAATTGAGGTGCATACTCAGTGCCTTCTATGACACCCATCACCTTCAGGTTTGATTTTATCTTTCCATCTGAAATGACATCTACCTACTACTAATATACAACTAACAGAGTCTTTGTTTCTATAAAATTCCTTAGCAAAAGTAACTTGTTTAATTATGAGAACAGCCACACTATGTCTGAAAGGACCACAAAAAGTTACAAGATTCCTTACCTTGCCTTCTAATGGGAACTTTGCAAAACCTGCCTTTCATAGTACACTGAGTATGGTAAGGCATGGGTCCAAATGACATGGCAGTTTTTCAATTTACCAACACTTAAGCCTATGTATAACATTCTGTTAATTCAAAATGCTTGCTTTTCTTCAACATATTTCCAGTTCCGATTATGCATTTAGAGGAGCCTATACTATAATACGTCTAAGGATGAACAATCGTGTAAGAAATGGATAGAAAAACAGCAGCATATCACTACTGCCACACTCAGTCAATCTTTCTCCTTGCTCAGGGTTCCCATACTGAAAGTCCTAACCTGCCTGGAGAAAGTACCAATGTATCCCCATCGACAGGATGTCCCTGCTATCTTGAACATCCATAAAGGGCCACCAGTTCCTCTTCTCAAACAGTTTCGAGCCTTAGTTCCCAAAAATCTCTTTTATTCTCTTTTGAGTATAGTATAAAACTCAAGAATTCACTAACTACATTTTTCCTTCCTTTTAAAGAGAGGCTTTAAGTCAGACTGATCTCTACTTTTAACTCCCAGGAAACAGTTGCAGTTTTCAAATGAAAATCAGAAGTACAGGAAATAATGTGCTCTCAGAGTTAAATGTTTAAAAATTAAGGCTTTCAACTTCCAGTTTTTTTGTGCTTCTATACATGAAACAAATACAGACCAAAAAGTAATGACCCTGGATGATGAGCGATCTTAGCCTTTGAAACAGCTTCCACTGAGACAGACTGACTCAGTGCCTAACAAAGACGCTCTGCTAGTCTCAAATTGACATTTTGAAAACATCTGATCACAATTGTGGATGATTTTCCAATTACCAAACACAGTATCTATCACAGTGAAGCACTTCGCTCAAAAAACATCCAATTCTGATTGGAAATCAGTAAAAACAGCACCTCAAGGACAGACACCTTTGGTACAAAGGTGTCACCAGGTAGAGCAAGTTCACTCAAAAAGCGTCTTTAAGGAGCACTGTGATAATGATGCAAATCCCCAGATAAGTAAAAGATAGACATTTTCTGCCTAGAATCCCCAAGCAGTAACATTTCCTAGCAAAACCCTAAACAGTACTCAGCTAAAAGAAAAAAGGGCCTCCATCTCCCTCTTTAGATGGAACTGCCCCTTTGCCCTGTCTGGCAACAAGAAGAGCAGTCATGTTTTTCCGAAATGAACAGAGAAACTCTCCCTTTTCGTGTGCAACGAGGCAAAGTTCATAACTGGCTGGGAGATTACCAATCTCAATGGATTAAACGATCATTTTCCAAAGAGAAATACTGATAAGGCTCTGAATTCTATGAGACTGCCTGAGCACATACACATCAACCCCGTACAGTTTACAATTCTAGGTGTTCTCCAGTCTCCAGTAGCGTTTGGGGACCTGCTAGCACCCACAGAGACTCCCACAATGAAGAAAAATGCCCGTTAGCTGCCCGGTGCCAAAGAGCCTTCCCAACCCTAAACTGCCTCAACTCCATAAAAACAACAACAACAACAAAAAAAAAAAAAAAAAAAAAAAAAAAAACGGCGGAAAACGGAGCCCTGGGGGAAGGGGTGGCAGAGGAGGGAGGCCAACTCACGAAACCACCTAAAGTTGACAGTATTTGCTTTCGTTGCAACAGCTCAGTCAATCAGAAGTGGACGAGTTACTAAGGGGTAAGGGGAGGAGGCACGGGGGACTAGAAGGGCCAGAAACAGCTGCACTCCCTAACCGCGGCTCCAGACCGCACTGAGGCTGCAGATCGAATCCGGGGTGCTTGTGCTTCCACCTAAGCCGGCAAAGCTCGGGGCGCCCAGGTAGGGGCCGCCACGGACGAGGGGAAACCCCGGAGGCAGTTCCCTTTAGAGGGCGCTCTTTGGGCAACGTAGGGAAACTAGCTGCAGCCCCAGAAACGCGGGGAGAAACCAAGTTCTCACTGCCAGGGCCGGGGAGGAAGGCTGGGTGCCCACAGCCTGTGCCCACAGACGGTCTTCAGAGCCCTCGGAACCAAGAGGAGACCGTGGCGGACTGGAAGCCTCAGGCCGGAGAGGCCAGGCGACCAGAGGCCGAGCACAGTGTCACAGGCACCCCGCCTAGCCCAGCGTGCTGCACTCCAGTGCAATAGTGTTAAAATGTCCTCCTGCCCCTCAGGGCCCCAGGGCCGCCCTCCGCCCCTGGAGGAGACGGGGATAACCGCAGGACTGGGATTCCGGCGGCCGGTGCCCCAGCTTTTCCCGGCGCGATCGGCGCACCCCGCACAGGGCCAGGGACTGCGCTCCAGGGTAGTGACTCCACGTAGTGTCTGCTACCTCCGCCCAGCCACAGGGAACGTTAAACAAAAGAACTTTTGCAAACTTTCCTCTCCGGACACTCGCGGGTTTCTAAATCTGGATCCATCGTCCCAGAATTTGTGTTCAATCGCGTGGAAAAGCTGGCATAGGGGGATTGCGAGCGGAGGGAAGGACCCTAAAGTTGCCGGATTGTCCCTGGGTCGCAGGGGGTGTGCGGAAGGGACCCGTTCTCTCGCGGGCCCTACCCGAGCCACCAGCCTACGGCCACCCTTTCCCCTTGGGTCCTTTGAGAGCATGCAGCAAGACCTCTCCGAGGGCGAAGAAGTTGGGGGTGAAGGGGCCTCGGCAAGAAGACAAAACCGCGATACTGGCGCCCTCATCCCCAGGGACCTCAGGGCAACTCCACAGAGCAATGCTTTTCTCAGGGATGGGAAGAGGAGTGAGCGCTTCAGTCCCAGCAGGTTCTCGGGGGCCGAGTGCCGGGGCTAGGACTTGGGGCTGGGATCCCCCAGGTGGCGCTCCCCAATTGCCCGCTGGCGCTGCGTACTCCGCACGGCCTCCAGCTCTCCCGAAGCAGAGTGCGCGTCCCCCGCCTGGCCCACTCACCGACTCTGCCGACACGCAGGCCACCAAGCCCAAGGTGAGCAGGATCCACGCGCGCCGCATATTCCCCGGGGACCAGCTGCTCCCAGCCTCCGCCTGCAACAAGGGCGAAACGAAGCCTCCTGCCCAGCGCCTGGCGCAGCTCGCGCAGAAAGATCCGAAGCAGAACAGCCGCAGCGACCGCGGATCGCGCTCGGGGGCTCAAGATCCCCGCCGGCTCGGGGGCGCTCGCTCTCTCCTCCGGCGCCTGCTCTCGCTGCCTGCGGCTGCGCCCCGGAACGTAGCGCCTTCTCACTTGTTGGTTTCTGCACTCCAGACGCCTAGTTGCTGCTCCAGGGAGGCTGCTCTCGAGAGCTTTATTAGCTCTGCCGTTGGATTACTCCTCCGCAGACTTCTTCCCCGTGTCGCGGCTCAGTTTCTGATTTGAAGGAATAAATTAAGACGGCTTGGAATGTCGCTGCAGCTGAAGTTGGGGTGGGGGGGTGGCAGAGCGTTGGGGGCCCGCGATCTCCACGGCTGGAGCTCCCGGAGTATCTGATCAGAAGCGCGCCGGAGCGGGGGTAGTGGCTCGGCCGCTGCGCCCCTCCTCCTCCAGCGCCACCGCCTCCCTCCGCAAGTCCTCCCCCTCGTGTCTCCTCCTCCCGCTCGCTCCCTTCCTCCCCAGCCTGCTTCTCCGCGCTCCTGCGAGCGTCTGGGGGAGAGGAGGCGGCTGTGCGACTCCCAGATAAACCCGGGAGAAATTCCTACAGGATTACGTCCCGATTGGCAGTTCCCGGGACCAGTGGGAGCCCGCAGCCCCGTGTGGTGGCGGCTATGAGTCGGCTCGTCGGTAATCAGTGCTTCAGTACTCTTAGTGCTCCTTGGTTTTCTCGCTCCCTTTCCCCCCACTCCGCCTGCTTCCTCTCTCCTCTTCCAGGCCCTCTTCTCTGTTTCCTTTTCTCTTCATTTTCACTTTCTGGAGAAAGATCCATAGGCAGTGAGAGACGTTTTTAGCTTTTCTGCCCGCGAGAATTAGTGTAGAAACTGCTTTGATAGCTGGAGAGACACACACCCCACACAAAGTTTACAGATGCCTTTAAGCAATGTGAAGTATTCCTAAATCCTCAGTTCGTGAAAATAGTACTTGAAAAGAAAAGACAATAAATGTAAGAAACATATATTAAGAATAATTCCGCCCTCTTTACACCACCCCCATGCCACTCCCCCCCCCAAAAAAAATAGAAGTGGAAGACACCCATAAACCCCAAATGCAACACTTTCTAAAGCTCATAATTTCATTAAGGGCTTAAATAGCATTTCTGCCTTTCACACAGTTAAAGGCCCTAAGGCGTTTTATAGGATCCATTTCAGCATAGACTGCTAACATTTGGAAGCTACAAATAGGGCAATTTGATGAGAAATTGGCTAGAGACACTGAACAATAACAGATTTAAGAGAATTTCTAAGAAAAGAAGGATGAAATAATTTCTAGTTTGAAGAAAATAATGAGTATGAATTTCCGGAATGGAAGTAATTCATCTGAAAATATTTTATGATGAACATTTTTTAAATTCATGTCTTTGGTACACTACAGCATATGGCAAATGCATATTTCCTTCCAGTTTCTAACATTTTTCTCTGTGGCATATAGAATAAATGAATTATGGAGTCATTCTTCTCCTAGAATGTCTGCCCGAGGAGATCAGGGGCCATCCTGCAGCATGATCACCATTGTATTCTCATTCCTGGCACATGAAGACACACAATAAATATTTCTTTGATAAATTTTAATCTAAAATTCAATCTATACTGCCTAGAGGTTATGAACCTTTAAGATGCATAGATGTAGATATGTAGATATGAGGCTATTACAATTTTTTATCTTAGTATTAGAATGAAGTGAGAATTGCTGTGACGTAGTATCTTCCACTGCAATTAATTTTCTAAGAAAGGCATTTAGAAAACTGAAGAATTATAACCCAAAGTCAGAGATATCCAGATCTTGGGTATTGGGTGTCAACTACAAAGTTGCCCCTGTGTAAATTAAAGCTACAGTCAAAATGCAATATGGGCGCACCCTGGTGGAGTGGTGGTTAGGTTAGCTGCCTCATAAGGAGTGCAGTCCACATGCATGCCAAAGACCACCAGGTTTGCCTGGATGCGGGGGGCGGGGGGACAGCCAATATGAACAACTAAATAAAAATAAATAAACATGCATCTTTCTCCTCTCTCTTTCTGCCTGCCTACTCTCTTTCATTCCTGCCTGTACCTTTCATTTAAAAAAGAAATATAAAGAAATAGAAGCGTGGGCAAAGGAGAAACAAAAGAGGAAATAATCAGGAGACTGAAAGGTATACAATCAGATGCTTCTGATTACACAGAAACTGAGCTGGCACCTGTGGGTTAATGTGGCTCTGCCTTGGTATTTTAAAGAATAAACTTTGGCTTTATTTTTAAGGTGAATTCTGTGTGGGTGGAAGAATTATATGATATGGGGAGACATCTATAAGAAAATTTCAGAGGAAAATTAGCAATGCGAGAGAAAAGCAAAGAGCCATAAAAGAAACCTACGTCTGTTCTGCAGGCTTTGGGAAAACCACACCTCCTTTCTCCCCAAGAGTCCGTCAAATAAATAAATTCCAGTAAAGGAGGAAATCCACTCCTTCTCTAGGCCTCACAGTTATTGGTGTTCAATGGGATGTCACCTAACAGAAGCATGGACTGCTCTCTCATTAGTGTGGACAATGATAAAAATGACTAAGTAGAAAGATCTCTGGAAGGAGTGTGTGTGTCCTTGCATTTGAAGCCTCTTGGTATTTATAAGGTTTTCAGTGACTTATTTTTTATAAGTGATAAGGCAGCACTGGGAATCTATGTAATAAGTTCATCAGTATTATTTTGAGACACACACCAGCAGGAATTAGACAACAAATACTCAAGACCTGTGTTCAAATGCGTTGACGGCTATGGCCCAAAAGAGAACCTGACCATATAAAAAATGAAAAATGCACTGTTGTGAAAGCACTTACTCAAGCGCTGGCTACAAAAAAGTTGCCTCATTGAGTGGAAGTGAAGGTAGGGGACAGGGAAGGTGCGCTGGCACAGTGATGTTAGGAACACATCTAAACTTGGAAATGATGAAAGTCTTTGTCTTAGTATGAGCTGCTATAAGAAAAACATTTTAAACTGCAAATTTATTTCTCACATTTCTGTATGGAAAGCTCAAGATCAAGGTGCCAGCAGGTTCCATACCTGGTGAGGGACCCCTTCCTGCTTCATAGATGACTGTCTTCTCTCTGTCCTCGTGTGGCGAAAGAGGAGATGGAGCTCTCTTTGACCTCGTTTATAAGTTTACTGATCCCATCTTTGAGGGCTACATCTTCATGTCTTAAACTCCTCTTAAAGGCCCCATTGCCAATGCTATCACCTTGGAAATCAGGATTTCAACCTGAATTCATTTTTAAGAGAGGAAGGGTAAAGCATTGGAGGGAAGGGAGGGAGGGAGGAAGGAAGGAAGGAAAAAAATCTTTATTTATTTAGTTGTTCATTTTTGTTGTTCCAGTCCAGCCATGGGTCTTGAGCCTGGGTCCCTGTGCTGTATGTGGTTTGCATCTCAGTTCTCTGAGCCACAAGGGTGTGCCCTCAACATGAATTTTGAAGGGAGCAAAAACATGCAGTCTATAGAAATCTATTTGTGTGTTTTGGTAATTATACTTTTTAAATGGATGAAGACTACAATATGGTAGAATTTTATAGATTATCGAATACACTAAGTGACACTCGTGGCTAGTGTTAAAGGACCTTCCCTAATATGTGTTTTCAGGTCCTCCATCTGAGGGCTGTTCTTTGAAAAACACAACAAAGAAAATAGCAAGACAAATCACTTCCCAAATAGTTTCACTGATTGCTAAACATCTTAACTCAAGAATTGCAGAATAACATTTAAAAAATGAGCAGAATATATAAGACGGAATATGAAGCTTGAGATGCAGAAATGTAAGAAAAAAATGAATTCAAGTGATCCCAACAAAATGAAATAATAGAAATAAAAGTTACTGAAGACAGTTTTTAACCTAAGCTGACACACTGGACTCTGCTGTTATGGCATCTAATGATACCACATTGTAACCTGAGACTAGCAGGTAGCATGTCCCAAGGTGAGCTGTCAGAGTAGGAAATTGCGAAGGGAGAAAGATGCCCCTTTGTTGTTCTTGGCTGCTTTTCCACTCATCCTCTCTGGAATGTTACCAGGGTTCTGGGCTAGAAATCCATTTTCAGGATCTGCCCTGACTAAGTTCACCTGAAAGATGACAGAACCTGAGAATAAGAGGAAATCCAATCAGCCAACTATTAATTACCCAGGCTAATAATGGCAAGCGAGCTGAAACCATGGTAAAAAATCTACAGGCAGTCCAAAAAAATCCATTTTTAGACTCAAATGTTCTACTGTTCTCTCCATTTGGCTCCATCCAGCCCTTGCCAGGGAAGTTGGCTGATTTGTGTTCCATAATTTGATTCAGTGCTGATGTTGAACAAAGTTGTCACATTTTGGGCAAATGTCACAGGCAAAAAAGTTGAGGAATTGTGTAATACTTAAATTATCCCCTGAATAAAACATGTTGGTTTTCCTAAAAGAGTGGTATCGTTCTGGAAAATCTGGCAAAACTTGACATGCATTCAACAACCATGTAAGGACCACCTGCTATATGCCATGTACTCATTGGGTAAGCACAAGAGTGTTCCTGAAAGATGTTAGAGTTAATATATGTTTAACATGAGAGCTACCCTCAAATCACAAGTCTGTGATGGAGGGACATTTCAAATTCCATCTTAAAACCAGAGATGTAATTTAAAGAAAATATTATTTATAGAATTACTTTGTTGCTGGGCATCAAATATTTTCTGTACCTGCATATTAGAACTTAGGAAGGTTCTACGTACAAAGTTATCGTCAAGTGATTTACATTGCATTGTATATGTCCAGTTGGACAGGAAAATTTAACCTTGACTGAAGTGGTGCAACTGGTGTTACTACTTTCTGTAAACTTTTGTTTTAATAGCAACTAGCCCCTACCCCATCCATGGCTTTTAGAGAGCCCATCTCTCTAAGAACCTGGAGGGGGACTTACACACAGAATAGTTCCACACATCTTTGCTCCATTATGGAGACCTGACCTGGATGTGAGAGGAAACAATTTATTAATGGGTCAGTGGCCAATCAAATTCACCTTTTCCAGTTATTTAATCCAAAGAACTCAGAATCTAATTCGATTGTATGTTGACCTGGAAGACATCCAAAACTGGTAGGGAGTGCTTATGTGATGATACAGAAAAGACTAGTCTAACATGAAAAGAATAAGGCAGATAAACACAGAGAAGCAGAAATAAGAGACTTAAGACTCCAGAATAATGTGAGTTCATGATTTTTTCCATTTCTTATTCAGTCTATTCTGAGACCCAAATCAACTTTATTCCTGTCAGATCTTTGCAATACATTGGTATCCTTATGTCAAATAACTTTTTTTTTTTTTTAGCTAGTTTAAGAGGTTTTCTGTTCCTGGTAAACAAACCACCAAAACACAGTGGTGAAGATGAGGCAGAGTTTTGACTCTTCTCTTCACTCTGAGTAGAATGGGTCCTTAGCAAGTACTTTGATAGAACCCTTGCCAGTTAGAGCTTTATGAGGCACTAGAAATAAAGAAAAAGCTCAATGAAGACCAACTACAATAAATATTATTTAGGTATTTCAGGAGAAAAATTACCTCAGGGTGCTTATTTTGCCCACTCAGTAGAAGTAGGCATCTTAACAATTCTAGAAGCAAACTAGAACACAAGACTAAAATTACATGATATTGGAATCATCTACAGGTCAGTCTGGGAATTGTGTTATCGAACATGTTTCTAAAAGATATAGAAGGAAAAATGTACAAATGCCCAGGTGTGAAACTGCTACCAAATTCTTTCAGAGAGTGAAATGTGAAACAGGTGGAACGGCCATGCCTGGGTAACTTGTGAAGTAACCCAATACATTGAGGACACATAAAGCAAGTGCTTACACCTGCTGTCTGTGGACGCTGTATGCTGCAGTGGATAATAGCTTAGACTTTGGTAACAGACTGGGGTTTGAATCTAACCTAAGCAGGCCACTAAATCTAAACCTCAATTTTGTCATCTATAGATTGCAAGTAATAGGGTTATTGGGTGCAGTCTACCAGCTAAATGCAAGCATTTAGCAAGTTCCTTTGCACACAGTCAACTTGCAGTAAATACAAGTTGCAAATGCCAAATGTTTTTAAATGGCATTTGTTGTTAAGACTACTTCCGTTCTCTGAAATAATCTGTCTGCTCTCTCAGTTCTCTGCCTAGCTAATTTCTACTGTCCCTGTGTCAGTTTAGAAGTGCCTGCATTAGCAAATATTTGAGTGCCCACTGTGTCACATGCCTGCTCATCCTTCTAGCCTTCCCTCATCCTTCTAGACAGGAGGACAGACCTTTAAGATTAATATTCACCCATGAATTATAAACGATAGAATACTTGAGTTATTATAAAATTTGCTCAAATATCTGTTGTGGCTAGAAGCACAGACAAGAAAAAATGTGTTCTTTTTCTTGTAATTATTAGTCATGCTAATGACAAAGAAAGTTCTCAGCAGATTTTATTGATGTGTTGCCTTGTAAAAGCAGCACCCTACTTCACAGGCACACCCCCAATACTCCAAGATGAACTTTGTGAAATACCTCTGTATGAATCATCCTTTTTCCTCCCTGCTCACATAATCCTTATGGATACACACACATACAGGACACATACATGAGTTTTCATTTGTTTGTTTTGCTCTTATTTGTTTTACAAAATGGAATCCCATTAAACACTTTCCTCGTCTTGTAGAAATTCCTCCAAATCATGTGACAGAGCTTTCATTCATGTTTTTTATTGCTTGCATATTTCCCTTAGGTGTGGGTTTTCCCACTGACTCTAGCGTTTCCTTGTTATAGGCATTAATTTTGTTTCTAGTTGTTTCCTACAAATAATCTTAGAGAAAATACATTTTATCATGTCCTTCATTAATGCTGGTTTTCATTCTTTGACTTAAATTCATTCCCCATGGTAGAATGGTGTGGTTGAAGGATATAAACATTTTTAATTTAATGAGATGTTGTTTCAGAGCTTTACTACAACAAACATTTTTCACACCTCCACCAGAGATGTGAGAGAAGCCTTTTCCTTTCTCCACATCCCAGCCAGCAAGAGGTATTAGCTTTCTTCTTGGCCAGTCTGATAAGTATGAAATGACAGATCCCTGTTAGTGTTATGAACATTTCCTAACTATTGATGCTTTAGAGGATTTTTCATGCATTTGCAATGTTTGAAGTTAGTGTTCTGTCCAACTTATGAACAGAATTGTTTGCTTATATCCTTTTCTGGCTCATTTACATGGTAACACGCCATTTTCTTGTAAGAGTTTCTTATTTTACTTTTTTAAAGGAAAGGTCCAGGGGGAATGAAGGTTGGTAGACAGGCAGGCAGGAAGAGAGAGGAGGGAAAAGCATTTTATTTGCATTTAGTAGTTCACACTGGTTGTCCCTCTGCATCAGACTCGAGCCCAGGGCTATATGGCCTGTGCTCTTTTGGAGGCAATTGACCTAACTGCTACTCCACCAGAGTATGCCAAGAGTTCTTGTATGATTGCTATTACTATATCCACCTAGAAGTATGATATTCATCCATGTTACCTATATTTGGATATTTACTGTGATCTATTTCCAGTTCTCTAACATCTCTGTTGATCTTTTTGTCTATTCCCCTGTCTATACCCATATTCACTTTAAGGCTGTTTTAGATCATTAAAATGAACAGTTTGATAATGCCACTTGTAATTGGTATGTATTGGTTTTGGAATAATTCACATTTTTTATAAGTCATCTCAAACCAGAGAATGCTATATTAAGCTTTGTTTAGCTCTTAAACATCTTTTCATAAGATTTTATTGTTTGCTTATAGATCTTGTGAACTTCTTTGTGTATCTGTTCTCATGACTTATATATACCTCATGTCTATAATAAATATCATTTCCTCCATTTTCATTTAGGAACCTGTTACTAGAGGAAACTTGGTTGTTTTTCTTTATGTTTATTTTGTATGCTATCATCTTTCACAATTTACCAATCATGTACATTAGAATGTCTTAGATTTCCAGGTAGACAATTATATCATCAGCAAAAAGAATGGTTTTAATGTCTTTTCTAATGCCTATGCCAGTTATTTAGCAACAGAAGTATTGCAAACCATAATGCTGATGACAATACATCCCAGTCTAGCTCCTGCTTTTAATGGAAATGATTCACTGTATTTTATTTTATCATTTAAGATGATATTTGCAGTTGATTGTCAGGCAATCTTTAGTATATCAAGAAGTTTCATTGTTTATTATGAATTTTTATCCAAAATGGTTGTTGAATTTTATCAAAACCCTTCCAGGATTTAATGACATGATTCTGTGGATTTTCTCCTTTACTCTGTTCATGTAATAGAGTGCACTTATATCTGTGAGGGTAATGGTTTGATAACAAACCTCTTCCACATTTTTATTGGGATAGCATATGTTTTTATTATTAATTGATTATCATTTCATTTATATTTTTGCAGGCGCATTTATGCTCTTAAAGTGAATTTATTTTTTTAAATCTGTTTTCATCTGTCTCATCCAGCAGTTCTATTTCCTGAAGTATATGATCTAATTGTTTTTCTTCTCTCTGGCTGCCATGTACTGTCACACTGGGTGTTATCTCTCTTTGTTGGCTGGTTTGGTCTCAGATCTAGTTGGTCTGAGTTTAAGGATCCAGGTGCTGAGAGCAAAGCACTGACGGGAGGCTTTCTAGCAGTTCCTTTCTAGCAGCTCCCTTGCCTCCCTGCCAAGTAGCCTGGAGAAAGCCTTCCTCTTCCATGTCCTCAGCCTCAAGGGCAGGGAAGACTTACCTCCTTCCTTGGCCTTGGCAGAAGGGATCAGAAAGACTTAGCATATCTACGTGAACAGTGTCTCCGATCCCACAGACACTCTGAGGCCCACTTCTCTTCTGGATTCTCTTTGGAGGACTTGAGGGTATGATGGAATGGGAGGTGACTGGGACCACCACTTTATGAACTCCATAAGGTATCTTCCACTTTATATTTTCTAAGAGAAAATTTACTGCTGAAATTATGACAAAGTGGCTGGACGAGACTTTAGAATCAAACAGACGGATCTATGTTTGAAGCCCACTTAGTGAGGACGGAGGCTTTAAAGAGCAAGAATGCCTTATAAGGTGAACGTTTCAGGGCAAGCTTCATGCAAACCAAGGAATGTCTGCATATAACAGACTAGAAACTGTGGCTCTGGAAGTTTCCATCATTTGCCCAAATTGAACCAACTGGTGTATTTTAGAGCCAGGATTCCCAGGCCAACATGTCTGGAACTTTTAACAGTCTCCTGAAATCTTTTCCATAAATTCTTCTTGGTCGGAAATTGGAGGCATTAGTTACCTGTAAGCTTTTTAAAGGCTTAAGAAAAACTCATAAATATTTCACTGAGGGAGTTACCAGTTTTGTTTTTAAATGTGTTTTTAGTTTCCATATTGGCAAACCTTGTAATCCATCTTTTTATTATCAGCTATCAGATGATTTACATTGTCATCAGAAAAAATAATTTGGGTGTTTGTATGAGACATTACTCTTTTTCAAGCAAAGGAGACTTCAAGGTGTGAACTTAACACCACCATGGTGGAGGATGTTTATTTTCTTCTTTACATAGTAAGTTTAAGTACTTGCATGTGAAGTACATGTTAAGCTCACACTTAATGCCAGGAATGGATTCTTGGAAACTGTGACTTAAAATGAATATATATATATTACGAAAGCAGGTCCTCAAAGTTGTTGCATTCATTGTTGGCTGAGATTGTTTTTTTTTCTCATCGATGTTATAAAGAAATGACACCATCCGTGGACCTACTGTGTAGCAGATACTATCCTGCAGTACCAGTTGCAGCTGGGGTTCCTGTGCTTCAGAAAGAGGCATAAAGGACATTGACGATCCCACCGAAAAGCAATACAAATGCCTACAGACTTAGGAGCTCTCCAGTGGGTAGAGATTAAATGGAGTTTAGACAAAATAAAGGATAAGAGGAAAGTGTCAGAGGTTTGTAGAGTCATGAGCATTATCTTGGAGAGAGGCCAGACTTGTTCATCAAATCCTGGATTTGGAGCTCATGGAGGAAATAGTTTTAGGAAAAATGAGAAAGAATTCATTGTGAACTTTCGTAAATTTATTTTTGTTTTTTGTTAGACTATTAAAATATTTAAAAAAAAAAATAAAGAATTAAAAAAAATACCAGGTGTTCCCTGGTGGAGCAGTGGTTAGTTAGGTCAATCACCTCCAAAGGTGCAAGTCACATACCCCTGGTTGGAGTCCTGGGTCTAGAGAGAAACAATATGAACAACTAAATAAAAATAAAATAAAAATGCTTTTTCCTCCTCTCTCTTCCTGCCTGCTTAATTGTCTTCATTCCTGCCTGCCTGCACCTTTCCTTTAAAAAGAATTTTTAACATGCATAAAATTAAGCATAACGATGTTGGAGATCTTTCCCTAAATATGGCTTAGAATAAAATTTCTGAAATTCAAGAAGCTTTCTTGCTATACAAATGCTGACTGAACATTAGATTTGTAAAGGCTTTAAGTGGTTTTAGAATCTTAGCTATGAGTTGACTATTTCAGAAAATGTGGATGATAAGAAACTCTGGGGTAGCATGTGCAAGTTTAACCTGAGAAAGGAAGCCTTGGGATTGGGGGTAGAAGAGGGCACAAGTGTCCCCAAGAAATGTTCTGAGTTGTGAGAAGGAAAAAAACTTAAAAAAGCTGTGCATGTGACAACTTTGCAGAAACACGAGAAATGAGATCTCTGAACTTTGCGTGTAAGTCATAATTTAATTTGCATTGTAACGCTATAAAAATTTGAAGGTTTTTAAAAACAAAATGGAAGTTTCTTATAAAATTAAGAAATGTCACTTCTTTGGTCATAATGGAGTACCTGTTACTGGATTTTCTACCCTTATGATAAACAACTAGAAAACTGGACAAAATATGTGAATAGCTAACTATTTTAAAGCATTTGGATAACAGGCAATGCAGGACTGCAAATCTTAGAAGAAGGAAAACACATCAAGAGGCATCAGGCTCCCTTACCTTTCTGACCCAGGGAAATTCCTAGACTATGGCTTTGAGAAGAGAAACCCAAGAAGCAGCCTTTATGAGTTGAGGAGATTAGATGAGAGACCAGGGCTGCAGAAGACTGAAACTGGTGAGCAAGATACTAGAAAGGACTAGAGACACAGTGGGTGTCCCAGACGTCTGCTTAGGGATTGATCTTGGGTTCTTGGAGAGGACAGGTAAACAAATGAAAGAAAGCTAGTGTAAGGTTAAATCCAGAAGAAAGATATCAAAGATTGTGTGGTGCTGCTAGACGTTGGTAGTTCAGCCAGAGTGGGTAGATGTCACCACATTTAGTTAGTCAGAGAAAGGTGACATCTTAAGAGTAAGTTCTAGTCATTCTCTAGGACTAAGGATGGAATCGAACTAGAAGCAAGAAGGGTTGGAGAGGGTGTGAAGAAAAGGGAACTCACACTGTTGATGGGATTGTAAATTAGTACAAGCTCTTTGGAAAACATCATAGAGAGTCCTCAAAAAAATAAAAATAGAACTCGTGTTCAATCCAGTACTCACCCTACTAGGGATGTACTCAAAGAACACCAAAAACAAAACAAAACAAAACAAAAAACTAAAGGGTGAAAGGATGAGGTAGAAAAATATTTGAAGAAACAGTGACTAAAAAATTTCCAGGATTAAATCCAAGAAACTCAACAATATTGTCTGGGAAGAATAGAAGAAAAACCATGGCTAGATACATTGTAGTCAAGTTGGTGAAAAGCAATACTAAAATCTTTTTCCTATTTTAAAGGAAAGGTGCAGGAATGAAGGTAAGTAGGCCAGCAGGCAGGAAGAAGCATTTAATTTTATTTCCATTTAGCTTTTCACACTGGTTGTTTTCCCACCTGCCACTGGGAACTTGAACCCAGGGGATATGGCCTTTGTCCTTCAAAAGAGGCGAATGTGCTAACCATTGCTCCCCAGGGCATGCCAGAGAAAATCTTTCAAAAGTCAAAAATAAAAGCGACATTAGGCACAGGAGAATAGCAATAGGAATGCCACTTGACTTCTTTTCTATAACTTTGGCGGCCAGAAGAAAGTGAAAATTTATCTTGAAGGTGTTTGAAGGGGGGAAAAGCAAGTCAACTCAGAATTCCACATCTAGAAAAATACTTTTGAAGAATGAAGTTGGCAATAGACATATTTAGACAAGCAAAAACAAAGATAATTCATTGCCGGTTAGCAATAGGGGAAATGATACAAAATGGAAACCAAATTCACAGGCAGAAATAAAGAACACAAGGAATGGTGAACTAAAATAAACTAAATAAAATACAATACTTCTTCTTTTCTCTGCCTTTCTTCCTTCCTGCATTCATTCCTTCTCTTCTCTTAAAAAAAAAATACAAAAACAAAAACGGTCAATTCTTCAGAATTACACAATAATCCAGAATATGTATGCACCTGTACAGAACTTCAAAAGATATGAAGCTAATCCTACAGAGCTAAAGGGAGGCATTAACAGTTAGATGGCTTAACACTCCTTTCTCAATACTGAATGGAATAGATTTTAAACATCTGTAAAGATGTAGAAGACACGAACTTAACCTTGTTGAATTTACAGAACACAACCAAGGAATAGCACAGTCTTCTCAAGTCTACATGGAACATTCACCATGAGCCAAAATACCCTGTGAATTGAGAAGTAAGTTTTCATCTATTTCAGAAGATTTAAATCCAGCAAAGTATGTGCTCTCGCCATAGCAAACACAAATTAGGAACTAATAGCAAATGCAAGAGTAATAATAATAGGAGACTTAGCAAAAAACGCAAATATTTGGAAATTAAATAACAATTTAAAATAACCAGTGGATCAAAGAAGGGTATATTATTATAGGGTATATTATAATTTTTTGATAAATTAAAATTAAAATACTCTTTTAAAGTTTGTGAAATATAACCAAAGCACTGTTTAGAGAGAAATATGGAACTTTAAACACAAGATAAGGATCATATAAACTTCCTAAATTTCCAACTTAAAAAGTTATCAAAGGTAAGCAAACTAACCTCGGCAAAATTGGGATAAATAATAGAAAAAAAATAGGCAAACACTAAAGAAAGTAATAATGCAAAAAGAATCCTTTGAAAAGTATTAACCCCCTAGCAAGAACAATTACGAAAAAAAGTCACCCCATAGGCAAAAATGAAAAACTCAAAGAACGATGCATCCTATTGCTGCTAATTAGGATGAAGTATGCAGTAGTGAACTGCTGGGTATGGAGATAAAAACCTAGGAAGCATTTTTCTAGGCTTACCACTGCGTTTTGAGAGAAACATTTAAGTACTCTCTTATTTGTTCATTTCTCCAATTGCAAACTAAAAAAAAAAAAAATAAGGGGTGAGGGCAGATGAGTAAAAATACTGTTAGTAGAATAGAATCTATAAATTGAAGATACTGCAAGATACTTGATAGTCCTAGAATCATAAAGACACAAATAAATTAATTGCAAAATCATTTGTTTTTCTTTTTATTTATTCCTCTTTGGTGGACTTCGGAAGACCTCATATATATGCAAAATCTGGTTAATCAAAATAGTTGATTCACAAGCAGTATGCTTTTATTTTTGGTCTGAGCATAACTTTCTTTTTGCTTATTTATTTTATTTTTTATTTGCTTTTGTTTAATTATTTAATGAAAACTCCACAATTCTGATATCCAGTCCGAGAATTACAACTTATTCCCCATATTAAACTTAACCTATGTGCTATCTTCCTCAATTTCAAAAACAACTACTCTCTGCATTTTGTGCTTACCATTTGTAATAAATACTTAAACAAGACACTTAGTTTTGCTTATTTTATATTTCAGACTTCCTTTTTTCACTCAGCATTACGTGACTGAGATACATTCATGCTGCTATGGGTAGTTACAGTCCACTCATCCTCTTGGGTGAAGGTGCCACAGAAGCACATCTAATCTGCTAGTGGGCACATCTAGTTTTTCACTATTTCCAAATGTGAATGCTCAGGTTGTGCCCAAATATATGCCTGAAAATAGAATTGCTGAGTCTATCTTCCATCTGCGGAGATTTGGGAATGTTTCATTTTGCAAGAGAATGCCATATTGGTTCTCAAAATGAATAAAGCAATTTATGCTCTTTCCTGAAATGTACAAGGGATCATATTAATTCACATCCTTTCTAATATTTGGTATCATCAGATTTCCTAATTTTTGTTGATTGAATGGTATAAAATAGTGTCTTGCGGTCTTGATTTGCACTTCTCTTCAAATGTTTTTTGGCCATGTGTGTTTCCTCTTGCGTGAAATACTGCTTCATTTCTTTCGCCTATTTTTCTACTGGATTGTTTGTCCTCTTATTAACCTAAAGGAGTTCTTAAGGTACTCTAATAGTAATGTTATCTTTTGTATGTGTTCGAATTATTTTAATGCGGTTAAATTTCTCACACTTTTATTTTATGTCCAGCACATTTTGATGTACAGTTGACCCTTAAGCAGCATGAGTTTCAACCATGTGGGTCCAATGATAATGTGAATTTTCTTGCAAACAGATAACATAAAGTTATGCTAACAACACACACAGTAAAATTCTGTAGTTGTGTTTTCTATCTATTCCTACGATTTTCTTAGTAATATTTTATTAACTCTAACTTACTTTATTGCAAAATACAGTGAATTATATATGTAACATACAAAATATATGTTATTAGACTTCATGTTATAATTGAGGCTTCTGGTCAACAGCAGGCCATCAGTAGAGTTTTGAACGAGTCAAAAGTTATACCCAGATTTTTTACTGCAGAGAAATGGGTGACCTTTAAGCCCCAAGTTGTTCAAGAGTCAACATTATTTAAAACCCATAATCAGAGAGATACTCACCTACAGAGCTCTAAAAATTTTAAAATATTGCATTTGACATAATCCGCATAACCCATACAGAATTAATAATTGTGTTTGGTTATGAGGTAGGTATACAATTTCATTTTTTTTCCTTTATAGATAGTTGTATTTGTCTTCACGTAGGTAGAGTGACAACGAAAAAAAGATCTCCAATAGCATATTCTTCTCATTGGAGTCAAAGAGGAAAGAGCCATGTCACCCATTAGATTAGAATGCAAATCTAATGTAATGCCCAGATTTATCATTGGATTGCAGGAATGGAAATGTTACATAACTCTGAAGAGTTATATAATCCACCACTCAGCCTCCAGAGATGCTTCAACTAAGTTACTTAGGACAAATAAATATCTGACTCATTTTAAGACATCTCTGGGAAAAGATTTCTCATTCCAAGCCTTGATTGTTTTTGTTAGAACATTTCCCCTCTGCCTAGTCATAGAATCATGCTCATTTCCTTTATATTGATCCCTACTGGAAAGTAATTTGTTGTAATAATACTTTGCACGTGGATCACAAATCTCCCCCAAAGACCATAAACGCAAATTTGTTTAAATTAGCATTGCAGATAAAGTCTTTGAACCTGAGTCCATGAAAACCTTCACCAGCCAGTAAAACATTGGCTTCTCTCTTGGACCATGTTATAGCATTGCTGTGCTGAAGGCAGGAGTTATTAGTAACCTAGAGAATATTGGTGGTTCTTTTCAGTTGAAAAATATTGGTTTCTTGCCGTTTTATTTAAGTCTAACTCAATATATTTTTAGTCTTAATGAATCTAGGGGAGAGACTAAATATACATATGGAGTTAGAAATGGTCATTGTTTTAAACAACAGCAATAAAAAAATGAATTGCAAACTTTGAATTGACATATAATCCTCATATTTTGAACTTCTTTAGATAGTAGGAATAAAGAACAAAAATTATTTTAAAAGATGAAAATTATCTAGGAAACCTACCCAAATCTGATAAGGCCATAAAGTATTTCATCTCTTTTTATTCTAGTCTGACACTATTTTGCTTGGTGAATTTATCTCTTGGTGCTGCTCAACCTGCTTTTCTAAAGCGTTCTCACTACAGATCCTTTGTCATCGGCTAAAGGATACTTTTTCTGAAAGGACAGGGTTTGAGTTATGGTTCTTCGGTACAGCTTTAGTAGTCTCAAGGTATACATCCAGAAGTGAGTCATAAAGTCACACAACAGTGCTAGGTGGAAGTGGTTGATGATGACTTTATCACTTTTATGGACAATGGGAAACAGCAGTGCACATGTATGGGTGGACCAGGGAGAAGATATATAAGCATTTAATTTCTCTTTAGTTAGAAAAATCTCGGAGTAATGTTGCCAATAAATGGAAGTTTGAAGCTGCTGCTAAAACAAGGCAATATTGACACAGATTTTACAACTCAAACTGGCAGCTGCATTCTCCGAAAATTAGTAAATGAATTAGAAATTATATTTCTGTTTTTGTTTTATGTTCAAAGACTCACAACTGATTCCCCCCATTAAATTGGAAGCTATACAAGTTCTTCTGGGTTCAGATCAAAGAGCTCTTAGTTTCTTACTTTGCCTCTGCCATAAATATGATGAGTTTTAAACAAACCACTCTATTTTTCATCTGTTTGTGCTAATATATTAAATGGAGCTGACTAACATATTTTACAAGACCTTTGTTAGACAAAAGTAGTTCAGGTTGATTTGCTGCTATATGTTCCAGTTTCTCATTTCCCCTTGAAGTCATTTGTAAAGCATCTGGAGACTAGCCTATCTCCATGTTTGGTTTAGAACAAAAAAGAGTAAAGCAAATAATTATAAAGACTGGATGGGAAAGTCCCAGAGCAATGTATTACTGTATATTTTTAAGAAAGAAATGAAAGAACTAAAAGTCTCTTTTCTGTCCTTTCCTTCTAAGTTTCAAATGTATACCCTAAAAAAGAAAAATCAAAGAATTGTACTGGAGACTTTTGATGTGAGTGTCAAAACAGTGTGTTTCTAAGTGAGAAACTGAGGGAGGAGCAAGAAGGAATATCTTTTCTTTCTTCCTTTCCAAGTCCCCCACTGACCCCACCCTGGACCACCAGACCAGGAGCATCTCTGGTCAGGGGAGGACTCACAGCTTTTCAGTTGCAGGGCAGGACCAACCTCTCCAGACCAGTTACTCAGCAGGGCTGGAGAGAGCTTGATCCCTCACTGAATCAGATTAGGGGCAGTTTGGTTCCTGACGACTTTCCAGAAAATCTAAGAAGGCAATGAATAAGGAAAGAGACACAGAAGTAAATGGGTAGTGGAGAGCAATGAGTTACCATTTTCTTGTCCTATTTAAAGGCAGATGATTGGTCACTATGGGTTGTTCCTTTCACTGAACACTTTTATGTCCCGGAAAGACACTATATATAGTCAGTGTCTTTCTGAGTGAAAGCTTATGATATTCTTAAAACTTTCAGAATAGGCACACCCTGGTGGAATAGAGGCTAGATCAATTGCCTCAGGAGGAGCACAGGCCACATGCCCCTGAGTTCAAGTTCTGTGGGGAGACAACCAGTGTTATAAAATAAATATAGGTAAAAATAAAATAAAATGTTTCTTCCTCCTTTCTTCCTGCCTGCCTGCCTACTTGCCTTCATTCCTGCCTGTACCTTTTTAAAAAACAAAACAAAACAAAACAAAAAAACTTCCCAGAATAGCCTGCCAATCACCAGAGTTCTTTTGCTTTGCTTTGTTTTTTAAAAGGTGGGTGGGGAAAGCATATGGATGGATGATGTGAAAGGAAAGAACTTAAATGGGGAGGAAGTCAGGAAGGAACAGAAACACGTAAACCACAGAAAAGGCAATGAAGGAGAATCATAAAGTTTTGAAACACTATGGCAATAAATGCTTACATATTAAACAGTATATCACCTAGAGGAAAAATAAACAAAAAGGTAATCGTATGAATTGCTGAGGTGTCTCAAAATTTAAAGTTTTGTTTATTTGGTCTTTTCCTTTCTTTTTTAAAAATCTGTTCAGGAAAACTAAAAGCATAATTTTACTTGTCTTAGAAACTTTTTATTTGGTTTCTGGGTACAAACGAAAAATGAGCTTTTAAGTTTTCTTTTAAAGTTGAGGGTATAAGGAGGCCTTAAGGGGTAGAAGTGTATTGCTTTTGAGAAAAACAAACAAACAACTGACTTTGTGACAACCAGGGTTGGGTTGGAATAGCATTATATATTCCGCATGCATCGGACACAATGCCATGGGAAGGCAGCCTAGAAGAAAAGCACGATTTTTCCATTAAGTATATACAGGTTGAATAATAAGTATATACAGGTTGAATAAATAACTCAGGTTATTTTGTGAAGCCTTCCCTGCTCCTCCAGCCCAAACTGCTCCTTCTTCTACAACCCCACAGATTTTTATTATCATCTCTCTGGTCACTCATCATGTGCCCTAAATAGCCCCTACTAAGTGTCTTAAAGCCTTATACCACGTTTCAGTTTAAGTTTCCTGGAAACAGAGCCTCTGACGGAACTTCACATGCACATGATATAAGGAGAGAGCTTTCTCAGGAAATACCTGCAGAGTTGTGATCACAGCAGGGCAGGGTAGGGGAAAGATGTGACTTCTATCAGATCCTCTTAAGTTCTGGGGCATAAATCATACAGCCGAACGTACCTTGAGAGAAGGGAGTGATACTTATATTATATCCTACCCCAGGGCTCTTAACCTCAGATGAAGACATCTTAAATCTGGGCAAGATGACTTCCACTGACCAAGGGCAAACTTCTGGACAAGGTTTGGTGGGGTGAACCTTCAGTCAAAGCACATACTGAAACTAGGAAGACAATCACACCAAACAACAGGTAAGAGGGATTCCAAGTGATCTGGATAAGGCACTATCTTTCTTTCAGATTGGCCTGGGAATCGGTGTGATGCTTCCAGAATGAGGGAGCATTCTGGGAAAGTATAAGCATACCCTGGACAGTTTATGGTCTGGGCTGAGACCTCACTTGATATGAACCAGCATGAACTATCAAAGACTAGGATCAGATGATAATAGTAAGAGTAACCACAGTAATAGTTAAACTTACACACCTCAATGCATGACAGGTGCTGTTCTACATTCTTTATCAAAATGAACATATTTAATCCTGACCATAACCCAATGACATTGTTCTTATTTCTCGCTTACCTAATGAGAGTTCTTATTTTAAGTAGAACCATACAATCATACGAAACTTTTTGTGACTGGCTTATTTCACTTCACATAATGTCCTTTGGGTTCACCCATACTACAACATGTGTCAGAATTTCCCTCCTTTTTAGGGAACGCAATATTCCACTGTAAGTATACACGTTTGTCTACTCATGTGTCTGTCAGTGGATACTTGGGTTGTATAACTGTAATTCTTTCAGAGTCCTGGGGTCTTCTCTACAGGAGGAGAGTCCATAGGTGACATTTCTCTGCCTCCAACTGACCCTCCTTACTAACCACTTTCTAATTCTGAAATGGCACATCCAAGTGTTTAGAAGATGGTTGAATCAAAGTATGAATAGAAGCAGAATAAGGTTTAGAAAAAGTACTTGACGATTTAATAGTACATTTCCACCCATATTTTAGTGTTCCATGTACAAAAAACAGATCTACCAAAAAATCATTGAAACTATGAGTAATGAAAGGCATTACTATAAGATATAAAACCTAAATTTGACATCAAAACACCCAAGATTATATTCATTACTCTGAAATTTTTATTTGCCTCAAACTGAAGAATAGAATAGAGTTTTATAGCTGTGTTATGATTACACATAGCTTTTTAGTCTATTATCGCAAATAGAAGGCCTATAATTTATATTGCCTATCTTTAAAAAAGATGTTTTTCAGCTTCACATTAAAGTGGAATAAAGGATATTTCACAAACCAATTTAGGTCAGAAACTAGAACTATTTCATCAGCTCAACGATTAAGAAAGCTTGGATGTTTTGTTGTTTTTTTAAATATGATCTAGTGGCATACTGATGTTTTGCTACCCATTCTATAGAAACATTGGCAAATGTACACAAGGTTGTATGAACCAAGATATTCACTAGATTATTGTTTGCATAAAGAGAATAGAAATGCCCTAGCCATCCAACAATAGAATGGTTTGGTATAAATCACGGTACATCAATACTGCAGAATAATGGATGTCCATTTAAAAGATTACTATAGCCTCACCTGGAAATAGCTCCAAACATGTCAAACAAAAAGCAAGCCACAGATTGATAGACATAGTACTCATTTATTCAAACCACATCTGTAAAGAGTCAACTACCTAATAGCTCGCTGTGATAATTTAATATGGTTTCATATGAAGCTTACTTAGACCATAACCTGATGCATAAATTAAATATTCCTCATGAAATTGTGAACTTAATCTTCATCGTTCCTCGCTCAGTTTGCAGACCTGTTTCGCTTCAGATTTCTAGGGTCTTTGGACTATAGTACTCCACTCCATCATGTCCCATCACCCCATCTACTCAAGATGCTTCATGAGTCCTTTATCGGTCCTACTGTCTTTGGGCAGAACATAAACATTTGTGTCATTCTAACAGACGTATTCATCTGAAAGAGCAGTTTATATCAGATCTATGTGTCTTTGCAACAGTCCTCATTTATCATAAAAATGTCTCCATTAAGCAGCATGTTTCAGAGACACTCTCCTCTTTTGGCATAATTGCCAGCTGTCTGCTACTCCTGGTTCAGAGTGCATTAGAAGAGGATGTTTAATCTGAGTTCAGCAATCAGGCAACATGGTTTAGAAGCCAAAATCCACTACTTGTTCTGAGCTCTGTGACTAGCACAAGTTACTTAGAATTTCTTCATCTGTGAATTGAGGATAATGTGTACTTTTAAAAGGTTATCAAAAGGTTTATTAAGAAAAGAGATGTAGAGCGCTTAGCACACTGTGGGCATTAGATACTCGCCAACTAGAGGAAGTGTGGCTATTTAGACAGTTTCATGTGCCTGGGTTGCTCTCATTCATTGAAGTGTGTTGGTCTCATTTTCTTACAGTTGTAAACTCCTTGAAGAGAGCCCTCTGCCTCTAGTTAACTTTTCCTCCATAGCTAAGGTGACTGAGTCCTAGATTTTTCAAGGACTCCTTCTTGTCCTTTTTGAAAGAGTATGGTCTGTACGCTGCATTAGTTTTCAGGATTAGACAGCACAGCCAGCAGAGTAACATAGACTTCAGCAGACATAATTCTGATACACACTCATTGTGTGAAGTTAGGCAGCCCCCGCCCCGCAACCAAATCTAAGTTTCCTAGGTAACTGGTAGGTAACTGGTAAAAATTCCGACCTCATCAGGGTTGGTATGAGAATTAGTAAATTGTATGAATGTGTAAAGGTATAGCATTTGCCACACATATAATAGGTGCTAATAAATATTACATGCTGTCAACATCGTCATCTTCATTCTCCTCCTCTGAATGCTAGAAAACCTAGCCTTCACGTGAAACGGATCATCCCATTCCTTCACTTGGACAATTGCTAACAAGTGCCAACTCTAACAGGAACTCTGATAGACCTTCAGAATATAACGATGAATGAGTATGTTCCTGAAATTTGGCTGCTCACACAACGATGGAGACAAACACATAGACAATGTGATGAGTTAAAAGAGAGGGATGGTGAAGGCATCATGAAGAGCAGAAGGAAATCAATACATCTTTTGGATGAATTGAATGGGTATAGATGTGCTCATGAAAAAGGCTAACCCATCATTTCCATTTCCTCCCAGATCTGGCAAGTGCGTTTTGACGACCTCTTCTGCCTGACTGTTAGTAGAGTCTGCCTGGAAGGGCTTTCAGGGTAAATGGAAGGGAAATGTGACATCATGGCACAGGAAGCACTATTTTGGAAGAGGCACAAATCTGGTTAAGCTCTATGCTGGCAGTGACTGCTTTGGCCATATCTAGGACAGGCCCTTATTAAGTGACTGATTCATTTATTGACTCGTTGATTGATTGATTCATTCATTCATTCATCTGTGAATTGTCTCCGATCCTTCTCTCATTGTTATGGGTGGTGGTCTCCTGCATAAAAATGTGTACACTTAGTATGTTCCATGCTCACAAGCACTCGAAGACTTTTGTCAGCTTTTTATTTTTAAAGGTTTGTATATTTACTATGTTTACATATTATGGCGCTATATACAGATTTTCATGTATAGAGAAGAGAGCACATTATTTGAGTCATAAAACCTAGATTTGCAACAGAGTTCTTCCCTGAATGTCACTTTCACTCTCCAGTTCACACTTTTCTCATCTGTCAAATGGGGATGATCCCACTGATCTTATCTACCTTGGCTTCATATCAGGATTAAAGAAGGACGCACATTCCAGCATAAAGGGAACTGTATATAAGCCTGTGTTATTGCCATTACTGAAAACAAATACTTTTTACATTTATAATATTGTTAAAATACTTTATACATTTGTAATATGGTTTACATTTTCTTAAAAATAGAAAGATAAGTAAAAAAGAAAAATCAGGTGTTGATTTACCAGCAACTGGTCAATATATATGGAAACACGCTAAAAATATATTGTTCTAATGGAGATGATCTGAAATGTTCATTGGGTCCCCTCTGTGGTTTAGGTGGGTAAGACACAGGCTATACAAGCAGGACCTGGATTAGAGATCCAGGCTCAGAAGTGACAATAAAATAAAATAAATGCTCATTGGGGATTCATGGACATCATCAAATTGTAGTGATAGTTGATCAGTCTGTGACAGGCACCACATGAAGGGCTCATAATTTTTAACAGTATATTACAAAAGTTAACTGGGAATATTGATTAAAGACATTTTGGATGTGTTCTTTTAATAAATCAGAACATAACTGACCTCTGTTAACCAGACACGAGGACATGAGTGGATGATGACTTAATCCTTAAAGAAATTTGTGCACAGGGATAAGGAAGGTTGAAGAGAAAGGAATAACAATATTAAGAAAAGAAACATCAATCAACACAGAGACAGGGCAAGGACTAGAATTCAAGTCTGGTCCCTTGTCTGTGCCCAGGGAAATGGATCTAACTGCCATCACAGAAACAGTATATAGAGTAATATTAATAATTTGACTCTCATCAGACCAGAAAATAATATAAAATTTCTAACTTCACTAAGCTTGAGATATTTATTTTTGAGCAGGAGAGGATTCAAATTATTTTATATGTTTGTAATATTAAAATTAAATGTAAATTAGGAGATGAAACTTGAACTTGGGGAAATAATAAGAGCTAGAATCAACTTGTGTTGGATTGCACTTCCTCTGTGGCACTCGTATGGAGGTTGCTCTCCCCCAGTTGGCCTCCAGCCAATGTTGAGCACAGTGGGGGACAAGAGTCCCAGTGATTCTTCCCTAATATAGGATGCCTCTAATGGAAAAGTTTCTTGGGATTTTCCTCAATAATCCAGCTGAAATTTTCTCAGAGCCATGCTACAATCTAGTCTCTTTCCACTAGTCTCCTTCCTTCTCCCCACCTTATACAGGTGTCAGACCAGCATCACAATCTGAAGACTTTCTCTATTACTTCTGCTTCCTCTCTTCTGTATTCTCTGTAGTAGTTTCTCCCAATAAATCTATTTCACTTTTAAATCCACCTTGACATCTGTTTCTTGGCAGACTTGAACTGACACACCCTCAAAAGTTTATTGCGAAGACTGATGAGCTATTTTATGTGTAGTGTTTTGCATAGTTTTGGATTCAAAGCAAAAAATTCATTGAAGGCTAGTTCTTAAAATTCTGAGAAAAAAGCATAAAATTGAAGGAATTATATCATTCAATTTTAAAAGTTACTATAAATCTACAGTTTTTTTATCAAGATGGTGGATATTGGTGAAGGGCTATAGGCAGATGGATCAATGAAACAGAAGACAGAGTTTAGAAATAGATCCACACAAATAGAGCAAGTTGATACTGACAAATGTGCAAAAGCAATCCAATGGATGAAAGGATTGTATTTTCAAAAAATGACAAATAATTGGACAGCTGTAGGCAAAAAATTAAATAGATAAATAAACCTTTACCCAACTTCACACCATACACAAAACTTAACTCAGGTGTAAAACCTACAACTATGAAACTTTTAAAATAAAATACAGGAGAAAATATTTGTAAGATGGGGTTAGTTCTTAAACATGACACAGAAGTATGTGTCCTAAAAGAAGACCTCATAAGTGAGAGTTCATCAAAATTAAAACTTTTGGTCTGTGAAATGTACTTTTAAGAGAATGAAAAGATGAGCTACAGACTGAGAGAAAACATTGGCAAATCAAATATTTCACAGATGGCTTATATCTAGAATATTTAATAACTCAAAACTCAACAGTAAGAAAAAATTTTTAAAAAAAGAGCAACATACCTGAATAGATACTTCACCAAAGAGGATATAAGGATGGCAAATAAGAACATGAAAAGATGTTCAGTATCATTAACCGTTTGGGAAGTGAAAACTGAAATCCCAATGAGTATCACATTCACCTAAGTTGAATGGCTAAGTCGGTGTGTTTGTGTGTATACATACATACATATATATATATATATGTTCCTTCTCTATGTGTGTGTTTGTGTGTATGTGTGTGTGTGTGTGTGTGTGTGTGTGTGGAGAGAGAGAGAGAAGACAGAATACTGAGTGCTGACGAGGATGCAGAGCAACAAGAACTCTCATACATCACTGATATGAATGCAAAATAGTACATCAACTCTGACACTTTTCCTACCAAGTTAAATATAGATTTGCTGTAAGACCCAACCATCCTCCAGGATATTTACACTAGAGAAATATAAGATTCACATGCTGCAAAAATTGTACCCAAAGGGTTAACAACCAAATGCTTTTGAACAAATGATGCATAAACTGTGGTAGATGCATACACTGGACTACCACTCACTAACGAAAAGGAGCAAACTTAAAATGTGATACAGTTTGGATGACTCTCAAGAATATTATGCTGAGTGAAAGAAATCATTCTTAAAAGGCTATGTACTTTTAGTTATAGTACTGGAATGGAACTTATAGTAATGGAACTTATAGTTCCATTAATGAAAGTCTCTAAAAAAATAAAGTAGTAGAGAACTGATTAGTGACAAGGGGACAGCAGTAAAGAGAGCGTACCCCTACAAAGGGGCAACACGAGGAAGTGATGGAATTGGCTATATCCTGACTGTGGTGGTGGCTGAATGAATCTCTACTTGTGCTAAAATTCTTAGCACCGTGCACCAAAAAGGGGAAAAAGGCTTGGTTTTACCGCATGGTCATTTAAAAAATAAAATGAATAAAAAATGACTCATTGGTGTGATAAATATTAATATCATTGAGTGTTATGCAATAATAGTTGCCTTTGAGGGTTGTCTAATTTTCTTAAGCATTCCTAGTTTTCACTTTCTGTACCCTGCTAACCCTTCCTCCAAACTCACGTCAACTCCTCTTGCTATATCAAAAACCTCATTCAATCTTGTAGTCAGACAGGGAAGATTTTATGCAGAAAATTGGCTCAGCAAAGATAGCTATAAAGTGCTCTGAAGATTGCACAGTCAATTTACTTGACATTAGTAATGATGGCCATGATGATGCTGATTATGATAAGAGCATTCTGAAACTCTGGAACTTTCTCTCAGTAGTTTATATGTGTAGCACTAGCCTAAGAAATATTAACAGGAACTTTTCCCATTGACATGCGTGTCAGCAAATTATGGCTCAAAATGTGATGAGGACTTCCTAGGAGATGCTCAGAGTGGCATGTCGTGACCGACTGAAAGATTCCTTTTGCTTCCTGGGAAAACTCAATGGATCTGCACTGGAAGAGTGAAGCTGCAGAAATCACAATGGGGTTCATTCATTTCCTATGTGCTTGTCACTTTTCCTATCAAGCTCCCACTCCTCAGCAGGGGCTGACTGCTTCGGAAAACTGGCCGCTCCTGTCTGCTATGTGCTTCTGAATGGCAGATGGGTGTTCTTAGTGAGGAGGTGGAATATAAGACTAGCTAGGATATCACTGAATGTGGCAAATGTAGTCATTTGACCATCTTCCTCTCTCCCCATTTGGATTGTCAGGTTTTCTCCAAAACCTCTTACCCGCTACTTACCAGTACCCCCGACCCACCACACTGCATCTATCACCCACAAGCCCAGCACTGCGTTCAGAGTTCCTACACAGGACGAATGACTCTCTAGTGGAATGCAGAATTCCACACAACCTTGTTCATTCATTCAATAGAAGTTTGTCCACAATTTGTAAGAGCATTTCACCAAGGGTAAAAGTCGGACTTTCCACCATGAGTGCCCCATTTCATGAAATTATTCACTATGGCAGGCACCCAAGAGTGCTTTCTCGATCTTCTCTCCAAAAGAGACATATTCAACTACCATGGTATCAAAGTAATAAAAATTAACAACATTGAGTTATTATCTTTTTTTCGCTTGTCAATTTGACCAAAACAAGACATGACCTTGTTCCTTGCCAACGCCTTCACTCGGCATTTCACAACTGTACACATAGCCCCATGTTTTAATTTACTGTTGTTATTGACTAGACTTAATAAAGTTTACTGCTTTTCTATTATAAAAGCAATATGTGTTCAGTATAGAAAATATAAAAAAGACCAAAAGATGCAAGCAAAAACAATGACTTCATACCCACTGACAGCCACCGTTAAATGTTGATGACATTCCTCACGCTTTTTTGTAAGCCACACTTCTATTTTAAATCGAGTTAGGATGACATTAAATATAGTGTTTTAGAGCTGATTTTTATTTTCAGTCAACATTTTATCAAGCAGTTTTCCGTATATTCTCTTCATGTAAGTAGGGCAATACTCAATGCAACAATTCTTGTCCCAAATGATTGTTTCAATGCCTCATCATAAAAAACGTTCCACTGCCAGGTTCAATTTCTTACTCTGTGAAAACTTTTGTGCACTCTCTCTCTGTCCCTTGCTATAGGCAATTCCAGGGAGTCAGAGAATCCGTGTTTATGTAGGAGTTTCACTTCAAGTTAAGAGTTTTACTGCTAACCAACCTCACCCTCTCTTAAAGAGGACTTTTGGGATCCAACTTAGTGTTTCTTAGAGAGCCTAGGAAGTGGCCATGCAGCACCCTGGCATCCTTCCAGCGATTTCCCAACATGAAGAGGAGATACACATATGGTTCTTGTGTCACCATCCTTACTAATGCCTGATTTCTTCTCTAGAATAACAGCACCTGTCACAGTATAGTTGTATTTTCTAAAGTCCTGCTGAATGTTTCCTGGAATGCCCAAGAAAAACAGATGCCCATTTGCTACAATCTTTCAAATCTGCTTCCTGAGAAATCACGACAACAGAGGATTCCAGCCAATCTGCAGTTTCAAAAATGATATGAATCTTTTGAATTTCATTTAGACCTATGCTCTAGAGTTAAGGAATAAAATAAAACTTAATCACATATCCAAAGACAGCACAGAAAAATAAGCATCCTGAATTTACAATTTTAAAGGATCTTCATGGCCCATGCTAAGCAGTCTCCATCAGGGAAGACTTCCTGGTTGAGGTGATAGGTGAGCTGAGGCATAAAAGATGAGTAAGAGTTAACCAGGATGGGATGGGGGCAAAGAGTGGTTTCGTCTTTGCAAACAGTACGATATAAGCAAAGGGACAGTAGTGAGAAGCAGACAAGTGAAACTGTTCAGCATTCCACAACTGAAGAATAATGTACAAGGTGGTATGGGTGATGGAGGAAGAGTAGCAAGAAATCAGAGGGACAAAACCAAACCAGCCTTGGCTGAAAATAGATGCTCTTTCACAGTGGGCTTGAGTGACTAGTGACTAATTTCCACTTGCCACAATTTAGCACAATTTTTAAATCCTTATGTACAAAATGATCTAGAAGCAAATGTTTGGGTTTTGTTTTGTTTTTTAGCAATTTTTACTCTTGATATGTCTCCTCAACATGAAACTATCTCCAAATATTGTCTACTCTTTCTTGATGGAGAGTTTTAATCATTTGCAATAATTTCACCCTAATAGAAAGACTGTAAGAAATAATTTTGTATTTGAATTATGATATATGTGTATGCATATGTACGTGTGTATGTGTGCGTGTGTATGTGTAAGGTGGCACAATAGCTATGCTTTATCCATTGACATTTATCCCCTGCATACCTTTCACGCCTCTGTGGTTTGACCCATCCTGTTCCCCATTGCTGAATGCATCTCTTCCTAGGCCCTCCTCACCTAATAAATTCTTCAAGTCTAATACCCACTTTTTGAAGCCATCCACAATGGCCTAAGAAGTCTTCATTATTCCATCTGTGCCCCCACAGCATTTTGTGTCACTTTTTCCACCCTTAAGATGGCAGCTCTCAACTGTAGCTGTACATTAAATTCATTGGAGTTGCTTTGTAAAAATACCCTTTCCTAGACTTCACCCTTAAAGATTATGTTGTCGTCGGTCTGGGGTTGGGCCCAGGACTAAGTATTTTCAAACACTAGCCAGGTGGATCAAATGTGAATCAAGATTGAGAATTAGCACATCTCTAGCACTAATTTAGGTTTATCCACAAACTTTGAAATGTCGTGGTTTCCTATTCATTCAGTTCAAAATATTTTCTAATTTCTCTTGAGACTTGCTCTTTGATCCATGGACTATTTAGAAATGTGTTTCTTAACATCCAAGTAGTTGGATAATTTCAGTTATTTTTTTTTCACTGATTTCTAAATAATCCCATTATAACCAGAGAACATATATCATATGGCTTGAAGTCTTTTAAATGTACTAAGGTTTGCATTTATTTGTTGAACCATTTTCAAACTTCTGTGACTGGGTGAATAAATGTAATTTTGTTGTAATTGATTGATAGGGCTGTTTAATTCTGCTATATCTTTGTCAAATTTCTGTCTACATGTTCTATCAGTTACTAAGAGAAAAGCTTGAAAGTCTCCAGCTATAAATGTGGAATTTCCAATTTCTACTTTTCAGCACTCTCAGGTTTTACTACATATATTCTGAAAACTTAGTAGTTGCTTGCACATTTAGACTTGCCATGTCTACTTGGTAAATCAGTCCTTTGTGTAGTGTTCATATTTATTTGAAGTAACTTTTATTTCTTTTAAATTTGGAGGCTTTGGCATCAAAGTGGCCAATCTAACTCTCTTTGCGTTTATGTTTGCATGGCATAACTCCCCCATCCCTTTCCATTTGACCTACCTATGCCATTCCATTTAAAGTGGGTTTCCTATAGATAGAGTAGGGTTGGGTCTTCTATTTACATGGACATTCTCTCCCTTCTAAGTGATGTATTTAGAAGGATATATCAATTTATATTTATGTAATCATTGAAATATTTGGGTTTAAGTATACCACTGTATTATCTTTTATTTGTTCCCCATATTTGTTTCCAATCTCTCCCCTGTTCTGTTGTCTCTTGGATTATTTGAATATTTGTAGTATTATATTTTAATTTGTTTTTTACTATTTTTGTTTAGCTTTGTTAGAGGTTGTTCTTGAGATAAGAATAGGATACTTACCATTTACAATCTACTTAGAATTAATGTTTTAGCACTTGTACTGGAGTTTAAGAAACACCACTACATATCTTTCTGCCTTTTTTTTTTTTTTTTTTTAAGGAAAGGTGCAGACAGGAATGAAGGCAAGCAGGCAGGCAGGCAAGAAGAAACAGAGAGGAAGAAGAGAAATTTTAATGATTTTTATGTAGCTGTTCATCTTGGTTGCTTTCCCCCACCTGTTTGTGAAACCTAGTCCTTGGTATGCATGTGGACTGTGCCAGCCCGAGGTAGTGGACTTAACCACTAAGCTACTAGAGTGCACCAAGTCTCTCTACTCTTTATTCCCCACCTTTTATGTTACAATTGCCATATGCATCATATAAACGTATATATACATATATGTATATCTCCATTGAACAGTTATTATTTTTGGTTTCAACTGTTATATATATTTTAAAACATCACAAGAAAATACAGTGTAATCACTTTACCAGATTTTTTCCATTCCCATTGTTTTTCTTCTCTTTATTAAGTTTCAAGTTTCTCTCTGATATTTCTTTTCCTCTGAAGAACTGCCTATAGTATTCCTTCTAGAGCAGGTCAGTTGGCAACAGATTCTCTTGGTTTTCCTTCCTCTGAGAATGTCTTTATTTTGTATTCATTCTTGTAGAATACGTGGGCTGTATACAGAATTCTAGATTGACTAGTCTTTTCTTTCAGCACTTTGAAAGTATTGTGTGGATTCCTACTGGTCTCCATGGGATTTCTAAGCAAAATCTACTATCATTCATATTGCTACTTCTCTTTAAGTCAAGTATCATTTCTCTATACTTTTAATACTTTTTTCTATATTTATTTCAACACTATTTTCTCATTTTTAATGTTCTTCAACTTGACTATGATAACTATGAACATGCATCCTGAGGCTTCAAAACTTTCAGGCTTCTTGAATCTATAGGTTTATGTATTTAATCAAACTCAAGAAAGAGAAAGCTTCATTCATTGACTCTTCAAATATACACATATATGTTCTTGTCTTGACAATATGTTTGGTATTGTCTCACAGATCCCTGAGATTCTGTTTATTTCGATTTATCTGTTATTTTGTTATCAATCTTTAATGGGCTAATTTCTATGATTCTGTAGTTCACTGAAGTTTTGCTGATCACAGTCCTACTAAGCCATTCCAGTGAATTTTTTCAAGGTTATTGTATTTGGTATGAAAGTTCCATTTGGTCTTTTTTCATATCATCCAGTTCTCTACTATGACATTCTAACTTTCTATTCATTTCAAGAGTGTTTGCTCTTAGTTCTTAAAATATACTTGTTTTAAAATCTTGGGCTGATCATTCCAATACCTATCTCACTTTGCTATCTATAGACTGACTTTTCCATTATAAGATTTTTTAATTTCCTGTTCCTTTGTATGTCAAGTGATTTGGGGTTATTTAAAGTGTATGAGAACATGAGTTTTGATTAAACAATGAAGAGAATGTTAATGTATTTGCCTATTTGTTTTAGCAGGCAATTGACTTATCCAATTCAGGATACCAACTTCAACATGCATTCTATGGATTGCAACTCTAATGTCATTTTAGTTTTCAAAATATTTACAGTATTATTGAGATTTGTTTTGTGTGTGCATCCACTGGCCAATCTGAGACCTAGATAGTAGTCTACACCATAGCTCAGTTCTTAAAACTTTTGGTATATCGTTTAGAATCTGATTCATACACAATTTTATGAAATGACTTCCTTCTTTGTCCATTTTCTTAAACATTTTTTGCCTCCCAATCTCAATCCCACTGCTTTGGCATCTGGCCAGAAAAACAGGGCTTTAGTTTCTCTGTTTTCTGCAACTGAGTCTGTTTCCAGGATCATGTTTCATGAGAGAGAGAGAGAGAGAGAGAGAGAGAGAGAGAGAGAGAGAGAGAGAGAGAGAGAGTCAGAGAGTCAGAGAGAAACAAGATTCTCTAGAGTTTTAGGTGCCTGCTCAGCTGCCACTTCTACTGTCATCACTGATGCAGGGTTTTTCTAGAGGCTAGATGAAGAGCAAACCAATGAACAAAACCAAAAGACTTTCCTAACTCTCTAACCCTTAAAGCCCTGCTTTTCTCTTTCTTGAGTCCGAAGGAGAGAGTATCTCTTAGAGCATTTTCTGTTCATACTTGGAACAGGGAGCTGGGTTTGAGATGTCTTTTGACTCTAGACCAGGAGATACTGGAGTTAAAACTACTAGGAGATTCAGTGCAGGACTGGACTTTATAAAGTTCTGGTTTCTGTCCCCAATCCTCCTGACACTCTTTTCTATTTAGAGTCCTCTGGTAGCTACTCCATTCATTCTGTTTAGGGTTTTAGCTGCATTCAGTGGGAAAAACATGGCAGAATGAATTTACTTTATTTAAATCAGAGCGGAAGCTAGTAATAACATTTTTCTAATTATGAAAGTGAAAATTGAGATATTATCCTTCCAAATGGAAAAGAAAAATATGCTGTGGTTATTTCAGTTCATTCACTCTCTGTTTTATAAAGTGTTGTGGATATAGTGGAACTGGATTTATTTTTGACCTAACAATCCTGCAATCACTGATACTAGATGATAATTCCCAACATTTGTATAGTGACACAGTTTGAAAAATGTCTTTCCACACATTACTGATCCTTATAATCTCCAGGGAATAATCATAGGTTATTCAATTTTTCAGGTTTGGAATTTGAGGATAATAATAAGTAGGAAGTTTAAGGTAACAGAGCTTGTAAAAATTAAAATTGGGACTCAAATCAGTTGATTAGAGAATACATGTCATCATTTCTTCCTTTATATGAGTGGAATTACAAGCTAATGCTAACATTAACTTGTTTTCAAAGAACATCTTAATGTAATTCTAATATATAAAAACATTTGAACAGAGTATTCTGGGTGAAGGTTAGGATTGGCCTTTAGGGTATTCTGCTGTGAGTTGATAGAGTGAGGAAACCACTCACTTGCATCACAATTAGCGGTTGAAGGACTGAGAAATGACCACTGAGAAAATAGTTTGTTCTTACCAGGCGTGAAGCCCATCTGTCATGTATTCATTATTTCCACAAATTTCATCACAGTTCAGTTTCTCCTTCTGCACACTCGAGTTGAATTCATTTTTTTTTGTTATTTTTACTCTAAAATCAGAAGGAGAGGGGGAGCAGCCTGCATCTTGACAAGACTACTACTCTCAGCAGTCTTTGTTAATTGTGAGATTCTCACTAGGATTTCCTAAAGAACACAGACAAGATTAATTTTAGGCAATTTCATTATAATTTTAAATCTCTCCAGTTTTTCAGCTATTCTTTGCATTCCCCAAAATAGGCAAGAAGGCAAAGCTGAGGAGCAGAAATGTTATAAGTGAGAGTCCCAAGCCAATTAATGACGTGGTGGCCCTGTGTCTTGTCCCCAGTAACTCAGGAATTAGCTAATTTCAGGTTTTTAGTGTAATCTTGGTGGGTTTCTGTCACTTTGCCATAGAAGTAGCATCTCAGCACATTAATGTTTCAGACTACATTTCTAATAAACATTGGTATTGTTTGTATTTTGAAGTTTTGGGTTTGGAATTTCATCTTGATTAAATCTTGGAGAAGAAAGACGATGTGACCTCCTCAGCCTCAGCACCTGTTGTCATTATCCCCCGCCCATACCTTGGAGTATGTAAGGAGCTAACCATGTGCAAGACTGAACAGCCTGCATCCGAAGCCCTGTACCATGCCAGGATGGGTCAGCTCTGTGACTCTCTGTTGGTAGCCACAGGGGTTAGAATAGTAGTTATTCCAGCTCAGACAGGAAGATAGTAGTGAAGAGTATTCGACCACCTTCCAGAATTGTGCAAGGTCAAATCCTTCCCTGATAACCCTGATAATTTTTGTCATAATTTTAAAATTTTATCCTCTATGCTCTTATCTTTCATATTTTTTTATCTGCTCAGTATTGAGTAATTCAGTAATTGCTATCAGCCTTACCATTAATTCTCTAGTTCCTCCTTCAGGAACAGTTGTATCGAGTCTAGTCTGGTTCTTTAGAGCATTTATGATTAGATTCTCCCCCAATGGTACTGACTTGTTACTGTCTACTCTAACAGAAACAGAGCTTAGAGAAGTCTCTCCTGAACGTTGATTTGTATTTCAAAACAGAAAAGTTCATAGGGTAACAAATTTACTAACAATGAAATGAAATAGTATTAAGATAACCACGTACTAGTGATTTTTTAAATTGTTTTAGGAGACCAGGCAATGCTAGACAAAGCTAACATGGATGTGTGTGGAAAAGCTGTTTTCATTCATTGTGGTTGTCAATATCAACTGCTACAATAATATTAAGAAGCAATTTTTGAAATATCAAGAAACTTTACCCAGTAGTTTAAGCCCATGAAACATGAAATTTGGGTAATAGTTTGTAAATGTAGAAAGTTTATCCTGTAGTTGAAGCTCATGAAACATAGGTAGTACTCCAGAAATAACATTAAGTTTGATAACAAAATATGAATTATATATGCAGTATTAATTATTTCCATGGAACATAAAATGGAACAAAATGTGAAAAGTGTTTCATTTGAGGTAGTAAAGCTATGATTATTATTTTTCTTTCTACTTTAAAAAAAGTGTTCTTATACTATTACACTGCTCTCTTTTTTTACTGAGATCCAATTCACATTACATAGAAGTAACCATTCGCAAAGTGTACAGTTCGGTGATATTAAAAACAGTCACAATGCTGTGTGACCATCGCTTCTATGTCATTCCAAAGCATTTTATCACCCAAAGGAAGCCCCATACCTACTAAATTACCTCTCCACACTCTCCCTTCTCCCCAGTCCTGGGCCAACACTAATCTACTTTCTGTTTCTGTGCATTTATCTATTCTCGATAATTTCACATAAATGGAACCATAAACATATGACCTTTTGTGTCTGGTTTTTCACTTAGTATGATGTTTTCAAGTTTCATGCCCTAGTACATAGTATATTACTCCTTTTTGTGACTGAGTAATATTCCATTGTATAGCTGTATCACATGTGGTTTGCCCACTGATGGACACCTGATTTTTTTCTGCCTTTTGGTTGTGATAAATAGTGCTGCTATGGGCATTTGTGTGCAAGTATTTTGTTGAATAACTATTTTCAATTATTTTGGTAATGTGTGTGTGTGTGTATTTGTGTTACAAGTAGGAGAACTAGAACTAACTACTCAACAAAGGCATATTTATTACCCTTTCTCTCTAAATATGTGAGCATCTTGGATATGATGAAATACCTGAAAGGAGAACCATGTAGTAAGGTTTTCCACCACCAGAGTCTCAATGGACATCATAGTAAAAGTGTGAGTACTGCTGGGCTGTCACATGGTTCTAAGAAGGAGATGCTCTGGCTAGATGCCAGAGTGTGAACCATGCAGCAGTGACCAGCTGACTGACATTTTGAGTGATATAAAAACCTGAGGAGGTTTTGTAATAAGAGCAGAGGCCCAAGAATCTTTAAATGAAGGTTAGGGAAAGAGGAGTATTTTAGGTCTTTCAGAATCAGACAGAAGGCTTCTGTTAACTTTGTGTGGCAGCCTCAGGCCACATTTGGAGCTAGGGAAGGATGAGACACGTTTGTACCTGGCAGACCTTCTCCCCATGAGGTTTATGCCTCTGGGCTGGCTCAGTGGATTGATGGTTACCCAGGCAACAGACGGTGCATCGCTCCCATCAATGGTGCTGCTTTGTGTGTGACAACTTGGTCAGAAACCCTGGGCTTTGCAATGTTCTTTTGAAACAATGGGGGTTCTCATCTGGAATTTGCTTCCTGTTTCATCAGAGAGCTGATCCCAGAGTTAGACATATGGCCTGAATGCACCTCCACTTCTGTTTCCTGCAAGAAGAATAAAATCATAAAAAAGATTACAAATGGAGAAAACAACTCCCTTGGGGAAATGGATAGAAATCCATTTACATATTATTTTTTGAATGTCATTTATTTAAGCCCACAGGAGCTCCTGGAAGGATATTACAGAGATAGTGCAGCCAGCAAAAAGCAACACAAAATAAAACAAAAAATCTACCTGAGAAATAGTTGTCCCTCTTAATGGGATGTGGAAATTAATCCCAACTGGACACCAGACATCAGCCAAATATTCACAAACTGGTGAGGCAGACAATGTGGCAGGTTTTTAATCAAAGATCTGACTGAGTCAGAGTGATGTTCCAAGTTCGGCTTAACAAAAATGTTTCAACCAAAGTTGGGTAGTCTTTAACATTTCTCTTTGATATTCAGAATGCTTTAATTAAAAAGGAATTCAAAACAAGCATCTGGTGTGAAGCTGTTTGGCTGTTAGGTTTTTGAAGTCAAGGCCCAAGTTGGGATATTTCTGCTAAGTTTTCTCTGGCATTCTGGAGCCTGAATTCGGATAGTCAGGAGTTTATAGGTAACTGATGGTGAGACTTCAGCACCAGACAAATTAAGAAACATCCTCATCTCAAACATGGGGTCTGTTCCCTGAGTAAGAATTAGCCTCCACTTGCCAAGATTTTTTCTTTCCTCCTAAGGAAATGAAAACTTGTGAAAATTTAAATCACCCTTCCTGAAACTGTGGCTCTGTTAGACTCATTAACTCTTCCAGATCTATGATTTTACATGGCAAAGAGGTTTCACATCCAAACCAGGTGGCCATGGTGTGCTGGATTGAAAAGGATTCTAAGGTGACTTCAGGGCTCAACAACAAACAATGTCAAGTGCCTGCCTTGGGTCAGGGAGGGGATTTCTACACCCAACCTTTCTGTCTGACTTTGAATTCACAGTGGTTTTCTATGGCTGAGAAGACGATTCCCTTGGCTTGAGGTCCTATTCCCTACCCATCAGCCAGGCCTGCCTGAGCTCTCAGCAGTGGGAGGGAGGGGAACAGGTTTGGATTCATATTAGACTGGCCATACCTACTGCTTTAAACAGGGCAGCACTGTGTTTTTCTTGTTTCCTGACCGTCCGGTTATTTTAATACGAATGTCAATTTTGTCCCATTTTTAATAAACCAGGGCCACTTTTAATGAGGGACAAAAGGGGCAGTTAGTTGGCCCTGGCCTAGTCTGTTGAGGGCGCTTAAAAGCAGCTTCCCCTTTTGCCCACATTAAAGATGGACCTTGCTGGTGCTGAGTGCAGTGGACCATGGCTGCTACTGCTGTTCCTGCCCCCTGTAAGGAAACAGGGTCCATAGGAAGAGGGTTCTCCCTCACCTTTCCTGCTTCTTCAAAGGGAACGGAACATTGCAGCATGGTGGAGGCGCAGGTAAGTACTATGGAGGTTATCTCTGGCACTGTGGGGGTTATTGAGCATTTCTGGCACTGGGATGGCTAAAACGGCTTGTGTTTTAAGTAGGACTTTTAGAGCAGGGTTTGTAAGATGTCAGAATTCCTTGCACTGGCCCTGGTTGCTTGTATGAAGTGTCGCTGGGCTGCATGTTATGACTAAGCAATTGCAGATCAGCATTGTGATCACATAGCACTTACTTGTTGCAGTCTTGTCTGCTCTGCTCCTGCTTCTATTGCTCTGCCTCCTCCACTCCCCTTGATTGCTAACCCATAACCCTGTGCCGTTTCTGCCATCCCAATATCCTCTTTTTGTTTCCAGGAAATATGGTCAGCCTAGTTCAAACTGACCTGGATTCACGTCTACAAGTAGACAACTTTAGTGAGAGAATTAATTGAAATAACCTAAGTGATCCAGAAGAGGATCCGGGCTTCAGAGGTGCTCTATAAAGTATACTCTTCTTCTAGAACTCAACTTCAGCTTGCTTTTGAAAGCGATTTCTGACTCTCCCAGCTCCTTGGCCTCCTTCAAGTCCTTCTCCTGTGGGCTCTTCTGGCTTTACTGTGATCGTCATTTTCCTCCTCTCTCCCCCACTAGACAGAGCCGTTGGTAGTGTTTACATCAGTTGTTCAGGAGATGCTGCTGTCTGGTGGGTAAGTGCTTCTAACCTGCTGATCCTCGCTAGTTAAGCTATTCTGCCATGAGTGATGCAAAGCGATCAGTGCACGAGTCTCCTTCAGCAGTGTTAAGAGCAAGGTAAACTCCAGCAACCCCAGTTCCTCCCAAACAGAAATGAGTCAGCAACACAGAATGTGGAGAGATCCTCCGTCATTTCCAGACCATCGAACTACAAAAGAGCTCTTCCGAAATGCCAGATGGCTGGCGAAGCCAGATGCGTTAGTGACAAGTGTCCCAGTGTCACACTGAGCCAGGCTGCTCACTGAGTCACTGGGATGATAGGACTTTCGATGCTGTTAGGATCAGAATCCCAGCGGGGGCAGAGAGTGAGGCTTCCATCCAGCTGCTCTTCAGCCAAGTGAATCCTCCTTTAAACCTGTAACCCTCCCAAATTAGACCTCAGGAGTTGCAATGTGGCATTAGGTGACCTTAGAAAGAAAGTCACAAAATGTTCTCTATGCCAGACTTCAGAGATGGGAAGTGAATAGGAAATTCTTTATCATATTTTCTGTAGATACAATACTGGGTGTGCTCCCCTGGTCTCTCTGGTGGGGTCTTTTAAAATAACACCTGTGCAAATGATTCTATGGGAAGTGGCTGGTTTTAGCTTGAAAGAGATTGACTTCTGTGGTGGGTGCCCTACTTGAAGAATTTTAAAACTTAGGCAAATAGGACCTCAGTCAAGGATGCCCTGAGAGATGGCATCGCTGGCTCCGGTCTAGGTGCAATGCCAAGATGAAGCTGGCACTACAATGAGATAAGAAACAGTAGGAAAGTGGGGGGCCAAGGAGAAGGGGTTTCTGTGTTGCTGCATATTGAACTAGCACTTGCTACAAGTACTGAGAGAAGGTAAATAAATATTGACACCAGCCTTCGGAAACTTCATGTGTTTCTGACAAGTAGTAAGTAAGACTGGCCTCTTTTAGGGGATCAACTAAGACGATCCATCTTTTAGACTTCAAGGGACATGTGGCAGCATTACCTAGACATATCTAGTTCAAACAAACAAACTGCAAAGCTCCTGATATCCTATCTGCCTGAAAAATGTTTCCTTTTTCTTTCCCATGCCATAACACTAACTTCTGACAAGTCAGGTGCTGTTCAGTGCCTCACAGGTTTTTAAACTCATTTATTTCTGTAAGGATGATCATTTCTCCATTTTACAGCGGAGGAAAACAAAGCAAGGATATATGACTTAATGAAGTTCATGGAGGCAGAACTGGGGAGAAATTGCATATACGTTATTTTTAAAAGACCCCCCGCCCCCCGCCCCACCAAGTTAAAGCAGGGAGGGACCATGGAGGCTCACACAGTATTGAATATAAGCCATCTGCTAGGGTCAGTGCCTCTCACCACTAGACTGCACTGTCCCTCTGTCTTCATGACCGACCACCTTTAGACTCTCCTTTAGTTCTGACTGGACTCACTGCCTGCTCCCCCACCCCCTGCTTCCCACTCTGCAATCTCACACCTGTGTAAGGAGTGCTCCAAGGTGGCTCTCCCATTACCTGGTGAATGTATATCTAATTTCTAGACTAATCTTTTTAAGACCATGAACCTCGTTTACAATTATTTAAATTCCTGGTGTTCAGTTTGGTCATAGACACAAAGCTAGTCCTGGCAAATATTAGATAGTTGAAATGAGTGGAAAAAGTTAATAAACTTAGAAACATGGGGAAACAGAGGCCAAATTAGACACAATAAAACCTAGTAATAATAATCATTCATGTTTTTTGGCACTTGCTGTGTTCACGCAGTATGTTGAACACTTTGAATGTATGATCCACATACCCAAGCTAGTACAAGCCTTCAGGCAGGTTTTGCTCTTATCCCCATTATACATGTGAGAAGAATAAAGTTGAAACAAATTGAATTATGCAAGTTCAAACAGCTGGTAACCTGCCGAGCTGATATCCCAATGCAGATCCGTCTCATGCCAGAGCCATCGATCTTAAACTTCACAAGTTCTGCTGTAGATTTCAAGCCCTTGTCCTGCTAGTCAAGCCTTGCCTACTTGCTTTGGGAACGGACCTGAGGCTCTCCCACTGCATTTTTACTGCCCCGCCATCTTTGCTGCGGTCTCTTTCAAAGAGCACTGCCTACGCATGTCTTGAAGAAGCTCTACTTTTCTTACTGGTGTTACATGATCATCACATTGCTGCCCCTATGGCTAATTCCCTGCTAACCCCTTGCTGTATTTAGCCCCAGGAACTTTTCGTCTTTAAGTGAGTTTAATCCTGCCAAAGACCTTATGAGGAAGGCACGTCTATCAAACTCATTTTACAAAGGAGGAAACTGAGGTTCAGAGAGGAGAATTAAAAGGTGCCCAAATTTTCACTACTACTGAGAGACAGGTTGGTACTTAATCCCAAGCAGTTTGGACCCAGAACCTACATTTTCAACCACTGTGCTAACCTGCCTCATCTGCTTTGGCTGCTGATAAATTAGTGTGGGGTCTTCAAAGGCCAAAGCTACGGGCTTGATCTCTGATAGAGGTAGTCTGCACCTTGATCCTGGCCAGATGCCCTGCAAACATTCACAGATCTGGGCCCTTGGTTACCAAGGAGACCAGGTAGGGATGGACCTGTGCCAGATTGCCAGTGCCATGGGAAAACTGCTGCTGCTAAAAAATCAGAACGAGTTTTTCTTTATCATTAAAATACCAAAGTCAGGGGTGACTAAATACATGCACAGCTGCAGTGCAGAGACCAGCTAGCTCTGGGCCTTGCAGGTTTGTTCTTCTCTTCTTCTAGTCTGAGGCCTCTGCTGCAACTGTGCTCTGCCACATTCTCGGTCAGGCCAAGAAGCACCTGAGCTTGATCTCCCTCTTCGTGTTTATTGGAGCAGGAGAGATTGGAACAGCATCATGTGTCTTGTGCCTGGCACAGTTTAATCTAGATGTCACTTGGGACAGAACTGGAACAAACTCTGCCCCATGATCAGTGCAAGGTCTACTCTATGGGTGCAGATGAGAACAAATGGAAGAAAGAAGGTCGAGACTTCCAGATGGAATGCTTAGTGAAGCTATAAAGGAAGGCCTTCCAGACACTACCTGCACCATTGTCCACTTCACCAGAAAATACTTAACTCCTGTGCACAAAATCACGATGATGTATTGTGCTGGGTTCACAAAGGCTAATCATACAATAGTTTGTTTTCAGATTTTCCCAGCTTTCAATTTTGTCACATTTTTAATAAACCAGGGTCTTCTGTAATGCAGGGTAACAGGGCCAGCTGAGTTGCCCCAGGCCCAGACTGTTGAGGGGCCCCCAAAATCCTGTACCATTTTGGTCTTAAGAAAATAGAGTCAATCTAGGTTTACAGTGATTAATAACTGAAACTTGGGAGTAAAATAAAATATCCATTCAACACTACTAGTCCATGAATCTGGTCACTTCTGACTCCCAGTGCAAACCCTGTCTGCAGTTGGCTTTACATTCACAGAATATTGGCTTTTACAGCCATGATTTGTTGAAAGAGTCAAATTCCACACTGGTTATTTCATTAGAAGGGTAAATACGCTGTGTTTAGCTATTTGATGTGCTTAGTCTGAGAGCGTTTTCCAGTGAAAGCTTCAGAGCTTTGAGGGCAGAGCCCCTAGTCACAGGATGTTGGAGCTGCCAGAGCTGTAGAGATCAAAGTCCAGAGCTGTGGCTGGAAGGATAAGGAGGCAGAGAGGCAGCCTGCGTCCAGACACAGCTGCTAGAGAACAGCAGACACAGAACTAGACCTCCCCTCTGCCACCTACAGGCTGGTGAGATGGTGAAATTGCGTTTGCTCAAAACTCTGGATATTAATTTTGGCCTCACTGAAATGGCTATTTCATTGTTGGAGAAGGAAGAAGGCTGTGCTCTCAAGGCATTAGCATCTTCATTGTCAAACTGAAGTGAAAACTCAACTATGTGACCAATTTGACTCATCAAAGTAGTCAGTAGGAAATTTTTTCTTCCATAGCTAAGTCCTATTTTTTAATTTACTACTCGAGGTAATTAATTACATGCAACTACTCTGCATTTTATTATTTCTATCGATAGAATCATATGGAAATTTTAGGTGTTTTGTTCTTGATTATTAGAAAATTGTTACAGTGTTTAATAGATCTTATATAGTATTTACCTTTTGCAAATCTTTGTATGCAAAACAAACCTGTCACTTTAAATACAAATTTGTAGTATGGGGTTCCCATTTGGGGTAATGAGAAAGTTCTGACTAGATAATGGCAGCTACATGGCATCATGTATATACTCAATACTACCAAATTGTATATTAAAAATGGCTAACATGGTAAATTATAGGTAATGTGTATTTTTCCATAAAACAATAGATGTATAAAGTCACTGCAAATAAGAAAAAAAAACTAGTTCAGTTGCAAATAATGCTTTTCATTGATTGATTCAACAAATATACATGGAGCACCTGCTGTGAGTTGGGTGTATATATGAAAAAGGATTTGAAAGTATTTGTTAACTGTAAGTTGTTATGAAACCTTAAGTATAAGACGTGTTGGTGTATAGCTGTATATATGTTTGTGGAGTGAGTGCATTCACTCTTCACCTTTTTCCATGTTTTGGGAGGCTCCTCTACAACGACTTTAGCAACAGACTCCCTTATCGTTTGATTTCCTCATAGGTTTGACCAGTGAGAAGTGCCCAGGAGAAGAGAGGGAGGAGGAGTTTCACACTGAGTGATTTATTCCTTCTAGACCTTTCTTGACAGGCAGTTGTGAGTTGGCTGCATCCCTCTCCACAGGGAGAGCTCCGTATGGTCAGCCTTGTCTTGCAGCCACCCTCTCAGAGCTTCAGGACCTGCTCCCTCCACCTTCCTCCTGACTGTGCTAAGAGCTCCCAACTGTTGCTAGAGTCCACGGGCTGTCACCACTCTCGTTAATTTTCTTTAGCCCCAACTACCCATCTGCAAGCGGCCCTTTACTGAACCCTCCGCAATTACTCCAATCAAGTGTTCCATCTGAGTCTTGTGAAAGCTCTGACTAATAGAGGCAAAGTGTGTACAACTATGCAGCAAATGGTAGACATTGTCTCTGCCCTGATGCATGTAATCTAAGGCAATCAGAGGTACGTAAATTAAAATTTGCCCTGAGAAATTCAGAAATATTCAGAATAGAAAGAACTGAATTTCAATGACTCATTCCATTTAAAGTTGCTTTTAGGTTTTGTTCCTTTAAAAAAAATCCTGTTTAGTACAATGTCTCATGGTTAAAAAGAGGCCATATTCCAAGGTGGTTAACATTTTCTAAAAGCTCTTATTATTTTAGAGAAATGTGGATTTCCAATTGGCAGAGTTTTGAAGTATACAATATCCTTTATTATAAATCAAGAAGGTACCATTTCAACTAGGGAATGCTGATTACTTCAAGTTACACTCTTTTGAATAAACCTGTATTAGTTTAATGAAGTTTTCCTGTGATTGGTATAATTTACTGCAATTGTATTCAAACCCCACATTATGGGAATTATACACATGAAATACAGCACTGGTTAAGGCAATTAGTTTAATCACTTTCCTGCTGTGAAATAAAACAGAGAGGGTACAGAGCAGGGCTGTCCATTAGCACACTGTGTGAAGAGGCCAACTCACCTTACTGGTTCTTATAGAACCCAGAAATAAGCCCTTACAGATGTGGTCAAATGAGCTCAACAAGGGCTTCAAAAAACACACAATGTGGAAAGGATGGTCTCTTTAATAAATGGTGCTGGGGAAACTGGTTATCTCAGGATTGCCACTGCTATTTCCTCCCACAGCACGTGGCATTTTAGAAAGCAGCATCCCATATAATGGTTCTTTTGCTGTTAACATCCTCAAACTGTGCAGTTCAGGCCTTCTTTCAATATTCACCTGGACACTTGCCACCAAGCTTCCTCGTAGCTCATGCATGCTGTTCATTGAGGGTGCATGGGTCACAGTGGGGCTTAAATCCAGTCTGCACTCTGCTCACCAAGTCTATTTAGGTTGCTTCTACAAAGAGTTAGTTGTCCTAATTTACTCCAAAGTGGCAAACGCAGTCCTGCTGTTAGTGTTGCCTTATTAGTTCCTGTTGGTCTAATCCTACCCTCTCTATTCACCCTCCTACTACATAGATTCTAAAACTCACGTTTAAGACGTCAGGGAAAGACACTGAAGAAGGCACAAATAAATGGATAGATAGCCATTCATGGATCGGAATGATTTTGTTTAAAAATCTATAATACCCAAAGTGATCTGTAGATTCAATGCAATCACTATCAAAATCCCAGGGCATTTTTCACAGAAATAGGAAAAAACAAAAAAACAAAACTTCATAGAGAATTTAAAAAATATATATCCAAAGGAATTTTAAGAAAAAAGAGCAAAGCTGGAGGCATCACACTTCTTAATTTAAACTACATTACAAAACTACATTGATCAAAACAGTGTGGTTACTGCCATAAAATCAGACATAGAGACTAATGGAATAAAAATAGAGCATCCAAAAATAAGTCCTTCCATATATGGTCAGATCAGCTCCAAAAAGGGTGTCAAAAGTACACTGACGCATGCCTCCAAAGGACACAGGCCATATACCCCTGTGTTTTAGTCCCAAGTTTGGGGAAAACAACCCGTGTAAACAACTAAATGGAAATAAAATAAAGTGCTTCTTCTTCCTCTCCCTGCCTGCCTTCCCCATCGCTTTTATTCCTGCTTGCACCTTCACAGACACACACACACACACACACACACACACACACACACACACACACACACTGAGGAAAGTATGGTCTCTTCAAAAAACAGGGGAAACTGGATATCTTCATGTAGAAGTATAAAATTAGACACTCTATCTCACTTCATATACAAAAGTCAATTCGAAATGGATGAAAGACTAATTTAAGACTCCAAACCTGAAACTCTTAGAAGAAAACGTAAGAGACAAGCATTTTGACATCGGTCTGGCTAATGGTTTTAGTGCATGATCCCAAAAGCACAGAGAACAACAGCAAAAATAGACAAATACAATTATACCAAACTAAAATGCTTCTGTCTAACAATGGAAACAGCAGAATGAAGATACAACATATGAATTAGGAGGAAATATTTGTAAACCATACATCTAATAAAGGGTCAATATCCAAGTTATATAAGAAATTCAAACAATTCAACAGCAAGAAAGCAAACAATCCTATTAAAATTAAGCGAATGACCTGAACAGACATTTCTCAAAAGAAGACAGACAAATAGGCAGTAGATAGAGAGAAAGATGCTCATTATTATTAACTGTTAAGGAAAGACAAATCCAAATCACAATGATTTATAACCTCACACCTCTTAGAATGCCTATCATCAAAAAACAAAAGGTAAGTGTTGGTGAGGATGTGGAGAAAAAAAAATCTTTATGTACTGTTGGTGGAAATGAAAACTGGTGCAGCTACTATGGAAAACAATATGAAGTGTCCTCAAAAAATTAAAAATAATGCTACCATATTATGCAACAATTTCACTTCTGTATAGATGAATAAATAGATTAGATGATAGATAGATAGACAGACAGACAGATAGATGGATGTCCAAAGGAAATGAAATCAGTATCTCAGAGATAGCTGTACTCCCATGTTTATTGCAGCATTATTCATAACAGCTGTACTCCCATGTTTATTGCAGCATTATTCATAACAGCCAAGATATCAAAACAACCTAAGTTCTCTTGAGAGATTAATGGGTATAAAAGATGCTTTATGTGTGCACGTGTGTGTGTCTACACAAGGGTCTATTATTCTGTCTAGAAAAATTAAAAAGGAAAGCCTGTCATTTGTGACAATGTGGATGAAACTAGAGAACATTGCATTAAGAGAATAGGACAGACACACAAGGATTAATCAATGCATGATCCAACATATATTTGTGGAATATGAAAAAGTTGAACTCAGAAACAGAGCAGAATGGTGTTTGCTGAAGACAGCTGAGAATGAAGAGATGTTGAATAGAAAAAATTAAGAAAACAAAAGGAAAGAGAATGTGCAAGTTTCACTATGCTGCTTGGGCTCAACTTATTAAATGACTTCCCTTTCTAGAGAGTAGACTATTTCAAACCTCTCTGTGTATATGAATCACTAGGAGTGGGTGTGGTTCTTGTTAAAATGCAGATTCTAATTTACTAGGTCTGGGGTAGAGTCTGAGATTCTGAATTTCAAAGAAGCTTCCAAGTGAAGCCAATGCTTCTGGTCTGCTGCTCACTTTGAATATCAGGGTTCTAGAGCTGTTCAATCCAATAGAACATTCTAGCTTGATGGAAAAGTTTTCTTTCTGAACTGTCCAAATGGTAGTTACTAGCTTCATATGACTGATACTAACTAGCTAATAGAATTGAAATGTGGCTTATACTATTGAGAGATTCAATTTTCATTTTTAGTTGGTTTTTGCTCATTTTAATTTAAATAACCACAGGTTCCTGGTGGCTAACCTAATGGGTGATACAGCTGTAGAAGGTGGCATCCCTACTCTCGCTATGACATAAAGAACCCTCTGATGATCCATCTTTTTGCCCACTTCTTACTCCTCATTTCCTGTCCTTCCTTGTCCCTTATTTTATGGTACAATACCACTAAACGTTAAAATTTTTCCAAACACACCAATGGTTCTCATCCTCTTACTTTGCATGCCCTTTGTTTAGAGCATCCTTCTTTGTGGTTGGGACACAATAATGTCACATCTTCCTTCCTGGGCCAGTCCCAGCACCTCCTTCTCTGTGGATCTTTCCCGACACCCTTTAAAAAGCAATCGCTTAGTGTTTATAGGTATTGGGGTCCTTCACACACTTTATGCAACCTTCACAGTAGCCTGGTAGAAAGAAACTGTAGCTTGAAGTAGCTTTCTCAGGATCGCAGGGCTAGAAAACAAAAAACTACAAATTCAAATGAGTCTATCTGATGCTGAAGTTCATTCTTGTCCCATACACCATGGAGCCTTCTGCTGGCACCGTGCTGTGATATGCATAACACTAGTCACTCAATAGTGAAATTATTGGTCTATGTTTCGCTTCTCTACAGAACCATGAGCTCAAGAGATCACAGAGCAGGTGTTATTTATTTCTGTATCCCTGGGGTTGGCCATGATAACTGGTACTGAATCAATGTGTAGGTTTCAGCTTTCCAGCTCCATTATGAAATCCCTGAGCACAGCAACTGCGTTTTATTTCACTGATGTACTTGGTGCTCAGCAGGTCCCTAATAAGAGTCTGAATAAATGAATGAATAGCCAAACAAGTATGTTGACTTACGTTGACTATGGACCACATTAGCAAGGACCTAATTAGAAACCCAAGGGTAAGGATTCTTGCAAAGCAGGTTTTGAAATTCAAAATAAAACAACCATTTTCATTCTCTTCTTAATTTGCAACGTGTTTTTTTTCTTCTTCTTGTCATTCTGTCACTTTCTATCTTGGGAGTTATTTTGGACCTAAATTACATATTTGAATTCAGTTAATTACTTTAACAAATCTATCACAATGAAAGCTCTGGGCTAGGCCCTAAGGGGTATAGAAGAATACAAATGGAATCAGACTAGCTAAGACTTTAATGCAAGAGAGATCTGGGTACACAAATGATGCCAAGGAGAAAACGGGGAGAGAGAAGAGGATGCCAGAAGGACAAAGTATAAGAGAAAGCTGGAATTGTAACATTTTCATGGGTGCTTCCCTTCAAATCTAACTAGTGTGACCAGAGTTCTTCCTGAAATAACATCTCATAAGATGTACTTTGCTGAGAACCTGAGAAACTGAAAACACTTCTATGCCACCAGCAGGAGTGTAAATTGGCCTGACTTTTAAAAGGGGAATCTGGAATACTATTCAACTTCTTTTAAAAATCACATGCCCCCCATTGACGGAGAAGGTATGACTGAGCCAGGCAGCCGACGTGGCTGTAGGGGCTGGGGCCGGGCACAGAGTCTTCAGACTCTGAGCATCACACCCCCAGGTCCAGTCCCGAGAGAAACACAGGCACCAGTGTCCACAACCCTGGCTTCATAATTTCTGAAACCGGACACGGCCCCGGGGTCTGCTGTCCACGTCCAGTGAAAGAGTCGGCTATTCAGCGACCAAGTGGGTTTTTACCAAACAGCTCACAGAAGAGCAGGCAGGTTAGAAGGTGCATGTCTTGTGGCCATACTCACATGCTCGCCCCGCAAGTTGAAAGGCCACGGCCCTTCTCTCTCCTTGGAGCACTTTCTGCTAGGATGGGGAGGTGGTCTCGCTGTCCAAGGAAACACTCAGGCCATGAGAAGGCCGCTGCTCTGCACACCTCTTTCCAGCTCCTGCCTCCTTGAAATAGTGCTTCTGGTCCTTGCTGAGTTGGTGACTGGGGTATGCCCCACCCTATCAACCTCTGAACAGCACAATAGTTGGGGGGCCACACCCATGCCCCCTGCACAGGTGACAGTCTATGTGACTTTTGACTCACAGAGACTTCGCTGTAATAGCCAGCTGTCCACCAGACACTTGTCCTGTGAGGTGGCTAGCACGTACGTTGGATCTTCTTGCAAGGAAAGCTGCAGGCAGAAGTGAAGGTGAGCAGGAAGAAGCATTTCATTTACTTTATTTAGTTGGACTACATCTTGGTTGTTCCCCCGGCCAGAGGAGGCAAACTTAACCTCTACTCCACCGGAGCACACCTCTGATAAGTCTTCTGTACCGTGTTTGCACAAGAAAGGAAGTTGTTAGAGAAAAGAAAAGGCAACTAAAATCCTGGGTAGGTCATCCTCGAGGTCAATATCCTTCTCAGCTCATCAAGCAGCAGAGGAGGTGGGGGCTGAAGAAAATTCATGTATTTGTGGACATGCATTCAACTTCCTCACTCAGGGTTAGCATATTAATGTGGCCCTGCTGGCCGCAGGTAGACATGTGGGCCGGCCTGTGTGGCCAACCATGGGGCATGGGGCAGCCTCAACATGAGAGGAGCTGCTGCAGATGCCAAGAGGGACAGATGTCCCAGACAACAGCCATGGGGGAGGCATCCAAGTGTGGGACACACCTGGCCCATACCATCACATCAAGTTCAAGAAGAGGCCAAGTTCAGTACAAAATTCCTCATTCACAGAGATGTATGCATCCCCGTGTTTATTGCAGCCCTATTCACAATAGCTAAGAACTGGAAACCAACTAAGTGCCCAACATCAGATGAATGGATCAAGAAGATATGGTACATATACACAATGGAAGACTACACAGCCCTTAGAAGAGATGAAACCCTGTCATTTGAATCAACATGGATGGAACTAGAGGGGATTATGCTAAGTGAAATAAGTCAAAAGAAGAAAGATACCAGATGATGGTATCATAGGTGGAATGTGAATAGACAAAACGAAGGAACACATGAAATATAACCAACCCCTGAACTCTTCCAGCAGAACTGAGGTTACAATAAGGAATGGGACCGAGGAGGGGACAAGTGGTGGCGGAGCCCACTGGACAATGGTGAAGAATACTTGGTGATTTGGTGGAGGACATGGCATGCTGACATAGATCTAAGGAATGGGGAACCTATACATAAGGAGTTATTTTAATTCACATAAAAATTACTAAAATAAAAAATGCCTATAAAAAAATCACATGCCCTTCATTCCAGTTATTCTGCTTGTAGGAATTTATTCTATGATAGTCATCATGACTATGTACTGAGTTTTATTGGCAAAAGCTTCATTATATAATGTTTACAATAATTAAAAATGCAAAAAGACAAATACTTAATCCACAGGGAATTAAACAAATAATTCCATGTTTATATGATTTCGTTGTTAAATATTATTCAGTCATTTGAAGTGATATGCAACTTTATCATCGAAAGGGAACAACATCATTACATATGTTTAAGTGAGAAAATTAGGTTGCAACATAGACTGTGCCATGTGATTTGCTAATTTGGGGGAAAGTTTGAAGATGCTTCTATATGTATTGACCAAACAGACTTTAAGACCCCAAGAGTCTCTAACATGCAATATGGGTGATGAGATCAGATTGTGACTATGCTTTTCATCTGTATAGATCATGTTTTATGACAGAAAAACACATTAAAAACAAAGATACCAATCTGTTCAGTGGTGCCATTTTAACCTGTTATCTAAGTACAGAATAGCTTCTTGAAAATCCAGGATAATACATAGGTGGCCAACTGCTTATAAGCATCTCCAATTTGAGAAAGTCGCTCTCTCTCCAATTACTATTCAGCATCTTCATTCCTTGATTACCAATGTCTATTATTTTCCTGCCTATGCTTTCAAGTTCAGTCTTCATGAGGGCCATCTCACCTTTGTCCAGCCTTCACTTGATCGTTGTCCCCGGAGTGGGCCTGTGGCTTAGGTGAGCCTTCTGGTGCCCTCGAACTGGTGGCCCAGACCCATTTCTCACTGCCCCACATTTTCTCCTGTTTGCTGTGCATTTTGACATAGAAGTTCTTATCCTGGTTGTCAGCCTGGTCTCCCCTTGCTGCTGTCTCCCCTCTGCTCTCTCTTTACCAGCTTCAGGGATGGGGATTGTATGCTGGGCCCTCGTGTATCGCCCCCTTCTCCAGGAGCCCAGGAATGGCAAAGGAAAAACAAAGAAGTAATTAGAGCCTGTTCTAGCACATAGTCATTACTTGATCCGTAAAACAGACATGCAGAGAGAAGGAAACAAGCTAACGAGTAGCTTCCTCCATCCTTTCAACAGGCACACGCCAGGTTTTAGAAGCATTCTATTAGCTCCTCAAGAAAAATTCCTGCTTGCATGCTGAGGAGTAGCGCAACTTCACATGAGGTAGGAGAGAGATTTTTAAGAACAAAACTAGAAATCGAGCCAGGTCCACTTTTGTTGTTGTTGTTGTATAAGGAGTGTGTTTAAGTCACCTGACTTTTCATAATATTTTATGAAAGCTCCTGTTCCCTGATGTCACCTCAGATTTTGTGATAAGGGGATTGAGGAGGTGACCCAATGCCTTGGGCATGAAGAAAGAGCTCAGTACCCTAGAAAGCACCAACAAGGCCATGGGCATGGGGCCAGGCTCCGGGAGGCCACATTCACCAACTAACTGGAGAAATCAGCAACAAATCAACAGGCTGGCGGAGGAAGCAAAGGCTGAGGGCAAGGAGATGGGGATGTCCACCTGCTTGAAAGAGAGAACATCCCCACCCAACGCAGCAGATGCACACAGAGCTATACCTTCTTCCCTCCCTTGGTGAGGTGTGCTCCTCATTCACCCACCACAGAGCAGCCTGTCAGCTCCATCTCCCTCCACATGTCTCTTGTCTTCTGCATTCCAGTCAGGTCTGCAAATGCTACCATCCTGTTTGGCTCAGAGTCAGAGATTTTGCATATGCTCTCACACTGCCAGGAAAGCTGCTGCTTCTTTGCCTGGTAACTCCTGCCCACCCTCAGATCTCTGGACATCTCTCACTCCCTTGCGATGGATATCTAGACACCCATGCGTACCCACACACACCCACAACCCCCAGCACACACACTCCTGTTACTGTGTCCCATGCATACGCCTAAGAGCATAAAATGATCATTTCCTCAGGAAAGCCTTCTTAGATCATCTACCCAGACCAGTTCAAATCCCACTTACAAGCCCTATGGCATGGTTATTCTCCAGTGTTTGCTCATCGAAGTGTAGTTAGAAATGTAAACCTCACAGAGGCTGGGATAGAGCATGGCACAGACTGGATGTTTAATAATGTTTAAGCATGTTTCTCTGACTCTTTGAAAGCAGAGCAAAAGCAGAGGCACTGTATTTCTGTCCATCATTTGTTCCCAGTACCTGGTACAGTGCCTGCACAACGGGTGCATTCGATAAACATTTGTCGAGTGAATTACTGAACTCTGGGCAAGTGCCAGCTCGACAGTCACAGTGGTGCATAAATACAGGTCCTGGCCTCACACAGTTTCAGCTGAGAGGGAGACAGATGAATGAACTACTGTCATTCAGTGTGAAAAGTGCTAGAAAGACTGTGAGCGGATCACTAAGGAATCTATGTCCCAGGAGGAGCATGTCACCTGGAGTTAGAGGTGGGTCAGGGGGAAAGGTGAGGACAGAGAGTGGGGGCCACACAAGATTCCCTGGGGAAGGGATATGAGCAGTCTGCAGGTTGTTCCTGTCCTTCCTTCCTCTTTGCCAGGCACTTCTTACCATAAATCTCTTGTACATTGAATCCCCAGTGGTATCTGCTTTTCAGAAGATGTACTAATACTTCAGAAAATGTTAGTCATTTGCCCAAATGAGTTAATAGCATGTAGAATCTGAACGCGTATCTTTTTGACTCTAAGTACTAAACCCAAGCTATCGCCAACACACCATGCTATAGTTTTGTATTGAGTTAAATGATGCCCCCTGCCCCAAAGGTATGTCCACATCCTAAATCTTGGAACCTATGAGATGTGACCTTATTTGGAAAAGGGTCTTTGCAAATGTAATTAAGTATTGTGAGATGAAATCATCCTGAATCACCTGGGTAGACTCTAAATTCAGTGACAAATGTCATTATAGACAGAAGAAGAAGACATGGGCACAGGGAGATGGTATGTGAAGGTGGGGCAGACACTGGAGCCATGGAGCCACGATCCAAGGAACAACGGGCAACACCATAAATTGGAAGAGGCAAGGAAAGAGATTTTCCTTGAATCTTCAGAGGCAGTGCGGGTCTGCCAGCACCTTGATTTTAGCCTCTAGAACTTCCTTCCTTTAAGAGACTTAGTTTGTGGTAATTTGTTGAGGCAGTCATAGGAAACTAACAGAGTTCTTTCAATCCTCTAACTTAGACTAGTACAAAGCCTGGCACATATTATTTTTGAAAAGAGTGAATTAATTAATAGATTAATACATGCAGGTGGGGAAACAAAGCTTTAAATTGTTTCCAGGTACCTTGAACTGAACTTTACAAAGTTGAACTTGATGATAGATTTCCAGCTTGAGGATTATCTGGGAAGAGAATGACTACTGGTTAAGTGCCTGCTATGTCCTAGGCACCAACAGAGGTTTCATTCATGAATTATATCACAGCAGGAGTATTTTAAATTACAACAACAGGAACAAGGTCTCTGGAGTCAGACTAGAGCTCTGATTATTATTAGCTCTTGTGACTTTCAGCAGATTAAACTCTCTTAGCCCACACTGGAAGGTGGAGAAGTGAATCCTATCTCCCTGCCTTATATGGAGGATTAAAGAAGATAGTTTATGAAACAGCTGAGTCCAGTACCTGATACACAGAAAATCTCAAGCAAGGTTAGATTATGATGTGACATGGTAGTAGGTGTAGAGGAAGTGCTGGAATTTGGAGTAGAGCTCTCACCTGAGAACAAGTGGTAAGTACGCCACTTCTAAAATTTGAGAGAACCACTGTCTGGGGCCAGCTGAGTCCTTGCAGGTTTATTGAGACAAGTCCTTGGGGGTTAAGGGCCCTCCAGAAGGTGTTGTGGTTTAAGTAATCTTGCCTTTATCCACTCCTGAGTAGGCCATCTCATGGAGGAGGGGACTCTGAACAGCAAGAGCCTGTTGGGAACAGCGGGGTTATTTGGCAAAGGGTTGACTTGGGGAGGGCAAAGTGAAGCCTGACCACTACACCAGAAACCACATAGAAAGATGACCCATAGAGGGGTCACCAAAGAACCAACAAATGTCTTTCAAAGAGAGCCCATTATTTGGATGCCTGCCATACACTGGGAACAAATGGCCTGTCGGTGTCAAATGGAGGAGCCATGGTGACCAACAGAGACCATTACTAGCTTACAAGAAGCTGTTAAGCAAGGAGAGCTTCCTCCCCTTTCACCTCCCCACCCAATGCCAAGGCAGTGCGTGCTAGGAAGAGGGAGTTATTGGTAGAACCAGAGGAAATCAGGCAGTAGTCTCATCCCTGGCTGCACATTAGACTCACTTGGGAGAACTTTAAAATGATCTTAACATGCTCAGACATTCTTATTTAATTGTTTGGAGCAGAACCCAGGCATTGGCATTTTTCATGAGCAGTCAGGGTTAAAAACCAAATCTCTGAAGCCAAAGTAGTGACCTGGGCTAGGGAGAGAGTCTACGGTTGCCAGATTTCTTAATAAAAATGGAAGTATTTTTCTAAAATTCTAATTTTGCTGGGACTTTTGTATTTTATCTAGCAATGCTAGGAGGGGAAGACAAGTATTTGAAATTGATAGATGATGGACATGTTTAAATGAGCAAGGCAGAATTTTAAGAACCAAAAGTAACTGATAAATAAATAAAAGGTGACTGAAACATTATGGAATTGGCTTGATCAGCTATTGAAAGGCAATGCTAGCCTGTGAGAAATGGGGGGAAGGGCTTGACATGAGTACAGTTCCAGAGCAGTTTAAGAAAAACACAACCATTTCATGTTTATTCCCCAGTGAGTTGGAAATCCGCGTAAACAAGTTGTATCATTTTAACCAGTAACCCTGCCCCAGAGATGAGCAAATGGAAGGTTAGAGAATTTAAGTGATTTGTGCAAGTCCAACACAGCTGGCAAGTAACAGAGCCAAGATTTGAATCCAAGTTAATTTGACATTAGAACAAAACAAAACAAAAAACAAAAAAAGAAGAGGAGAATGTTCTTTCTACCATGCCATAATGACCTTCAGGAGTAACTACTAGGAACGCTAGTAGATGGACTCCCTAAAATGCAATTTAACTACTGAAATAGCCCAGGGAAGGGCTTCGCAATCCATTCAAAGGAGAGGCGGGAGACTGGGGCTGGAGTTTACATTCTGGAGCCACTGGAGACCGTGACCCTGCAGACTGGCCCTGTGCCTGCTTTCCTGCCCGGCCCTAGGTGAGCCCCGCGAAGGGCAAAGCCAGGATCACTTCTGTCTCCCTGTCCTCTTTGTTGCTGAGCAGCCAAATGGCAGTGGCTGCTAGAATGTTTACTGTGCAGAAATTTCTGCTGCTCCATCATGATGTTTGCGGCTTATTTCTTTGTGTTTTAATTAAATGTCATCTCATTGTGCCTGTACTTGTTGTTCTTGGGCCCCAGGGCTGTTTTTAGTAGAGGGTACAAGTTTGTCCATCAAATGGAGGAAAATAAACAAAACCACCTGTTCTGCTAGACTGGGCACTGCCACGCTCCCAGCTCTGGTCTCATCCAGCCTCACCCGCCCCCATGCTGCCCCCGGGGCTCAGGGAGGGCAGAAGGCTAACTGACCTCCGCCACTACCTTGGAGAGAGCTGCCCTGGCACCCCATCCAGGTAGTGCTGAGATTGGGGGCTTCCATCCTTGGGGCCTTGAGTTGGGTAGGGAGGCCCATAACAGTTGCGGTGACAGACGGGGACAGTGACTCAGTGTGGGGGTATAACAGTCTGCTGAAGGCGGCAGGTCCTAAAATTACCTTAGGCTCACAGATGTGAAAGGGACAAAACTTACTAATGAGTAATACCAGCCTGAACCTCCCCACCACCACCACCTGGTAAGGGAAAACATGACTTCTCCCCCCCTCAACTTCCCTCTTGCTTCATGCACACGGAGAATTCCAGCCTGTGTCCTGGGATTTTGAGAGGTGGGACAGGAAGTATGGGTACAGACTGGACTAGAAACACAGGAAGGAAGAGAGCAGGGAAGTAAACCTAAGGGACTGGTGGGCTGTGCTTTCGGAGTCATGTCATGTCTGGTAGAGTTGAGAGTGAGATACAAAACCAATTTTAGGTTGGGAGCCAAAGGGTTTTCATTTTTTCTAACTAATTTTTTGTAGTAAAACTCACACAAAATCAGCCTCTTTAAAGCGAACCATTTAGTGTGACCTTCAGTCACATTCACAATGTTAAACAACCACTGTCTCCATCTCCTTCCAAAACATTCCCATCACTCTAAGTAAAACCCTGAGAAAATATAGGTCAAGATGTGTTGATGTGGATCAGGAATTAAATTCCTTAATTTTCTTCAAGAGATATAAGGGAAAATTAAGTTTATTCGTAATAACTGACATGTGAACCATGGAAAGACTTCAGTCTCCCCAAACTGGGTTGTATGATCTCATAGTTACACCTTTGCCTCCAGGACAGAAGACCAGCAGGGGTACCTTGCCCTAAACATCGCATTAGACCCTGCACTTCCCAGCCTGAGGAGCCCCTACTGTGCCCCTGATGTTCATAATGACATGATTCACCAGGTCAGATGCTGAGAGGCGAGAAGGTACTCTCTGGAGGGGTCTTGTGCCCTATGCTCAAAGGGGAGGCTGGCCTTGGTATCCAAGAGAGGCCCCACCAGCAGCCTTGGAGTGTGAGCTTTGGGTGTTCCCAGATTCCTAAAAAATATACTGTAAGTAAGTGGAACTACTCATCCAACCCTTCTCTGGAGTTTCCCATCTCTTTATTATCTTAAGTGTATACCCACCTGCTCCCTCCCTCAGTCCTCTGTCCCAAGATCACCAACTGGTAACAGCGTTGTTTTTTTGAAAGGAAAGGTACAGGCAGGAATGAAGGCGAATAAGCAGAGAGAAGCAAGCAGAAAGAGAGGAGGAAGAAATACTTTATTTTATTTAGTTGTCCATCTTGGCCTTTCTCCCTGGCCCTGGGTCGTGAACCCAGGTCCTTGAAATGTATATGGACTATGCCATGGTAGGCTTATTCATTAGGACACACCAGTAGTAGCTTTTTAAATTTCTCCATGTTCATATAATGATCACAGATATTTATATAGATAGACGTAAACACATACACGAGCACGTGTGACTTGTACACGTCTTTGTATATATGCTATAGATACGCATATACAAATATATGGAGAGAGTATTATATTTAAGTATTATTAATATAAGTATATATTAAGTTATACATATAATTTCCATATAGTTAGGATTTGATAGAGTTTATTGCTTTGGAAAAATTGCATCATTTATTTTCTGTCTCTTCTATTTCTTACTCAAAAATATCTCATGGCAATCCCTTTTAGTCACCTGGTATTGCTCTAATTCATTTTGAATTGGCTACATAATAATTCATGATGACATTTTTTCATAATTTATCCATTATTTTTTCATTATTTACCTTTATCTCTTGATGGACATTGTCTCTGTGTTGTTTCTATTCCTTCAATAAAGCAATAAATATTCTTATGCATATATATTTATGTACTGATGCTTTTTGTTTCTACTGAATAGATTCCAAGGTTGAGTAGAATGTACGTTTTAAAATTTGTATTATAGATTTCCAGGCTGCTTTCAAAAAGGCCAAAACATCATATTTTCAGCAGCAAAATATAGAGAATTCTTTATCACTTTTGATCGAATGTTTCCCATTTAGATAGTCATAAAATGATTATTTCATTATAGACTTAATTTGCAGTTTTCAGATTACTAGTGAGTTTGAGCATCTTTTCAGCAATGGGTATTTGAATTTGCTTAATTGTTAATTACCTACTCAGATTTTTTTGGCCCATATTTTGATTGGGTTATTTAGTTTCTCTTGTCAATTCATAGGACCCCTTTCTATATTATTGTTGTCATTTATCTGTCATCTGCAAAACTTTTCCCCAAAATCTACAATATTTTTCCTTGTAAGTCTGTTTCTTATAAATTGTTTTATTTTTTTCCTTTGATTTACATTACAGTGTGATTTTTTTAGGGTATTGATTTCACACCTCAGCCTGTGTGCATTTCACACAACTCCCACCACCAGAGTTCCTTTAAGTTTTAAGAACATTTTATCCAATTAAAAAAATAAAACCTGTAGGAGGCAATTAAGTCTATGGTGTAAGAAGTCAAGATAGTAGGTCCACCTGGTTGGAGGTAGAGGCTGAGAAGTGTCACGAGGCAGACTTGTGGGTGCTGTTCATATTTCTTTAGGGGGATGCTGATCACATGAGCACATACAATTTATATACTTTTCTGTAGGTATGCTATACTTCACAGCAAAATTTGCCTAAAATAAAAAACTCACTGGGATTATAATTGGGCTTACATTACATTTATATTATTTGAAACAACAAAATTGATATTTTATTAATATTTAGCTCAACAAATTATATAGTATTGGAATTTATTCAGAATCTGTTTTCATAAGATTTTTTTTACATCTATCTATTCCTTACTTTGATATTCATCCTTTGTTATTTCATAGATGTTGTTACTCAAATGAATTGAATATTTTTCTAACTTCATATAGATGAACTTGCTATAGTCTAGAGAAGTGATTCTTTTTTTTTTTTTTCTTTAAGGAAAGATGCAGGCAAGAATGAAGGCAAGCAGGCACACAGGCAGGAAGAGAGAGGAGGAAGAAGCATTTATTTATTTTACTTAGTTGTTCATCTTGGTTGCTCCTCCGGCCCCAGTTGTGAACTTGGGTCCTTGGGATGTGTGTGAACTAAGCCAGACTGACGCCTAAGCCACGAAGGTGAGCTGTTGGTGTGCAGTGATGCAATTTCTTGTGCATATTGTAACTCTTGCTTCTCTACAAAATTCTTTGTTAAATTGAGTTTTGTTTTCTTTTGTTTTTTTAGAAAAAAGACAACTAGAGTCTCCTGGGTTTTCTAGGAAAGCAATCATGTCATTAGTAGAAGAAAATAGAAAATACTGTTGAATACTTAACGTCGGCTACTTCATTTTATGTTCTAATCGTATTTCGTAAAAATCTTGAAGGTAATGTTATGCAGTAATGCTAACAGCCAGCACAAATCTGAAAAAGATGAAATGGAATTTTGAGTAAAAATAAATATTTTCTTTTCTTTGTTACACTTGTTTGGATCGCTTAATTGCTAAGAAAGTATTAGATTAAAATGCAATACCGGGAATTTTTCCCTGGTTCTTGACTTTAATTGAAATATTGTTGGTATTTTGTTGCTAAGAATGATACTGGCTATTGGATATGGGTAAAATAATTTATGAAATGCAACAATTCTATTTCTATTTTCTTTAAAACTAATAGGATGACTACTGAATTTTATCAGGTGTCTTTTCAGGATAGGATGATATAATTTTTCACCTTTAATTTGCTGAGGAAAATACTTAAAAGATTTTTTTGAGGTCATGCTGTGTAATTCTATAATAAACTCCACTTAAAGTACATTATTTTTGCCACATCGTAATATTTTATTTGATAATATTTTATTTTCAAATGTTGCAGCTATAGTTATAAGTAAGAGTGATCTATAGTTGCCATTTTTGGTACTATTGTATTTAGATTCTAATATTAAAATTATGCTTGCTTCATAAAGTAAATTGAGAAGCTTTCAGTTTTTTCCATGGTCTAGAATTAATTAACATTGATATTATCTCTGCTTTGAAGATTAGAAAATTGAACTGCAGAACCATCTGTCCTGATACCCATTAGAATGGTATATCTTTAATAACCTTTCTCTTCTCTCCCATTATAATTAGTTATTTTAATTTCCATTTCTTGAATTAATTTTGATAATTTCCTCTGATCAAATTTATTGTCTAAGAGTTAGCATATAATAAATTATTATAATTATTGTAATCGCTTCTATATCTGTGATGATGACTTTTTTCATTCCTAATCTTAGTATACTTTTTGTTTTCTCCATTATTTAATCAGATTTGGGAGGGGTTTATCAGTTTCATTGAAATTTTTAATAGCAAGTCTTTGGATATGTTTACAGCATTTACTATAATTATTTCTATTAGGTCACTCAACTTCCATGTTTAATAATCCTCCTTTAGAATCATTTTCTTCCTCACTCTCTTCTCTTTCACCAGAGGAGACATAATGATACTCTCTATCTCTCTCCCACTTCTAGGATTTGCTGAGATATATTCTGGATTATTATCTTTAGAATTTCCTTGGCATGTCCTTCACCTATTTCAAGAATCTTTATTTAGAACTTACATTACCTATTCTCAGGCAGCCAACTACTACAGTTTTGGAGTTAAGTATTCATATAAATAGCAAACACCAAAGATAACTACTATTTCCTATCTTTTTCCCTCAACTTGGATTCTCTATTCTGATCCATTTGCTATTTAATTAGAGTCCTCCCTCTACTATCTCTCACTACCCCCAGAATACCGGAATAATATATTTTCTGAATTTTTCCCTTCTAATTGACAAATGAAGGACATCTTGGTTAGCATAGGAACCTAGGGTTACAATTCTTTTTTTTTCTCTGAAGTCCAAACATAACCCCACTTACAATAATGGAAAGACCAGCCAGGCAGAAAATTAACAGGGAAACAACAGTTTTAAATGGCCACTTGGAACAGTTAGGTCTAAAATACATATGCTGAATACTTCATCCAATGACTACGGATTTCACTTTCTTCTCAAGTGCACCTGGGACATTCTCAAGGATATGAAACACAAACCACAAACATGTCTCAACAAATTTACAAAGCATCTTCTCTGACCACGGTGACTTAAAGCTAGAAATCAACCACAAAAAGAAAGTCAAAAGACCCCAAATTAACTGGAGACTAAATGATATGATTCTGAATGATTCTTGGTTAAAAGAGGAAATGAAAGAGAGCTTAAAAAATATTTAGAGACATATGAGAAGGAAGACACGCATTACCAGAATCTATGGGATGCAGTAAAACCAGCACTAAGAAGGAACTTCATTGCAATTCAGGCCCACCTCAAGAAATAAGAAAAATCACACAAAAACAATCTAAGCCTACATTTAAAACAACTAGAGAAAGAAGAACAATTAAAGACAAAAAAAAAAAAAACAGTAGAAGAAAGGAAATAATCAAAATTCGAGCAGAAATAAATGAAATAGAAAACAATAAGATAATCCAGATCAATGCAACCAAAAGTTGGCTCTTTGAAAAACAAACAAAATTGACAAACCATTGGCTAGACTCACAAACGAAAAGAGGGAGAAATAAATGAAAGGGGAGAAGTTACAAAAATTCAAAACACCCTAAGAGACTACTATGAACAACACTTTGCCAACAAAGTAGACAACCTTGAGAACATGGATGGATTTCTAGAAAAATACAGTCTACCAGAACTGAACCAGGAAGAATTGAAAAACCCAAACAGAAAAATCACTAGCAAAGAAATTGAAGAGGTAATCAAAAGTCTCCCTAAAAATAAAAGCCCAAAACCAGATAGCTTTTCTAATGAGTTTTACCAAAACTTCAGAAGAGAATTCTTACTTATCGTTCTCAAATTCTTCCAAAATGTTGAACAACAGGGAACACACAAATGCTTTCTATGAGGCGAATATCACAATGATACCAAAGCTGACAAAGATCTCACCAAGAAAGAAAATTGTAGACCAGTCTCTCTGAAGAACATAGATATAAAAATTCTCAACAAGATATTAGCAAACCCAGCCAAACAATGCATCAAAAAGATCATCCATCATGATCAAGTTGGAATTACTCCAGGGATGCAAGGATGGTTCTACATACGTAAACCCATCAATGTAATACACCATGTCAACAAGAGCAAGGAGAAAAATCACATGATCCTATCAACAGATGCAAGGAAAGTTTTTGACAAGATTCAACACCCATTTATGATAACAAAAACCCTGCAGAAAATCAGGGTAGAAGGTACATATTCAAATTAATAGAGACCATATATGACAAATTCACTGCCAGCATCATAGTCAATGGCAAAAAATCGAAAGCATTTCCTCTACGATCAGGGATAAAGCAAGGCTGCCCACTCTCACCACGGCTATTTACACTGTACTGGAGGTCTTAGTCAGAGCAATTAGGCAAGAAAAAGAAATGAATACCAAGTGGAAAGGAGGAAGTAAAATTCTCATTATTTGAAGATGACATGATTATATATATTGAAAACCCTAAAAACTGTCAAAAACTACTAGGGCTTGTTAACAGATACTGTAAAGTGGCAGGCAACAAAATCAATGCACAAAAATTCATCACATTCATATACGCAAACAACAAGCTAGAAGAAAATGAAATCAAGAAAACCACACTGCTTAAAAATGAAGTAAAAAGAATCAAATATCTTGGAATAAACTTAGCAAAATAAGCGAAAGACCTGTACAATGAAAACTGCAAGTCCTTCCTAAAAATAATAAATAGAGGAGGATACAAAGAGATGAAAAGTCATCATCTACTCATGGTTGGGAAGGATCAACATAATCAAAATGGTCATCTTTCCAAAAGCAATATGCAGATTTAATGCAATCTCCTTTAAAATCCTTAGGCTTATTTCCAGGAACTAGAACAAAAAAATCTTAAAATTTGTATGGAGCAACAAAAGACCTCAAATAAGCAAAGAAATTATGAGAAAAAAGAATGAATCTGGAGGGATTACACTCCCAGATATTGAACTATACTACAAAGTGATCGTGATAAAAAAAAAAAATATGGTACTGGAATAATAACAGAGGCACAGACCAGTGGAATAGACTGAGTGACCAGAAACTGACACTGTAACATACAATCAGTGAATCTATGACAAAGTAGCCAAAAACATACTATGGATAAAGGAAACCACTCAATAAATGGTTTGGGGATAACTGGATAGATAACCACATGCAAAAGAATGAAGCTAGATCACTCTCTAATACCATTCACAAAAATTAACTCAAAATGAGCTAGAGACTTGGACATAAGACCAGAAACCATAAAATTCTTGGAAATCAATATAAGAAAGACATTCCATGACATCAGCCTTCAGGAGGTCTTTGTGGACTCAACTCCAGCATCATGGGAAACAAAAATAAAAGTAAGCAACTGGGATTATATCAAACTAAAATGCTTATTCACAGTGAAAGAAAACATCACAGAAACCAAAAGGCAACTACTAACTGGGAGAAGATAATCACATTTCTTATTTCTAACAAGGCTTGAATATCTAAAATATATGAACAGCTCATAAAACTCAATAACAGAAAAATAGGCAATCCAATCAAAAGGTAGGGGGAGGAATTGGAGAGACATTTTTCCAAAGTGCATATACATATGGTCAACAGGCACATGAAAAGATATTCCTACTTGCTGGCTATCAGGGAAATGCAAATTAAAACAGCAATGAGATTTTCACCTGACACCTAAGAGACTGGCTATTATCCAAAAGTCTGAAAAAACAAACAAACAAACAAACAGCAAACATTGGCAAGGATGTGGAGAAAAGAAAACACTTTTCCATTGTTGGTGGGAAAGCAAATTGATGCAACCCCTGTAGAAAATAGTGTGGAGAGTCTCAAAAGTTGAAGATGGAAATCTTATATGATCCTGCCATCCCACTTCTGGGTATTTGCCCAAAAGATACAAAAACATTCGTTTGTAGAGATTCATGCATCCCCATGTTTACTGCATCCCTATTTACAATAGCTAAAAACTGGAAATTGCCAAAGTGCCCAACATCAGATGAATGGATCAAGAAGATTTGGTACATATAAATTATGGAATACCACATAGACCTCAGAAGAAATGAAATTCTGTCATATGAATCAACACGAATGGATCCAGAGGGGATTGTGCTAAATTAAATAAGTCAAAAGAAGAAAGATGAAAAGATGATTTCACTGATAGGTGGAATTGAGTAGACAAAACAAAGGAACAGGTGAAACAAAACCAACCCTTGGACACTTGCAACAAAGCAAGTTACCACTAGGGAATGGGACAGGGCAGAGGGTCAGCAAATGTGGAGCGGGGACACCGACAGTGGTGAAGAACACTTGATAATTTGGTGGCAGGCAGGGTGTGTTGACATATATATGACAAATGGGGAACCTATACATATGAGTTTATTTTAATGTGTGAAAATTTTAAAAATCGAAAAAAGTCCATATGTAAATGTTACTCTCCTAGTCTCCACTACAGCAAAGTTGAATGCCAATCTGATTCTCCTTCCTTGCTCTTTTTTTCTCTATAAACCTGAAACATTTATTGTTTTACCTTTAGAAAATTTACCAAGATATGTTCAAGTGCAGAATTTGGTGGAAATCTTTAAGGTAGTTATTGATACTTCTTTATTTGCAGGAAATTTGCCTGCATATTTATGTATTTCCTCTCCACCTGTTCCTCTTCCTCCATTTTCTGCTTTCCTTAAAGTGGCCATCTCTTTGTATTGCCTCTGCAGTCTGAATTGTTCTCTTTGATCCTTGAGACCCTGAATCGAGTCTCAACACTGACCATCATACTCTTTACCTTTGTTTCAATTCGAAAATTGTATTTGTTTGCTTACATTCCAGGTTGTTCTGTGAAGGCTTTTCTTCAATTACGTCAACTTTTTTTTTTTTTTTTTTTTTTTTAAACAAGTTGTCATTTATTCTTCAGGAGCTCTAATTCTTTTATGAGTCTATATATTTCTTGTGTTCTGTTGTCCTTCTCTGTTTACTTCTTGAGATCAGAAATAGGTGCTAAGAGCATGCACCCTGGTGGCTCAGTGGTCTAGTACACCTGGCAGCAGTCCCACATTCATCCGAGGGTCCCAGGTTCAGGACCTTGAGCCAAGGGAAACAACCTATATGAACAACTAAATAAAATAAATAAAGCACTTTCTTCTCCTTTCTCTTCCTGCCTACCTACCTACTTGCCTTCATTCTTGCCTGCACCTGTCCTTAAAAAAAAAAAAAAAAGCTTCCAAGAAACTTGAAGGCACCCTTTTGAGATCAGTGGAAGGGCCCTATGTTCCCAGGAATTGGTAGCAGAGCAAATGGGTTGTCAGACCCCAGTGAAGGCACCACAAGGGGGATGCCTTTATGCTTCTCTTCACTTTAGGAGTTTCCCAACCTCAAGAACGAAATAGCTTAGCATCCCTTTCCAACCCTTGAGAAGGATGTAACAGTGGGCACAGGCCTTCCCCTGGGTTGGGCAATATCTCTGAACTCAATCCAGAACCTCACCTGGGTCCTTTAAACACTAGTGCTCAGGTTCTCCTATGTCCCAAAGGTGAGAAAGATCACTGAACTGCCCAGATGCCCCCTGAGTATTTGCCCTCTCTGTCCACATTAGATAAAAGAGATGAGCTGGGAGTGTGGTTGGGAGGGAGTCAGGACATCCTCCCTGATTGCTGCTCATTTCTGCACGTCAAAACTCTCCACCCTTACAGGGGATTCAAAAACTCACACTCTGATCCTTCTGGTCCTGGGGGGTCTCAACTCTGGCTGAACATTGGATGCCCCTAGTTCTTTAGACTGATATTTAAAAGCTCTCAGTGCCTCAGTCCAGTCCCAAGACTCTGGCTTAACAGGTTGGGGGTTTTTTAGACCCTTGAGGGGACTCTACCATGTAGTGTGGGTTCAATATCAGCAATTTCACCTCGCGTGGTCGTTCCCTTCAACCTCCTCAAAACTCTCTGTCTTTCACTATTATACCTTTTGTGTAATTATTTTATCCTCCTACCAATAAGCTTCTTGAGCTCACATTTACTTATTCACTTAATAATTTAGTCATTTATTGCTTACTTCATTCATTGATTTAGTTGATTCATTCAAGAAACGTTTAATATCTCCCATGCTCCAAGTGACAGGCCCTGAAAGACTCAAAGATGAAGCTTTTTTTTAAAGAAAAGATACAGGCAGGAATGAAAGAAAGCAGATAGGCAGGCAGGAAGAGAGAGAAAGAAGCACCTTCTTTTATTTTATTCAGTTGTTCATCAATGGTTGTTTCCCCAGACCCAGGTCTTGAACCGGGCACCTTGGGATAAATGTGGACTGCGCCTGGTTTAAACTTCTAGGTCACCAGAATGTGCCAAAGATAAGTAACATTTTCCAGATTGTCCTTTCCTTAAATCTCATCAGGTTCTCTTCTTTTTTTAAAATATGTATTGTCATCTGTCTCCCCCAATATTGGTAATTCCTTTATGAGCCTCTATTTTTTTGTGTTCTTATTGACATATCTATCTTTCTCTATATGTTGTCCTTCTTCAAAATCTTATTTTTCTCTGTTTACTCCTTGGGATCAGAAATAGTAGCTAAGAAACTTCTGTAGTGTCGCTTTCAAGACATGTCTGATGGTCTTTGCAGTGTGTCAGCCTATTAACAGACTCATGTGGGTTTAATGTTTTTAAATAGAAATGTATTTTCCTTATAGTATTCTTTAAAATAAGCCAGGAGGAAACTGCTATGGAGTCCTCCACCACCCTACCTTGAAAAATGCTTCTGTGAGGAAAATTCACAAATTCAATTTTTAAAAATCCAGGTGAATAAAGATTTCAGTGTTAGTTGTTGACAGAAACAAATGGGGGAGGTCCAGAGTGATCTGTGCATAGGAAAGCCTCAGAAGCCACATAACATGCAGACCTTGTTACTAACATCTGCTGCTTACTAGCCTAGAATCTAAAATCCCCAAAGAAATTGATGACAAAGCTCTCTTTCCTTACCAGAAATTTCTCTTTTTCTCCCCAGACTGGACATAGCCATTTGACTATATGAAAAATATTTGATCTGAGTCACAGAAATGGAAGACTTATAACCACCAGCTTTTGGCACAATCTAGTATTTGCAAATCACTTGTGTATGCTGGTTAGGAGATGGAAAGATCATCAGCCCAGAATTGCTTGCTGCAGCCCTGGTATCTCTTTGTCATTTCCTTCCATGTCACATGAGCAGTCATCATACACAACTAAGGACCCGGGTGGCTTCTTTCCATGCTGAGTGAGCATGTATATGGATGAGCTTTCAAGAATGAGCAAATGCAATTCTAGAGGAAAGGGAGTCTATAAAGAGAAGCTCTATTTAGGCTAAGTTCTCATAAGTACCAAAAAGAACAAGGAAAATGGACTTCTTAATTAGAATAATAAATACCACAATGTTAGAGTAATTTTTTCCTCTCCTAAATTATTGAATTTAGAGATACATCTCACCTATCTGGAGTCTAGCCAGGAGTCAAAGAGAACTCTAAGCATAGCTGGAAATGGGAGACAGTCTACTTAATGCAGGGGCGCTCAGATTCTATACACCTAAAAGACCCAGTTTCCATTCAACATCCATTTTCTTACCTTTATACACAATTTTAATAATGTCGATTCATCTGATTTCCAAACTTACAAAGATGAAGAGCGACACATTGAAATGAATGTAGTGAATGTCATAGATAGGCAGTGACAGCAATGAGAAGCAAGGCGGAGAGTTTTTTTAAAAAAGGAAATGTGCACATAGTGGCATTTCTCTACCTTTCAGCCCATTCTCTTTTCAATAAATATGAATGTTCTGACTCCTAGAGTTTCTGACCCCAGGCCCTAGGTAGATATCTTCCCTCTCTACAACAGGTTGAATTGCCTGGGAAATGGATTTTGAGACAGAGCTCGGCATGTAATTTTTTAAAGAGTGACCCTAGCAAAACACTGTAGAAGGGAAGGGAATGAAGCAGGAGTGGACATAAGGAAAAGTCAAGCTGCAATATGGCCCAACTATAGCTTGGCCAGCTCACGAAAGCTCTGGAGCTAGAATAATCTTTCTAAGTTGTCCTCAGTTAGATCAAGGTGGATATGCCTTCGTATTCCTGCATCAGCAGTCAATGAAAGTAGGCTGTCTAGACAACTTGAGCAAAGAGGATCATTCAAGGGGTTGACAGATGAAAGTTCTCCAACAACAATCCTTCTCACAGATGAAGCAACAAGTCACTCACTAAAGGGGACCTGGGTTGAGCATCACAGTGTCCTCTGTGGTCTTTGACTCATAGCTTGGAGGACTAGGAAAGTCTCATCTTCTCTGTGCCTCACTTGAGTGATGGCTCTGACAGAGACTGCTCATTGTCCATCAGATCTCCATTCCAGATTTTTGAGAGACTGATAGCAAGGCATCCAGCTAGAATGTGTATTTCCCTGTGTTCTTAGTCAGTAGTTATAGCACTGTTGTTTGGAAGTTCTCAGAAGGTTTTTAGAAGTTACTGGTTCAGCTTTCTCCCTTCCTTTCTTCTGCCTTTTTACCTGTAATACGGACATGATAGATGAACTCTGACAGCCTTCTTGGAGTATGAGGTAATTTTAGTGTTGGAAACCAGGTACTAGCAAGGTAGATAATCTGGACAGAAGGAACCTGAGTCCCTGATAATTCCAGAGCTGCCATATCATACCTGAACTGATATCTCTGAGTGTTTCTAAATAAGAGAAATATCTACCTTATTGAAATCACTGTTATTTTGAGTTTTGTTTTGTAGTTGAATTTGACCCTAACATATTCAAGAGTGAAATTCTACTAGGGATTCCTTATAGTAAAGAGGGTGATTTTTGTTTCCTTCGTAATTCTGGAATCCCTCTTCTCTCCAACATCACTGCAACTATAGCAGAATACCTTGTTTTTTCCCTCTCCACTCTTCACCCCCCACAGTAAATGATCTATACACCCTCCAGAGTGATCGTCTAAATGTCAGATTTGATGATATCACTCCCATTGTTAAAAACCTCTCCAGAAATTGGTAAACTCTAACTTCTTTGTGATAGGATATTTTGTCTTACGAGTTGAATATTAGGATATAAGCATGTCATACTCCATATTTTACTCTGCAATTTATACTGTGTACTCGTAAGTATCTGAGGAACATTGCTAGAAACAGCACTGGAAGTTTCGGCAGGTGAGGACGTCACAGGCTGTCCCCATGTCCTACCACAGCCAATGAAAGAGCTTACGTAATTGTATATACCAGTGAACTAGGAGTTGAACATATCTAGATTCACCACTGAACCACAGTCCAACAGCCATGTTTTCCCCCAATCATACAATATTACTCTTCTTTCATAGAATTTTATCACCATCTGAGTCATTCTGTTTTCCTTCCTACACCAGTGTCCCGAGAATGTCCAACTCTTTCAAAATTAAATGCAGATTACACACCCACCACAGCCTCCAACCACATCTGAAGCACAAGATGTATTGCTCTCTGGTTTTCAGGAATTACCAATGGAATCTGCTGTGTGTTGTGTTACTCTGTCGATATCCCTCCCTCCAAAGTCATGCAGAGCTCTTTGACTTTATTTATGTGTGTGTATATTTTTTTAAATTTTTGTTTTGATTGTTGTGGATTCTTACATTGTTGTAAGAAATAATAATAATAATAATAACACTACACTACTGCTACTATTCTTCACCTAATTTTCCCCAGTGGTAACATATTGCATAATTTTTATGCAATATCAAAACCAGAAATTTAACATCAATACAATCTACATCAATTTAAAAACTTCTTAGTATTTTCCTTTTTAGACACATTACCTATTTAGAAAGCTCTTGTACTGTGAATTTGTACTAGAAGAGATATAATGCACTCTTTTTACTTCTGTGAATGATGTAAGGGATAGAGTCTGTGTGCCGTTTATGATAAAAGCAAACTTTTTCTTTTTTAATAAACTTTTCAAGAGCTCCTATCCCCCTTGGGAGAAAATCCTGACATCTTTACATGGCCTTCAAGTTCTGATCCTAAGTCCCCAACCTTATGTCAGACCCAATTTTATAGACTACTCTATATTTTAGGAAACCCCCCTATAACTAGTCTAGATAATTCCATCTTTCAGATTAAACAAAGTCTATAATTCCTCCTAGAAGCACTAGCTACCATCTCTCAGTCTGGGTTAAATGTTTTTGAATTTTTAATTTAGTGCCTGTCATACAGTAGATACACAATACATATTGTTAAGTGAATGAATAAATAAATGACTAACTCTTACTAGTTTGAGTCTTTTGGGGGGAAAAAAAAACATGTAAAATTAATGGACCCAAGATTACAGTTATAAGTAGCAAATATTTGATGCCTTTTTATTTGCATATATTGGCTTCTTCTCCTTTTCCATGACCTAAATCTGTTTCCACTGTTAAGAAGAATCCTATTCATTTGTCTTTGCCTGGGCATTACCTAGTCCACTGCCTTGCATGTATTAGGTGCTTAATATGTGAGGATGGGAAGTGGGAATTGAGACAAGAAGAATATGTGGGGACAGGTTTGAAATGGTGAGTTCCAGGACAATGAGCGGACTACTTGGCTCAGAAATATCATTTTACAGTCCCGTCCATCTATTTAAACAGAAAGTCTGGCTTTATCACTGGGCATCTCAATAATCTCAATAATAGGTGGTAACCAGGTCCATCCTGCTCCTGTACCATTAAAACAAAATATAAAAGAATCTGCAGTTTCTGCAACCCTTCGTGCTAAGAACCCCCATTAGCCTCCAAGGGAATAATTTAGCATCTGTGCTTATCATAGCTACCACAGAAACTCCTAGCACCCAAAATCTAAGGGCCTTAATATGTTAAACCTGTGCCATTCACTTTCAGAAGGTAAAATTTGCCTGAATGCTCGTGTAAACTTAAAATGATCTCCTAACTAGCTAGACTATCATTAGCAACTTAAAAGGAGATTCTTATTCTCTCAGCACAGTATTTTATTTTAAGGTGATATGGAGCTCCTAAGGTGGCAGTCCTCTGCCCAGCTTCGTAGCTGATGACTCCTTTGAATATGTTTGTTCCTGCCCATAAAACTTTCATTTCCAGGGAGCCAGGTCACTCTCCCAGGGAACCAGAGACAGGGCCATGGGAGATGGCCACTGTCTGTTTTGGGTTTTGTCTTTCTTTCATTTTTGTTTTTGTTTTAATGCAAAAGCAAAGGAGATTTATTGAAGATAGTACACACTTTAATAGATAAGGGTGGGCCATATTCCAAGAGGGGAAGAGGCCTTTTTCTTTTCTTTTTTTTTAAAGCAAAGCAAGGGTGACCCTCAGTTTTGAATCCTAGTTCTGCCTGTGTCTTCACATGGATTCGCCTCCTTCATTTCTACATCTATAAGATAACAAGATCTAATAGTCCTCTCTCACTGGGTAGCTATGAGGATTATGTAGGATAATGCACGGAAACTTACAACAGGTGCAGGCACCTGATAGATGCCCAATAAATGTTGCCTCACATCCTCACCACTGTTACAAAAGAACCATAATTGATCTTGAAGTAAGGGGGGCTCAGGAACAGAGGGGGTGTTTTTACAAGCACTTCTCTGAGTTTTTTTATTATGTTAAATCACTGGCATATAAATATAACTAATACTAGGTTTACCACTTGTGGTAGGCTGAATCATGTTCTCCACTCCTCTTCAAAAAGGACATCTACATCTGAATCCCTGTGAAAATTTCCTTAAGTGACAAAAAAGAACTTTGTAGACATGATTAAGTTAATGAACACAAGGTGGGGAAGTTATTCTGGATTATCCAAGTGTCCCACATGGATCCTTAGAAGAGGGAGAAAAAAGGAGATCTGACACACACAGAAGGAATTAAATCTATATAATCACAGAGTAATGAACACACAAGCCAAAGAATGTTATCAGCCACCAGAAGTTGGAAGGGACAAGTAGTTTCTCCCTTAGAAACTCCAGAGGGAATGTAGTTCCTGCTGACATCTTGATTTTAGCCCAGACTGACTTTGGATTTCTGGTTTCCAGCACTGCGAGAGAATAGATTTACTTTAAGACACCAGGTTGTGACCATTTGTTGCAGCAGTCACCAGAAGCTACTATACCACTTGACTACTTGGCCGAATTACGGTAATAGCTGTGCTTGTAATTTTTATTTCTGCTATTTGTTTTTAAGGTTATTGCCCTCATCTTTGATGTCTTTTGGGGCAAAAAAAGACATGTAAATTAATGGACCCAAGATTCAAATTTTAAGTAGCAAAATTTGATGCCTTTTTATTTGCATTTACTGACCAGTAAAGAGTTGTTTTGCTCAACACGAATCTTCTAATGCATTCTATGGAGCTTCTGTGCAATTTACATTTTAATACCTAATTTGTGCTTTAATTTTTTATAAAGAATTTGTATTGAGAGTATTGCAAATCTGAGAGTTAGGTAAGGAGTTGTTTTGCTTTTCTCACAATAAGTTGTTTAAAAAGCCAATTGCTTATTCATGATATTTCTACTAGATTAAGCATTTGAAACAATGGCTTTTACTTCAGTATGAAGTCTAGATTTCCCACAGTAAAATCATAAAGTGGGAAGTGGTAAGACATCTGGTTGCTCTTTTTACTTCTGGAGAAGTTTCCAGGGACTATTGAGCAGGATTTTCTGAACCGTGAGCACTCAGAGACAGAGCATGAGTCTAAGGACACTGGAACTGGCTTCCCTTCCAACCTGACTGTTGATGGAATAAACCCATTTGTCACGCTGGTTAGAGAATTTCTATGAGAGATTCAGGATTTTCTCCTTATGAAAACACAAACATAGTTCCCACAAAAACTAAACCAGGGTTTCCAGGGGACGCGCAGGGTGAGGAGCCTGCAAAGTTCTGGACACAACATTTCAATGAACAATAAATACATAGCTTGATTTTGTGTGTTTCTACACAGGGACACCTTACTGAGTCGACAGTATGGATTCATTGATGTGAGCTTCCGGCCAGCAGCCCTGTGCGAGGCCTGAATGAAACTCAACACATGTCTTCTGCATAAGATGCACCACAGCCTTCTCGCCCTGAGGAGCACCAGACAGAACTCCAGCGCTCTGCCTGAGGAGCCTTTCACACAGTGAAATCACCGACACAAAAAAGCGCAAACATTCAAAAAACATGGCCCTAAATAATATGACCAAGAAGACACTTGTTTGCAATGTGAGAGCTGAAACAAGAAGACAGGTCTGCCTCACCTCAGCTGGGAAAGTGTGCTTCAGTGACTCAAATTTTTTCCACTCTCTGCATGTCTGTGGGGAACCTCAAAAGTGCCCTGGGGCTCCAAATAAATGTCAATAAGGAGGAAAACTCAAAAACATAAAATAATGAGACCAAGTGTACTTTATAGTAAGCTAACAAAGCAGTCTGACCAGCTATGGACACTTTGGTGTGAAGTGACTTTACTCAAAACTGGAAGCTGAGCCCGTGCGCAGAGGAAGATGGCGTTCTAGTTGTCAAGCAATATGGAGCCTGGTTAGGGAGCGGGTCGTGGAAGCAGAAGCCGACCCCACTGGTGTCATTGCAGAGCTGAGTCTGAGCACTTCAGGGCACAGCCAAGGGAGTCCTGTGGATTCCTTCCAGCCCGGGACAGGCAAGCATATCTGGGGGGAAATACAGAGGCAAAGGAGAAAAAATGTGTCCAAGGTCTGAGGTTCCAGGCTGGCGGACAGAAGTGGTAGAAGGGAAAGGAAAGAAAACAGTGAAGTGTAGGCCAGCAAAGGGATGTTTGCTTCCTTCACAGTTTTGTGTGCAGTCTGAGCTCTGTACACAATTAACAATACAAAGATTTTAGGTATGATTATAATCTGACTCATTTTTCTTGGCATAGTCACAGGGTCAAATGAAAGACAAAGGGAATTCAGTTTGGCAAAGACAAAATGTTTCATCTCTTTTCCTATTGTCGACTTTTAAGATTCTTTGTATATTTTTGATATCCTTTATCAGATAAACATTTTGCAAATATTTTCTCCCAGTCCATGGCCTGCCTTCTCATCGTCGTGAATGCGTTTTCTCTGCATCATTTTTAGCACAGTGCAATGCTCAGTGAATATTAGCTAAGTGAAAGAGATAAAGAAGGAGTTCTATCTGTGAAATGAAAGCAAAAGCCTGTGCTGCTATTCGAGGCACTGTGAGTATCCATTCCATTTATTCATCAAGATGTATATATACCTTGTTCTCTGTGTAAGGTTACAAACATGCAAAAACATTAGAAAAATACAAGTTCGCATAAAAGAAAAATTTAAAAGATAAATTTCCAGATTTTATGAAATGCCTACCCCTCTGATAAAGAGGATATTAGAATTTTAAACAGAACTTAGACGTGATTAGTTCAAGTCTCACATTTTGCAGATTGTCTGTCCTGTGATTTCAACTTGGACCTTTTAAGAGGAACAGAATCCCAACAATAACCTTACAGACCCAGAATCTGACAGACCTGCTCTTTAGGCCTCAGTTTTCTCCTCTACACAGAAATTGGTGATCACACACTCTGACTTCATAAGGTTGTTTTGAGGATTAAATAAAGAGAATGTAGGGGGCGCAGGAAGCCTGATCTGGTGTGGGTCTGTATTGAATAAATGACCATTATTAATGGTCATTACTGCTGTTGTCTCAGCTCCAAACACAGGACTCTGCATAGAGAATGATCTAAAAAGCATTGATGGAATTATAGCCTATATCCTCCTTTAGAATGAGGAAAGGAAGAGGTGGAAGTGATTTCAGCATTGCTGCCCAAACACACAGGAGGACACCTGCTTAAAAAATTTTCAAGATTTGCCTGGAATCTGAAGTAACAGCCAGTTACAGGAGTTTGCGTTTGTAAATAAATGGCTGGTATTCTTTCCAGGATCTTAAATGTTAATTAGTATTTACACTGAACACTCAGCATTCATGCTGTCTGCCAAGGTCCCACCAGTCATTTTCATGCTCTTTCCCCCAAAGCAGCCTTGCAGAAGACTGTCAAGCTAGAGGCATTGCATGTCCCACAGCTCTAAGGCAAGCTTCACACTCTCATCCCAGCCCCCAACCCCAAGGCTGCTTCTCTGATTTAGATCCTGGGGTGAGTAGAAGGGAGGCAGAGGCTTCCCAGCTGCCTCTGACAGAAACTCAGCCCCTGGCTTAGCTAAGTGTCTATTGTTTCTAAAGACGTTGCATTTTTGTATTTTTAATAAGTATTTACTTGTGTGAATTTGTTAAATATAAACACTTTAAATCCACTGTATTTTTTCAAACTTTGTTTTGACATTTCCTCCTTTCTGCTAAGAGCTACACAAACTAAAACTGCCTGAGAGCCTTCCTGAACCAATAGCAGGCCTGGCCTGGTGGAGTAGCAGTTAGGTCCACTGCCTCCGACTGAATTAAATCCACGTCCATCCCAAGGAACCAAGTTTTTGTCCCATGGTGCGGGGGGAGGGTGACGCAGTGAGTGGGGGACGGCAGTGTGTGGACTACCAAGAAGAACAAATAAATAAAATAAACAAAGTAAACAAAGCATGCTTCTTCCGTCTCTCTCTTCCTGCCTGCTTGCCTACTAGTCTTTATTCCTGGCTGAAACTCTCCTTAAAAAATAATAATAGTAATAAGATCGTTAACAGCAGCATTTACTGAGTATTAGAACAGAAGGGTGGTGAGGAATGTGGACTCTGAGAACTGCTGTCTACGGTCTAAGACAGACGAGCAGCTTCGTCCTGGGCACTGACCCCAACAAGTTTCTGCCGTTTTCACTTTCAGTGAACATGAGGGTATGAGTAACAATAACTTCTTAATAAGAAAGCCGTGAGAACCATTTATGTTAAAATGCAATGCACTTAGAACAGAGCCTGGCACCTAGTAAGCACATAATAAGCAATCAAATACAGATACCTTTTTAACTTAAATGTGGTTTCCCTGGACTCTTACCTCAGTGTGTTAGGTACTATCATCAAGCTAATTGTAGAGATAATGAAACCAGGCCTTAGAGAGATCAAGTAACCTGCCAATGATGCTGCCACTGGTCAACGGTAGAGTCAGACTTCAAGCCCTTTATTGGTCAAGTCCATGTCTATTACCGTTCTGCCTTGTTGTATTACTTATAATAGTGGGAAGCTGAGAACCTGAGTGCCTAATAAAAATGAATGGCTAAAAAACGAGATGTGTCTGCGTTCTGAAACGCAGTCAATAAAATCACTTGGACGTTGGGCAGACCGACTCTGTAGTCTGCTCCCTGGCAGCAACGTGCTGCCTCCAGCCTTCATCAGGCCAGGTATGTGGGGACAGCTCCCATCACAGATGTCAGTTCTGTCTCACAAGACATTCTCCACTCAAACCCTTGTCCTGCTGATGTTCTGAGAGTGGAAGCCCCTGATGGAAAAATGCCTTTTTCTCTCCCTTACTAAGTAGACATTTTCATTCTCTTGCAAATCTTCTCCAGCCTTCATCTTCTCCAAGAAGCCTCCTGAAGGACCTCAGCCCAGGATATCCTCTTGCTGTAATTTTATTTATTTGTTTATTTATTTTAAAGTAAAGGTGCAGGCAAGAATGAAGGCAAGCAAGTAGACAGGCAGGCAGGAAGAGAGAGGAGGAAGAAGCACTTTATTTTATTTTGTTGTTCATTTTGGTTTCTCCCTCTGGCCCCGGGATGCAAACCTGGGTCCTTGGGATGTATGTGGACTACTCTTTTGGCTGGAGGCAGCAAACCTAACCACTATTCCACCAGGGCACACTCTCTTTTTGTTTTGGATGCATTTCCTGTTTACTCTGGTTTAGGTATCTTTTTACCTCTCACCCACTCCTACACTGGAAAGATGTCAGTACATAAAAGTTGTGTCTTGTATGCTTTGTTCACTCCCAGTATATTCCATACATAGCATATAATAATAGCTAACATTCACTAACAACTGATTCTATACTCAGTGATATAGCTGCATATTTTATATTGCTACATACTACATGTTCATGCTATATACTATGTGTATTAAAAACTTCATGTGTTTTCAGGACGTCAAGACAAAAAGAAGGAAAAAGAAGAACCCAGCCTCACTCAACACCTCCTACCCCAACTGGAAAGGACTGTAGAACAAATCAAGGACAACAGTCAAGCCAATTCTAGGCTACACGTAATGGGTACAAGGGGAGCAAGCCCTTGCTCTGTCACTTAAACTCTTGAATCCATATTTAACCTCATTTATAAAGTGGGCATCGTTTCAGACCCACCTCATGAGGATCCTAGGAGGATGAAAAGAGATAATATAGGTGTTTAGTGTTGACATTAACACAGGGCCAGTTAACAAGTTAACAAACAGTAGCAATATTTGGGCCCTGACTGGGGCTAGAGCCTGATCTGGTCTGGGTGGGGACAGAGTGCCCGATGCTGCCCTCTCTACAGTCGCATCTGAAACAATACCAGGCATTAGTGAGGGAACAGGACGAGGTCTCAGCAGCCTCCCCCAGATTCAGGCTAGTGGAACAAAAGGGAACAGGTTAACCAGCAATGCTCAAAAGCTGCCATCTGTCCCCTCGTTCTCAGTGATCATGAGCAAGACAGAGAAAACTAGATAACTGAAGCAAGGGGGCTGTGAGCCTCCCCACTCTGGCACAGGTCACAACGGGTCTGAGCCTGGTGTGATGAGGTGGGATAGCTGGTACCCCAGCCCACCAGCCTTTCTCTGTGACTAGAGGAGAGATAGGCAGAGCAGCCTGAAGCAGCCGACTGTTCAGTTTTTCTGGAACTGGGCTGGGACATGACAAGTGGGAAGATGAGGAATGGGAAACCTCACAGTCTGACTGACCAGACAGACATGGGGCTGACTCTATGTCAGTACTAAACACTTAGCTCCTGTTATCTCATTTCCATCCTCCTGACAATGAGCACAGGACAGGTATCATTTCTATTAAAGAGTTTTTGGTGGGAGGTGGGAGAGTGCTGGGGGGCGGGGGTTGGGGGAGAGGAAACTAAAGCTAACAACATGGCCAAGGTCATCATGTAAGTAGATAGTTAGGATCCAATCTGAGTGTGGTGCTGAAGCCCATGCTCCTACCCACCAGGTAATTAGGAGAAATTGAGCGGGGATAGGTGTTGAAGAGGAGGGGGAGGAACAGGGAGAGGGAGGAGACAACAAAATTCTCACAGGCACACTTCACACTGTAAGTGACTGGGAGCAGTGAGTTGCTGGAGCAGGGTGGCTTTCTTGCCCAGTGCCTGGCCACTCTGTCCTGCAATCCTGCAAGACAGCAGAGAGACTATAATGCCTTCCTCACTTTGGTGGATACGCTCTTTTTCATTCCCTCGCCTTTGGGTTAGAGCTTTCCCAAAGCAGACAGTGAGAAGACAACTTGTATTAATACAGACTTTCAATGATTTTCACTGAGACATTATTTTTACAGGCCAAAATAACCTCCAGGCAGAAACCAGTCTTGGAGATGGATCCCACATCCACCATGGTGCATCAAAGGCAAGATGGCCGCTCAATGCCAATGAAGGGCTCCTGCATTCAACCCCCAAAGAGAAACCAGCCAATCTTGACTTGTTTTGGGTGTTGAAGACAAGGATGGTAAGGAAGCCAGAGAGCCTTATCTGAGGTTTATAAAAAAGGTATGTTGGTTTGGTCTGGGTTCAAGTTGATAGAAGCTCAACAAATGCCTGCTAGCGGCACGCTTCTTGGGCTGACTAAGTAACCCCAGGGTCGTTCTACTCTTATCACTAGCTAGCATTCATTTTCTCTGGTCACAGTGTAATTTCTCTTTGCCCTTGCTGAGAAGGAGTAAGGGGTCGATGAGATGATAGATGTCAGAAGTCGACCTTGTATTGACATCTTATTACATAGTTTATCATCAAGAGACAAAAATGCCCTGCTGATTGATGATGACACATTGCCCCCTTGACAGCTGCTAAAAGACAGCTGTGTTGCTGGAATGCAAGGAAATATAAGGCAATGCAGCTTTTGCCCAAAAGCCTGCTGTGGAGGGATGGGGGGGTGAGGGCAGTTTATTTGCTCTCCTGATTTGAAGATCAAGAATCCTGCTGTTCCTTCTGACCAGGACAGCAAAAGTTAATCTGTAATCATGAGTACCTTGGAGCTAAGTATGGCTCTCTTTGCCCTGTCTGCTCTTTTTCAGCCCTTGCACCTGCTGGTTCCCTACAGGAGCAAAGCAGATTTTGTCCCTGGTACTCAGAACTGAAGTCAAATCACCTTCTTTTAAACCTTTTGGCCTGAATCCCCATTAGATGCAGTGAGAATGTGCCCAAGGTTATAGGGGACCTAGAAGCATGGCAAGGATGCTCAGAATTTATCTGGAACCTCTAAGCCAAACACAGGGAGAGGAAAGCTAATTAAAATGAGCCTGGCACATGTATAGGAGTCCCGTAAAATCCAGTGTGGCTGCTTTCATTCTACGTTGGGCTAACACTCCAAATATATTTAAAGATTTTTTTTTTAAATAATGAAATATTTCAGAAGACAAAAAGGCACATAGATTATCGTAATGAGCAGCAATTGATCAACTGCCTATCTTAAGTAAGAAGATATTGCCAAGAGGGTGGAAACCCCTGTGTAATACACTCAGATCATAATCTTCTCCCTCCACTTGGAGGGAGGCGCCCCCATCTGGGTTTGGTGTTTACCATTACCTGCAATGTCTTTATACTTTTATTATGCCTCTACAAATCCCTACACAACACATTTTGTGACTTTGCTAATTTAAAGGATATATTTAAATGGAACTTTGTAGTACATAGCCTTCTGAGATTTGCTTTTACTCCTCAATTTTTTAACAAGAGACATCATGCTAACAGGTGAAGTTCTGGCTTTTTTATTGCTGTAGTATATTCCATTGTATAGCTATATTATAATTTATTTTCAGGTTTCTGTGTTGAACAATTGCATTATTATGTTTCTATCTATTTGCTATACTGGTTACTGCTTTGTGTTGGGCAGAGATTCGAGAGTTTCTCTAGGATATTGCCAAGGAATAGGGTATCTGAATCACAGGGTTTGGCCATCTTGAATTTCATAAACTATTGCTACAGTGACCGCAAAAGTGATTAGGACCAATGGGTACTCTCATAAACAATGATGAGAATTCACATTTTTTACATTCTGGCTGATATTCAGTATTGTCAGACATTTTAATTTTTGCCAATGTGATGGATATGCAATGATTTCTTACCAAAGCATTTATTTTCAGGTCCCTAATGGCCAGTAAGTATGAGCTCTTTTTATATGCCTATTGACCATTTGGATTTTATCTCCTGTGATTTGCTTGTTCTTTGACCTTGCTCATTCTTTAATTCTTCATTTGTCTTTCAGTACTTACTTGTATAACTTCTTATATATTGTGGACACTTGTGAAAGTATTTTCTTCCAGCAGAACTGTCTTTTCAGTTTTTAATAGTGTTTGAGACTTTTTAAAGTCCTAACAAAATATCCATAGCCATTTAACCATTTTCATGTGTGCAGTTCTATAACAGGAAGTGCATTCATACTGCTGTGTAACCATCACTAACATCCATCCCCAAAACTTTTTCATCCTTCCCAGCTGAAATTTACATCCATGAATAGTACTGGAGATTTCGATGCAAATATATCAATCTTTTTCTTTTATGGAATGAGATGTGTGTATGCTTTTAAAATTCTTCATAAATATATTATCTTATATTTTCTTCTAAAAGTTTTAAAGATTTCCTTTTCAGTTTTATGTCTTGATCCATCTGGAATTAATTTTAGGGAACTGAATGAAGCAAAGATCAATTTTCAGTTTTTTTCCAAACAGATAATCAATTGTTCCAGCATAATTTTATTCACTAGACCATCTTTTTCTCTCTGATCAACCATTTTAATTCTGTCAAATATTTCTATATATGCAAAGATCTGTTTCTAAGCTCTTTATCTTATTGTATTGGTCTTTTTTTTCCTCTCTTTTTGCCAAACCACATTGCCTTAATTGTCATAGACAATTACAGGCTCCTTGTTTCCTCTCGACTTCCACCTCCTAATTATTTTTTCAAAATTGTCTTTGTTATTCTTTGCCCACTGCTCTTCCATAAATTCTAGAACCAGCTTGTCAAAATCCATGAAAACCTCTCTCAGGAATTTGATTGGAATAGTACTGAGTTTATAGATTAATTTGAAGAAAAATATTTCTATCTCTAAATATGGTCTATTTCTCTGATTACTTAGGTCTTCTTTTATGTCTTTTGATTAAACTTTATCAATTTCTCCACAAAGATTTTGTATTTTTTGTTATGTTTGGTCATTATCTCTTTTTTTCTCCTCGTGAAACAAGGATCATACCCACTCAACAGGATATATGTGAAAGTGTGTTGTAAACCTAAAAATATAAATGTACATCACATTGCTATAATAAATTATATCTTTTTAAGTTATATTTAAAATTATTTGTTCCTGGTATGGAGAAATGCTACTTTATGGTTGTTTTGTATGATTAGCAATCTAGAGGAACTTTTACTAATAGTTTTTATAACAAAGATATAGGCTCTGAGATAATCATCAAATCAGATGCCTAATAAGTTTCTACCTTTCTGTGGGCGAGTAAAGATAATGTCAAGACGAGAATTTACATAGCAAATGTTCAAGTTTCATTTTCAATTTTCTAACTTGTTTATTTATAAGTTCACAAGGATTTATTGAAAATCTTGAGGACTCATTTAAATGCTGTGATGTCAGAGGTAGGGTACAGGAGGAGAAGAGTGAGAGGAGAGAAAAGGAAGCATTCTGAATGGAATCATTCTGTCCCATAAAGGAAGGGATCGTGGAGTCAGTCTAGTCCTACCTTCCAACCTAAACCTCACAGAAATCTATTCTCAAAGTGTCCCCTATTCATTCAACACATGTTCTTTGAGAGCCTGCTAATGATAGCCCTCTGTTGGATATTGAAAAACAGCAGTGAACATAACCCTCAGGACACTTATAGCTTAGTGACAACTGTAGTAAAACAATCACACAAATGTATAGCTGTGATGGGTATAGTGCTGCAAAAGGATATATACACAGGACTCTGAAAGTGTGTAGAGTGGGATAAGATAACCTGACTTCCTGAGGGACTGGAAGAACATTCTAGATTCTGAGGTGAAAAAGAGCCTGGATGGTGTGAAGAGAAAGTTCAATGTGGCCAGAGTAGAATGATTTTGATGAGTGGATGCTGGAGAGGCCCACAGAGACCAGATCGTGCACAGTATTGCAGGCTTGCTAAAGCTTTTGACGTTTATTCAAAAATCAGTGGGAGCCACTAAAGGATTTTAAGCCAGGGAAGAACACGATCAGATTTTCATTTTAACACGGTCACTCATTTACAGTGTAGAGAATAAATCGAAGGGGTAAATGGATGTGGGATGACTAGTTTGGAGACTATTAAAGGTCCCCAGTGAGTGTAATGGAGGCCTGGACTAAATGATGGTAAAATAAAATCAAGCTGAAAACCCACTGGGTGTTAATTCTGTGCCAAGATACATACATGAATCATTTCATTTAATCTTCACAGTGTGGGACCTATGGGATAAGTACTACTGTCACCCTGGGAGGATGATTCTGAAACTAAGACTTTGAGAGGTTATGAAACTCAGTCTTAAAAAGATTTTTTACGTGGTAAACCTGGGATTCAAGGCCAGCAAGCATAACACCTAACTTCTGTGGGTAAAGGTGGAAGAGGAGGAATAAAGGATGACCCAGGGAGCCCCCGGACAGACTTTGAAAACAAGCAAAAGGAAATGGGATGTAAGCTCTGAGCACTGGACCAACAAACTGGGAGATCTAATTTCAGTCTCAAATGTGTCACTTACCTTCATTGTCTGGATGATATCCTTTGTCTCTTCTAAAACCACAAGATGTTTCTATGACTTTACAAGTCATTTGATCTCTCAGAATCTCTGTTTTCTCCTCAGTAAAACAGGGTCACATCTTGCAACTGAGATGATATATACATAAAATCATGTTGCAAATCTTAAAAGAAATTTCTTTTACAGGCTTCCTCTATTACTAGGATTACCTGCTCACAAAGCATTCTCCTCTACTTTGGAGGTAATTCTCCACATCAGAAGGTGTTTCTTCATTTTGATATGAGATTACCTTCCGGTGTCTTCCCTCCACTCTGATCTGAGTGCTATCACACGATAAACCTAATCACACTGCTCCTTCTCTCCGGTGACAGAGCACCAAGAGTCTGAGACTGCCACTGCCCCTGGATACCAGCTAGCATGAAGTCTACTCCTTGGCCTCCTAGAAGGTCTCTAGATTGACAGAGGCTGAGTAAAAATGTGACCTTCAGAATCAAACACAAGACTCCAGGTGGTGTCTGACAAGTTTCACGTATGGTAGACCCTGCTCTTCCTCAATCCCAACTCTTTCACTTCAGATCTTCTTCCATTTACAATAGCGCCTGATAAGACCATCTTAAGTTGAAAGATACCACAAATCAAAAGTGAATTTGACACACCTAACCTAGAGAACATCAGAGCTTCTCCTAGCCTACCTTAAATATGTTCAGAACATATGTTAGTCTACAGTTGGACAAAATCATCTAATACACAAAGCTAATTTCAGACAGTTGAATATCTCAGACACAGATGGGAATTGTGTAGGCATGATGGGATGTGAAAACACAAAACACATTATCTAAACAACTCTGGCAACGCTACAGAACTGTGGGTTGTTTATCCAAGTGATCTCATGGTCTTGACTTGCTCCTGCTGCCCAGCATCATGAGAACATATCCTACCACAAATTGCTAACACAGAAAAGATCTAAATTCAAAATTCAAAGTATAGTTTCTGCTGAATGTGTATTGCTTTCACACTGCCTTCAAGGGAGAAAAATCTTGATGTAAACCATTGCCAGCAAGGGCCAGCTGTACCTCTGCAAGGCATAACTGACTGCTAGGCTGGCAGAGGAGTCCAATGTGCATTTGAGGAACAAACTTATTTTTCACATGACTTCCTCCTGCCTTCCCAAAGGGACGCATGTTATCTGTTACCATAGGATTTAAAGAAAATAAAACATGTAAATACAGGGCTTTTTCAATGATCCAAATAAGTCAGAATGAAAGTCTACAAGTCACCTCATCTAAAGTCATTTGGTTTAATTTCCTTTAAAGAGGATGTTTCTTTAATTTTTAATAAAAAGGCAAATTTGAGGAGAGGTGTAGGAGTGAAGAAGGATGTGAAATATTTCAGCTGACTTTCATGAATAATGGGGAAAATTTCATTAAAAAGACATGCTATTTCCTAATATCACCTCAAAAATGAGTTCCAATGCTTTGAAACTTTAATTTAATGCTAAGAACCCTTGATAAAGTAAATGTGTTGTTGAAATCCAAAAAATTAAAGTGAGAGAACTCATTCCCTTGTCTCCAAGAGAGAATTCCAACTTTTCCACCTGAATTAGAGAAATTTCATTACATCTAAGGTGGAATACTTCAGGTGCCTTTTCTTTTCTTTTTCTTTTTTTTTTTTTTTTTTTTTATCACTGATGCTTGACACAAATCTACTAACTAGAAACCAAGGTGTTTGATTAGATTTTTGCCCAATGGAGTGCTTAGGTGGATATAGATGAAGTACACATAAAACCACTGCAGTAGCCAAATACTTTCACTATAATATAAACGCAGATACAAGTAATAAGAAAGTCCCTTTTGCTTCATTTCTCAACATGCTATCTTCATATTAGTAGATCTGGGTGCACTTTCTCTCCTCTACAAGTGGCATAATGGCTTTTTTTTTTCCTATGCATTCAAGATTCAATAGCCTCAAGTATAGTCAACGTGCCATTTCTAAGAACTCGGGCTCCATTTCATATGCTTCTGGACTGCTGAATAGACTTCTTGGAGGAGATGCCAAAAATAATGTGACTCAGTTGAAGTAAAACAAGATGCTCAGAAAAAATGATTTTAGCATAAACCAGTCCTTCAGGCCTTAGCAATTCTTGTTCTATAGCCTCTGCTTTTGGAATTGGTCTGGGGATGCTTGCAGGGTTTGCCCGTTCAAGGTGGTCTTTCTTGGACATTCCTGGAAAGGGATTCATCAGGGAAAGAAAGGTAAATATGATCCCAAAGCCTGGTAACCCCATTTTATACAAGAGCACGTTCTCAGCAATAATTTGGGTACTGGGTCTCGAGCTATATTTTCCTGCAGACAAATAAAGGCTAAATACTTGTCTTTAATTAATTAATCAATTCACTAAATGTTTATTGAGACTATCCCATAGTCATCCCTTCAAAACCCGTAACCCACAATGCATGTCAGCCAGTACTGGAAGGAATTTTAGAAACAGCTGTTTCAAAGGCCATATGGCTAATACTGGTCAATTTCCCCCTGAGGCCCAGGTGATATTTGAAGAAAGCTGCATGTCCCACTTAGGTCTTTGTGTTTCTAAGGTAAAAATACAAAGGTAAACAACAAGGCGGTGGTTTTCATATTCTTTTTACTGCTGGTAGGAATGTCAGTACTGAAATGGAGGGGCTGGAATTGATTATAAAGCTTGAAATGCCCAGTACTCATGTGAGAACTCCTGAACTTCAGCCCCCTTTCCCCAGGGACTTTGCTCTCAGAAGGCAGGGAAGTCAGTGGAACTGTGGGATCAATTTAGTTGGGCAGCTCATACTTAGGGACACATTCAAAACCAAATATCTGAGATGACCCCCAACACCCGTGATATTTACCTGTAGCAAGGAGACTGTAATGTGAAGTTGGGAAAAGGAAAGGAATGCATGTTTACTGGAAAGCTATGTGGGAATTGTGCTAAAGGTTTTAGCTAACCTGTTTTTATTCTCACAATGACCCTAGGAAAGATCATTTTAGTTCTCGGGTGTATTTGTCCAGAAAGCATTTGACTGCAAGTAACAGACAATCTGACCAACAAAGACTCAAGAAATAAGCATCTATTTGCTTTGCAACTTATTTGGCAAGTCTCAGGATGAGTAGCTCAGGGCCCTGGGAGCGCTGTGAGTTTACCAGAGCTCTAGTCGGTTCCATGTTTCTGTTCGGCCAGCTTTCGAGTGCAGGCCTTCGTCCCCATGTTTGACACTTCATACGTAGGGGATGGCTTGCTGCTGCCCTGCCAAGCAGTATGTTCAGACTGGGGGCAGGTGAAGAGAAAAGACAAAGAGAGAAGCTCATGCCTGTTCAGGCTGTCCTTTTAAAAAAAACAGCCTTTCTATACAATGCACACAGCGGTTTCTACTTAGAGCTTGTGGGCCCCAAGTTTCTCACATGAAAGACCAGGAAGATGAAATTTTTATGTCAGCACATTTCCACTCCAGACAAAATCAGGGTTTTATGGGTAAAGAAAAATGGGGAATGGTTATGGGGTAAGCAGCAATGGTCTGACACTGTGACAAGTGAGAAATCAGGCCAAGAGACAGCAAATAACCATCCATGTTCACACAACTAGAAGTGAGTGAGCTGAGATTTGAAGTCAGGCTCCACCCAGTCGGACTCTTGGTCTTTTACTCTGCTGGACCACCTTTGAGCTTAACACAAAGGATCCCCCTTCCAATACTCTCAGGAGACGGGAGTTTTCTCGATTAGAGTCATTTTATAGATGGGGAAGTGAAAGCTCAGAAACACTAAGTGACTTTAGTAATCCACCCCATGGCTATAAAGAGGAAATAAATGTATCAGCATTAATCTGAGCCTTAATGTGTCCAATGAAAGAGAGAGAAGCGGGTGGGGGAGGACATGATGTGAGAGAAGAGAAAAAGGAACCAAGAAAAAGGAAGGAATTAACAGGAGCTGGATTAGTGCCACATAACTACCATAGAGTGAGCTGGACACCCTGCCGCTCATCCTGGGACTTACCAAGTAGGATTGCTACAAGGAATGGACCAATATATTAAAACTGATAATACAGTCAATTCTTGAAAACTTTCAGATTGTGCACATGAAGTTATGCTGAAGAAACTCACTGGGTCTTGGGTGTTTTCTACGTAACAACCCTCACACATGTGGTTCATATGAGAAATACTCAAAACTGAGGGAGCCTCACTGATCATTGTGTCCCTAAAATGGTACCTGGGCAGAGATGGATGACACTAATAACAACAGGCTCTACTTAGTGAGAGTGTAAGAAGCACCAGGCACTGTGATAAATGCTTCACGTTTGTCATTGTATTTCATTCTCACCCATGTGTGCTCTTGCTCCACCTTTCCGGTCAGGCTCCTGAGGCTGTGTGCAGTGGTTTGGCTCCACGTGCCCCTGTAAGGCTTAGGGCTGGGACTGTATCAGGTCTATCTGAACCCACCACCAGAGCCCCTGGGAGAAGCTAGGGATGGCAGAATGGAAATCGGGGCAAGGACCAGTAGACTTGCAAGGGGAGAAAACCTAAATGCAGCTGAATTTTTGAAGCTCAGCAAGGAATATTACATTCTTCTCTTCTCATTTATATTTTAATTCAATCTAACATTTTAGCCTGTTGAGACATTTTTAGACTAGAAAACCAGTCCTATTCTGAGGATTAAAAGACTTTAATTCGATTGCACTTCCCTACATCTGGCAGACAGGGCCAACCTCTAGGTAACATAAAAAGCCAATACAAGTTTAAAATTTGATGCTTATTTTTTATTAGTTTGGCCATAAAGTTGCTTTCTTCCAGTTGTTCACAAATGACCCATGCTGTGCTGGTTTCTGAAAACCAAGAGACCTGGAGAGAAATTTATGGCTTCCAAACAAAATTGAGAGGTAGAGGGATTTAGCAGCTCGTAGCTCACACACAGCTAAGCTGGTGAGAAAGACTGTTGAAAATGGCCTGAAGTGCCAAGGTCTTTTTCAAAAGTCCCCAAAGAAGCTCTTAGGCATCTGAAAGGGTAAAATGAGGAGAGTGCATTTATAAGGCATCTTTCCACTAGGAGGGGGTCCTGGCCAGCCAGTGCATTTTCTCACACAAATGTGCTCAGCCCATGTGTTAGCCAGGCATTTCCTGCTCACCGCAGGCTGCATTATCCTCCCCCAGCCCCTCTTCTAAGGAAATTATGCAAGATTTGTAGCCAGCAGCTTCAGCCACATTTTCTCTCAGCTCTTAGTCGCACTCCCATATATGGAAGTCCTTATCACATATCACTGACTCCCTGGTGAGGGTATTGTGCAGGAAGTGTTTAGTGGATCGTGGTGATTATAAGCTAAGAAATTCTAAAGATGGAATGACAACAGCGCTAGATTTGAGAGTGTATGTGCGCATGCGTGTGTGTGTGTGTGTGTGTGTGTGTGTGTTTAAACAGCCTTTATTGCTGCTAGAACATATTTGACAAATTTAAACTCAGTGTTTAATTCCTTTCAGTGATTCTTGGATAGCAAAATGAATTTTGACTACTTAGACAGGAGTCTTCACCAGAAGGAAAGTGGAAAGGAAAAGTCTCCCTATAATGCAGAATTTTAAATCCTGTCCACATTGGGACACTCTCTGCCTAGGAAGCAGAAACAAAGAGTTAGAAAGAATTATTCAGTCACAAAGTTTGTCCAGCTTAAATAAATTGACGTGAAATGAGTACTTCACAGAGTGTAAGAGCAGACACTCCCATCTCACAAGGAATGCAGGAGGGCAAACCGGACCCTATAGCAATCATACATTTATGCAACAAATTATGTTCAGGGAACTCTTTGTCCTTGTGTTACCTAAATCCTCTTGCCAGAAACCTAAGTTTCCAAGGATATGTCATTTGCTTGAGGATACAGTTGACACCAATCTCCATTCAAAAACTCGAATTGACTCAAGTTGTCATGTCCAAACACCTTAGAACAGAATTAAAGGTTTAATACTCCCTTAATCAGCATTTACACAGTCAGGTGTCTATGGTCAGACACCATGAGAGGCCAAGGTGAATAAGACATGTGTGGAAAGCTGTAATAGAAACAAAGGAATCTGTCATCATATGAATAATTATTTGCAGTGTGTTAACTCAGGCAACTATCACAAAATACCACAGACTTACGGGGGTAACTTAAACAACAGATATTCATTGCTCAGAGTTCTGGAGACTGGGAAGGTCGAGATCAAGATACCAGCAGACTAGGTTCCTGCTGAGAGCCTGCCTCCTAGTTTGTAAACAGACACCGTCTGGCTGCGTGCTCAGAGGGCCTGTCCTTGGTGCATCATACACAAAAAGACTGAAGATCCTCACTTCAGGATGCTACTCTCATGACCTCTGCTAAACCTGATCACCTCCCAAAGAGCCCATCCTCAAATATCATCACATTTTGGGTTAGGGTTTCCATATAAGAATGTTCTAGAAACATGAAAGCGTCAACCTATAACCAAAAGCAAGTGAACAAGGGAGGATGCTCTGGGATTGGACAGCATTGAGGTAGGACTAGCTTTGAAGACATATCCTTCCCCATGGTCTCTCTCCCAGTCACTTGCTCCCGGGTATCCATATAAGAATGTTCTAGAAACATGAAAGCGTCAACCTATAACCAAAAGCAAGTGAACAAGGGAGGATGCTCTGGGATTGGACAGCATTGAGGTAGGACTAGCTTTGAAGACATATCCTTCCCCATGGTCTCTGTCCCAGTCACTTGCACAGAATAGTGCCTGGCACAGACAATTAACATTTATAGGCTGAAGGAGGACGCGTGCCCCCCGCATGTCTCAGTTATTTGTGTGCTCCTGTGCTTAGAACAGTGCTAGAACATGGTAGATGTTCAACCAAAGTGTAAGGAAGGGAGGAAAGGAAAGGAGAGCCCAGTGCTAGGCCCTTAAAGGAAAGTAACTAACTTGTTCTGATTTAATCAAGCTATATAAATACACTCTTAGCATTTGATTTCCAAGAAAAAATTGTTTACAGGAATTTAATGATCTAAAAGAACTTTTGAAACTCTCCAAGCCTATTGAGCATGGTGGGCAAAGGATTCCAGGTCCCTCACGCCGAAGGCTGGCATAGTAGCACCCCAAGGACACGTGGGCCAGAGGCCTGGATGCCCAGCCTGTTCTCACAGTCTACTGCGTCAGCAGCACAGTCCTCGCCCACTTCAGGGCTCTCCACAGGCGAAGTGTACCTGAAGTCAGTTCCTCCTCCAGCAAGACCAATACACCCACCCACAAGCCAACAGCAGACAAACCAGAAGGGTGACTATGACTCAGAACCCAGGGCTATTCTATAAAATATTTCTTATGTCTAGGAGATCAATCTCCCTTATATATTAACTCTCCCTCTGGCCTTTTCCCAGTTAGTCCATCAAACATTAGGCTAAACACTACTGAGGAAGGGATTTACAGATACAATTGAGGTGTAAAATCAATTGCTTTAAGATTTGCCTCTGGGTCAGAGGGCTGATCTTATCTGACGAAGCCTTAAAAGGGACTGGACTTTTCCTGGTGGAAAGAGGTTCAAAGAGAGAAATAGAGTCAACACTGGCTGACTCTGAAGATGGAAGGGGTTGTGTGAGAAGGAATACCAATGACCTTTAGGACCTGAGAGCTGCCCCTAAAAAACAGGGATCTCAATCCTACAACCACAAGGAAAATAAAAATACTTCCACAGCCACATGACTCTGAAAGATGACCCTGAGTTTCTAATAAGAACAAAGCCTTGCTGACATGTTTTAGCCTTGTCAGTTCCTGAGCAGAGAACCCAACCATGCCACGCACAGCCTTTAGACCTAGATCACTGTGAACAAATAGATGGATGCTACATTAAATTCTTGGTAATTTGCTACACAACAATAGAAAAAAAAATGCAACTGTTCTGTTTTCTTTATCAGCACCTTTCCCCTCATCTCTTTCTAATAATAGAATCAACTATTCTTGACATAAAAAGATTGGGCATGTGACCAGGTTGAGAACTCATCATATCCCTTTCCTTTAGGCATGGTGTTTGGCAAAGGTATGGGGCATGTGATTCAACCTGGGAAATTGGTCTCTTTGTGAATTTCTCACTTAAACTTGAGGAAGAGCACTGATTGACTTCTCTTGTCCTGAGCTATGACAAGATGAGCCCAGAGCTGCCTGCAGTCATGTGGCTCATTATATGGCAGAACTTGTCTGAGCCCTTGACACTCAGAGATGATTCAGAATCCTGACAGGGTTTGAGTCCCTGAATCCATTGTCCTTTGGTCACCTAACCCATGCCTTTCCTGTGATTTGGTTATCTAGGCTAAGTCTTCCCCTTTTGCGTTGTCATGCTCAGCGTCTGTCATTGGCAACCACAATCCTGAACAATACATTGGGAGAAAAGTAGAAAACTATTAGCTGGAAGACACCATTTCTATTTGTGATGAAATATCAAAACACAGAAGTGCCTCTTTGCATATAACCTGGGCTTCTACTTTTCTTCTTTTTAAATCAGTGCTGAAGCACATCAAATGATAATGAAAATAAACGCTATCTCAATCATATTATTGGAGCTGCAAGAGACCTTAGATGTCTTCTAGTCAGGAGCCTTCATTTTCTACATATGGAAGGTCAAGACCCGAGAGGAGACAGCAATCAGGGAATAAGGTACTCATTCTGAAATCACTGGATAAAACTGACCCAGGTTGAGTGAAAATGATGCTGCTTGCATCCAACTAATTTTTCTCTTTTACTCAACCATGACTACTTGGTTAGTTCTACCACCAACCCAAAATATCTTTTTTAAATTTTCCAAAATTGTTTTCTACAGAGCATTGTGATTCTCGATGGTATATTTTCAAGCAAAATCTAGTTTCTGAAACTCTGTTGATATTGCCATTTGTCAGGATGATTTTTATTTTATGTTACCAAAATAGAGTATAAAATTATGTCATCTGGCACATGCTCTTAGAAGGTTAGCCTGGGTAAACTTATCTTTGTGAAGATTGTCTGTAGATAAGTTCATAAATAATTGTCTCCCTTGAGCACCAATGTAAGTTGTTTCCATAGATACCTTCTCACAAAGACTAATGAGAGAGCTATTTTCCACAACCTGGTTGAATGACACCTCTGACATACAAAATTATTAATTTTTACTCCACTTGAATCTAGCATCAGGAACAGTCAGAGCTGGTGAGGGATCATCAAACTTAGCCCCCTCCTCCCCCATTCAGACAAAAACAGTGGGCTCCAGGGAGGAGGAAGTTCTTACTAAAGATCAGATTTTACCTATTTTAAAGCATCAGTAAGTAGTCTGCGATATCTTTGAAGAAGATGAATGGATGAATATTTTTAATTTAAACTTTGCGTTTTCTGCATGTATAATAACAATGAAGTAACAAAAATAAAGATCATCCACCATCTGGATTTGGAGCAACTTGGGAAGGATCTGCCTCCAGGATTAAGAAAAATATAATGCATTAGATAACAAAGTGATGTGTTTGTTATCAATTTAAAAATCAGGAACTTGGGAAAGAGGTAATTCTTTTCATTATAAAAATTCGTTCCTATTAATAAATTTTTAAATAAGCAATTTTGTTTCTTTTGAGGCTCTTTTCATTGCAAGGTATCTTTTTCTTTTTAAAAAATTAATTTTTTTGATGGAGCATTGCATCGTAATGTTATATTGGTTTCAGGTGTGCCTCACTTGCATCCACATCTGCACATCAACATTAAGTGCTCCACTGACAGTCTGGTTCTGTCCCTTACCATGCAAGTTGCCCCTTTTGGTACCAATTTATTTTTAAATACTTAGAAAACTTTGAAAGAAATAAGAGGGAGCAAATATCTTAATTTTCACTGACTAACAGAATCAGTTATTTTTGGGTTTTTTTTTTCTTTCAATCATTTTTACGTCCACGAAGTTTATGAGGACGTCAGTCACAAGCATTTTCTCATGTTATTACATCTTCTTTATAAATGTCCACTAAGTTTTTCATTAGCAACCAGCTATTCTATTTTGAGAATGCTGGCTTTAGGAAAAAACTTACTTGAGCATTTTCGTGTATACATTTTTTCCCATGTTTCAGATTATTTTCTTATCATAATAAATGGAGTTTCTGTATCTGTTTTACAGTTGGTACTGCACTCAGTGGAGATATTCACTACAAGGTTGAAGCAAATATATTGATCAGAATAGATTAGGTGTGCTCTGATAGCAAGCATTCTCATATCTCCATGACCACACAAAATAAGAATTCGCTTCTTAGCCATACGAAATCATCCTCGAGTTCAGGGTACTCTTTGAAGCTGCTGTCTTACTTGTGGGGACTCAGTAGACATGGCTGTTCAGTCCTCTGTCTCCGCCCTCTTAGCCTGAGTCACCTTTTGACCCATCTTCAGGGGAGATTTCTTAAATGCTTCATTCAGATGTGACGCTTAGCATCCCTGCCCATAACCCATTGGTCATAATCCACTGGCTGACTCCAGGGGGTAAGGTGGGATGAGGAGGTGTGACCCTCCCACACAGCAGAAGAAGGAGATCACTGAAGGTCTCTTTCTCACCAAGGTTAATATTAACAAGTTGCTTTCCTATACAGTCATGGTTAACAATTTTCTTGAGAATGTCCTTTCCACTTCACTTATATACTACAGTCCTTAGATATAGCTCTTTTAAAAAACAACAACGACAACAACAAAAAACCCTTTGTTATGGTGACAGGCAATTTTTTTTTTTTTTCATTTCTTTGGTTATATCAAGAGCGACCTTTTCTTACATAAGTCAATTAATCCATGTACTCAATTAGTCAACAAAAAGGTATGGGCTCTAAGATAAACACACAAGCATGCTCCCTTCCTTGTGAGCCTTATGATCATTGACTTGTGATAGTTCCTCTTCTGTGAACTATCTGTATATACCCTTGCCTGTTTATACTCTGCATTTTTGTCATTAAGTTGCTTGAACTCTTCAGCAAAGAAAGCGGATCTCTGTTGTATTTGCTGCAAATATGCTCTTCAGTTTGCCTTTTCATCTTAACTTTGGTAATGAGTACCCTTTCTGCACTGAATTTTAAAATATCTATCTAATCTCTTGGTATTTTCCTTTATGATTTTTTTCTCTTGGTTTTTTAAGCTTAGAAAGTACAAATAATGGTTGTTTCTGATTCTTCTTACAATTTTTCTTTTGCTAGATTGGGCATGTCCCTTAAACTTTTTAGCTAATGGGATTTCAAAATTAAAAATACAAACGTTTAGAGTCACACAATCTACAGAATTCAGTTGTTCCTGACACACTCCCTGAAATTAATGATGCACTCTGAAGGGTTTTACCTTTTCTAGCTAATTATTTTATAGCACCCTCTTTTAACATCTTAAAATGAAATTCAGATGCAAATAGTTTTTAAATGAAAACCACATTGTATAGGTCTTACATTTAATGATTTAGACACAATAGAAGTTTATTTCCAGCTCCTGTCATAGAACTTGGCAGATAAACAACCAGTGGGGAGGAGTAATGGACAGCCGAGGTGGGGGGGCGTGGCGTGTGGAGGTTTTCCTAGCATGCAGCACTTCTGTTCAGCTGCCATTGGTGAGAACTCAATCCCATGACCACAATTCATTTCAAGGCTGGCTGGGAAAGTAAATCTATTTGGGAGTCTAGGAAAGAGAGGGGAATGTGGATTTTGGTGAGCATCTAGGCATCTCTGCTACAAATACAATGACCTCTTCTAAAATACAAATAGTATTAATTTATAATAAAATATGATACAATTGCATTATGGAAACCTTAGGCATGGACATGAGTCAGATACTTACTCCTCTATAGAGAATTGAGTGAATGTAAAGGCTTTAAAAGCAGTTTAAGACAGGTGTATTGTGTTAGCGAATAACATCCTTCCCCATTTTATCGTTGCTAGCTAACAAACGGTATTGTTACAGCAATGAAAGTTCCTGAAATGGGGAGCAAGTTTGTGAAAGCCTGAGCAAGCTACAATCTTACATTCCTGAAAAATCCAGTGTGTATTAAAACTATGAAAAAAAAATGCTTTGCATTTAGGTATAAAATAAAATTGGCCTCCTGGTTTAGATTTTTACCAAATATTGGTATTTTTTAACCTCTGTGAATGACCAGAGGGACAATAGGAGGCCAGGGAGATGAGGATAATCCTGACTTGTACCGGGCTCTTGTGTATATTGTAGGATGTTTAGCATCCCTGGCACCCTCTTGCTAAATGTCAGCATTACCCTCTAAGTTATTTTGACAACCAAATACACCACCACAGATTTCCCCTGCAGAGTAGTACTGCTTCTACTGAGAACCAATTCCTTTCAATAAATGCTTGTCCAGTTCACTCATGGGTGCAGGAGTAAATGAATAAATGAACACATTCACGAGTTCTGGCACACAGCTATCAAGCAAAGATTCTGGTTGTACTTGGAATGCCAGTTTTGTGCTCTGCTATATGAGTTCACATGTACTGTATCATTTAATCTTCCTAACAATCTTGCAAGGTAAGTATTCATATCAAATGAGTGAAATGGGACTTTGGAGGTAAAGTAACAAGTCTGTACTCACCCAGTGAGTAAGTATGTGGGAAGTCAGGATTAGAATTTAGACCTGACTCCAAAATTCAGGCTATTTCCAATGTTATTAGAGTGATTATATGTCTGAGTAAAAACCTATTGTCCTGGAGGAGTGTTTTAGCCTTTCACTCTCAGAAGAGTCCCAGTTTGGATAATAAAATCTGTGGTCACCATAAATATTATATGCTGCTATTGTCACAACAATTTATAGGATGGAAAGGGCATGAGAGAGTTCAAAACAATATTCCTCTGTCTCAGATGTTAGTGGGATGACTGAGGCTGCAGAATGCATATCCAGGGAGTTTTAATTGAAGTGTAATTGATATATAACATTAGTTTCAGGTATATAACAGAATGACTTGATATTTGCCTATATTGTGAAGTGATCACTATAAGTCTAGTTAATATCTGTCACCATCCAGTTACAAAATTTTTTCTTCTTGTAATGAAAATGTTTAAGATAAAAACTCTCTTAGCAATTTTCAAATTCAATACACTTCTTCATTAAAATACATTTTTATTGAGGAAACATTGGCTTTTCACAGCGCACACGTTTCCGATGTGCAGCGTTGCAGTTCACCGTCCGTAAACACTGCATCATGATCACCACCGAAAGTCTAGCTTCCATCCGTCATCAGCGCACTTCTCAAATCAGCCATAGAGATTTGCATGTTTATCTTCTAGTACAACAAATTTTAAGCAGTCAGAAAATAAACACTTTCTAGATATTCGATCTTTGCCCATTTTCACGGGATGCTGTTCTTTCTCTTCAAGTCAGATTGGTTGTCCTTGGAGAGAGTGAAAGGTGAAATGCCTGAGGAAGAGCAGAAGACAGTGTAGGAAGCTGAGCAGGGAACTTCTGAGCAGGGCCTTGTGATGCTTGCCTTGTTTTGATGAACTGGTCACACTAATGAGCCAGAGAGAAACCCACTTTTTCCCTGTTTAAAAGTTGGATGGCTGACTTTGTCTGCTCCTGCCTCTGACAGTTGTCAAACAATGGCCCCAGACAAGTCACAGTTCTAGACTTTCATGCCACATGAACATGTAGGGTGTCAGAGTTACAAGAAAGCACTAGTACCCGTTTACAGGGTGTTTTGAACATCCAAAGACAATATTTGGCTTCACCACTGTCTCTGCCATGTCACCCGTCAGTGACTCCTGTCTTCACTCTGTGCCACCATCCCCGCTCCTTCTGTTTTGAGCTCTCATAGCATTTTGTTGTACTGCCTCCAGATTGTCAGCCCACAGTCGGGCTGGTGAGACAAAGAGGATCATTCTAGCCTCTTCCTCCCCCATAAAACAGTCCCATGATGTTTCAAACACAAAATTCCCCTAAACCCATGAGGGTCCTTCCTCAGTTGCCATCATCTAGTAGGTGCCCTGAAGAGCCTTCTTCGTTTGCCATCTGTTATGCAGGTGTTCAAGTTCTGGCAGAGAAATGTCCCGCTTAGTAGATAGTCCGAGGAAATCATGAGAAGACAGAGGTGGCAATGACACGACTTTTATTATACTCGCAACAGGGGGTCCAGATGGCGAAAGGTCGAGAAAGAATCTGCCTCCTCCATAGCAAGAAGGGAAGCTCTTTAAAAGTAAAGGGAGGTAGCAAGCAGGCAGGAACAGCCAAGTGGGCAAGAAAAAAGATCAGTCAAATAGGCAAGGACGGCAGAATTCCCGGGCAGGACATCCCGGGTACAGTCAGTGCAGGCGAAGGCAGTTATTATCCCAGAAAGCCCATCTATTACATTCAGGTCCATTCTCAGAGCTGGTCAGTCACTGAGCCCACTTTCAAGGTGGAGCACGGGTCATATTCTCATGCTACCTACACCAGCAGGAGCTCCAGTAAAGACAGTCCTGATAGAGGCCCGAGCCAAACCCCTGCAGGGCCTGTTGGAAGATATGCCACAGACCCAGATGCAAGGGACAAGAATGGACTTTCCTTGGTTTCCCAATACAGTTGCCAGAGCTTGGGGATAAGGTTTGCCAAAGCACACAGCATCTTGGTAGCGGTTCATGTAAAATTCTAAAATTAAACAATATATATTGAAATGTGGTTCAAGAAAAAGCATTCTGTTGCAGTTACTTCTTTTGCTTCTGTCATATCTCAGAAGAATAGAAATCCCCTCAGAAACTGATACAAGTTATTAAAATTTCCTACTCCCCAAATCCCCGTAACATAAAATGGGTGAAGACTGACAAAGGAAACCTTAAATCTGCAAAGGCTAAGTATAAAATAACCCGCCTTAGCTTAGACATTCCATATCTTTTGTTGTATAAGCAGGTTGTCCTGCTGAGACCATAGACAAGTAATTCCATTAATGCTATCTTCCTCCTTGCCACTCCCATGGCAGACACTTTATTTTTTAAAAGAAAGGTGCAAGCAGGAATGAAGGCAAGTAGGTAGGCAGGCAGGAAGAGAGAGGAGGAAGTAACATTTTATTTTTATTTTTGTTTAGTTGGTTGTTTCGCCCCCTAGATCTGGAACTTGAACCCAGGGCTGTGTGACCTGCTCCTTTAGAGACAATTGACTTGAACTCTGCTCCACCAGGGCGTACCAGACACTGTTTATTGATCACCTACTTTTTCTTGCTAATTCTCAATAGAGTTCTTTAGGAGAAACTGATGAACATGGCAAGACAGATAAAAGCTATTTTCCCTTCTGACTTAAGAGTAAATGCACACACTTAAAGAGATGAACATTCCCAGAATCTATCACCCAGGGAAGATGTAACCTCCATACAGGAATCTAAGCTTTAGAGCATCATTTAGACTACCATGAGAGGGCTCTCCTGTCTGTTGCCCCATGGGTCTGCCTTGAGAAGTCTAGACTGGAGTCCACCAGGTTGGAAAGGAGAGGTGAGGAGATAAGCTCGGAGAAAAGAGGAATACAATCTGGAGATGAGGGCTACGCTTAATAAGCCAGATTCCTTAGTTACAACTAGTTTGGGAGGTCTATTTTGACTTTTGCTTGAGTTTTAATCAACATTTGTTTACTAGTTCAAAAAAAGTTTATTGACCTTGTGATGGTCACTGAGCTATGCGCTAGAATCCAGGGATGGGTGGCATAGAAGCAGTGCTGGGAAGGTAGCCCCATAACAGGCACATAGAATCATTCGTGCTTAGTGGCTCTGTAGACCGTTAGAACAGGAGATGCTGGCGCTATGGGAGTACAGCACAAGGGAATCCAGGCTGTGTGCAGTTAAGTGTTCTAGTTAGGGGTGTTTATTTTCAAACATGATCTCATTGGATGGACTGGACACAGAGAGCAGAATTGCAGACAGTGCTAGTGAGAACAATCAAAAAGAACCTCCTGAGAATTTGAGCCATAAGACCCCAGCACCTTATCCATATAGAGGCTCTTCTTCCACATTGCTGGGCAGAGGGGTGTGTGTAAAATGGTATAATCACTCTGGAAAAATGTGGCAGTTTCTTAAGCATCTTAAAGTGCAACTAACACCTGACCTAAAATTGCAATCCTAAGTATTTGTCACAGCGAAATAGAAATGTTCACACAAAGTCCGTACACAGATGTTCAAAATAGCTTTTCTAGTAATGACAAAAAAACCTATAAACAATGAAGATGTCCCTCAATAGGTGAATGGCTAAACACTACATGGTGCATGCATCCAGATCGTGGGATCCTTCTCAGCCATCTGCAAAGAGGGAACTACTGATACTTACAACTTAGATGAATCTTCAGGGAATTATGCTGAGTGAAAAAGGCCCATCCCAAAATGTTGCACTGTTACTGCACTTACATCACATTCTTGAAATAACAAAATGACAGAAATGGAGAACAGATTATTAGGTGCCAGGAGTAGGGAAGGAGATACAGGATGTAGAAGGGATCTTTGTGGTGATGGAAATGCTCTCCACCTTGACTGTCTCAATGTCAATATCCTGGATATGCTCTTGCACTATAGTTTTGCAGTTTTGCAAGATGTTGGTTACCACCAGGGAAAACTGGATCTCTCCTTGACAGATGTTACACAGGCTCTCTCTGTATTGTTTCTTACAACTGCATGTGACTCTACAATTACCTCACATTTTTAAAGTTTAATTTAAAAAATCAAACAAAACCAAATCTCTTGGTTGTCTCAAAGTTCTGTTGGTCAGAAATTCAGGCATAGCCAAACCAGATCCTCTGTTCAGGTCTCTTCGGGTTGAAATCAGGGTGCAGTCCAGGGCTGTGGTCTCATCTAAGCTTGGGGACTTTGTCCAAGTTTAATCAGGTGTTGTCAGAATTCAGTTCTCTGTGACTGTGGGACTGGGCTTCCATTTCCTGATGAGCTGTTGACTAGGGGCCATTCTCAGCTTCCTGGATCCTGCCTGTTTCTTCCTACCATGTGGCCCTTCCTCTATTCTCTCTCATGCTTACGATCTCACTTTCTGGGAGGGTTCAAGCACAGGTAAAAACTCACCTGATTAGTTCAGGCTCACCCAGATACTCTCCTTTTGGTTAGCTCCAAGTCAGCTGATTGGTAACCTAACCATGGGTTTGATAGCCTCACATCTGTAGGTTCTGCCTTCACTATGTATACAAGGCATGTACATCAGAGAGCAAGAATCTATATCTTATAATTCTGCCCACCGCAGACTACTTTAGTCCCAGATCTCCTGTGGAATAGAACTTTGTGGACTGCATAGCAATGCAATTCTTCCCTCTGCTCAGTCCTTCTTTCATCCTTTACAGTATTGATCCCTAGAGCACTTGACAATACATTTTCTGCCTATGAATCTGCCTTTGAGCCTGTTTCACAAGGAACCTGACCTAAAACAACAGTACTATTGTAACACTGAGCTAAAGCGCATGGAGACCAGACTGAGAGCATTAAAAATACCTCTGAGCCAGTAATACTGGAGACTCTACTTAAAAGAATGTTGACAGAACTGGAGGGGATTATCCCTAGGTTGTCAATTCAGGATCACTACAGGGGTCATCACTGACAACCAGAGCACTCAAAGACCTTCCTCTAGATTGTTTTAAACCGGCTAGCTTTCCGTCTCAGTCCTCCTTCCTCATCAGCATCATCTTCATCATTGCTCTGACATCATAGTTATCATACCTTGAGAGCTGACTGTGTTCCAGAAACCGTAAAACATTTCACCCACCATCTAATGAGCTATTATACAGAGTAGTTAAAAGTAAGTACCAGGAGTTACACTACTTAGTGTTGAATGCCAGCTTTTCTATTTAATAGCAATATGGCTTCAGTTACCTAACTTTTCTAAGCTTCAGTTTCCTCATCTATAAAATAAGGATGGCATCTGTTTGCTAAAATAATCCTTCACTTGAACTTCTGAACACATGCTTGGTACAGAGCTAGCATTGCATAAATGTCAGCAATTTTATAGTCTCATTTAATTCTTATGAGAACCTGCAAGAAGGTTTATAGCTGAACAAGCTGAGGTTCAGAAAGGTTACGCAGCTTCCAGACTCCAACAAACAACGAGAGAGCCAGAGGTAGAATTTAAACCAAGCTCCTCTGGACCAAAGTCTTAGCCCAGAATCCTTCTTCTATCTTGTTTTGCCCTTATGGGCACTAGCAGGAGCGATAATGAAGCCAGCACTGCCTGAAGCAGAGAGGAAAAAAAATGCACAAGTCTTAAAATCTCTAGGAAGAAAATGCAGGTGAAGAGGGTTGCCCTGGGCTCACCAGACAGCCAGTTTCTGAGTCTAAAGCAGTGTGCCGGTGTGTTCCACTCTTGAAAGGGGAGTGGAGACAGGAGTATTTCTTTACAAGATAGCTAAACTGTGCGATAGCCCCTCAGAGAAAGGTTGTTCCAGGATTATGACCTCCACCAGAAATTCTGATCCAAGAGCAGGCCTGTGGCTCAGCAGCTAAGGTGTAGGTCAGGTAAAGCCCAAAGACCCGCATTTGAGACGGAGGGCTGCTAACACTTTTTTATGTGGAATTGTATATCTGTATACACTAACGCAAATATATCCACTTACCATGGGGGGAAAGGAGAGAAAGAGACTGTGATCCAGACAGCTTTGAAAACCAAAAGTTTTTTCATACTTTGTTGGGTGGCAAAATCTGACTTGACCTAAATTGACGTGCATGATTCATGATCTTCGTGGTCTCACCTGAGAGGTAGTGTCATGTTTACTGTAGAAATGTTCATATGGTCATTTATTGAAGTGTCAGCTACTGAAGTAATTTTCTAAAACCTGTAAAGTTCTGATTTTCTGATGAAAGCTTGGGATTCAACTCTGTCCCTTTTTGTTGCTGATCCGAGCAAAAAATACAAACATGCCAGATCGCCCTCACAGAGTGGTGTGCATTGAAAGAACCTTTATCCAAAAGCTCTTCAGAGGAGTCCTTGTTCCCCACAAGGAAGAATAATAAGCCCTAGGCTATATGTACCTGTTCAACTATAACTGAAGGCAAAGCAGAGGTTCTTACTGGTTTGCTGGCCACGCTATTTCCTAGAACTGTGGTTTTCAGTTACTATGGTGTAGAGTTCCCTCCTTGTTTTCCATGCCCAGGGTTCTGCTCCTGGTGTGACTTAGAGGGATGAGGTGTCTAGGGCGAAGGGGGTTGAAGGTGGGGAGAATGTTGGATACAGATGCACGTGAGAAACAGGAATTATGCCTCTCCCAGTCTCCAGGTCCTCTCCTGGATTCCCTGGGGACAGCAATCGTTTGTTCACAGTTTTTTATACCTAATTCAAAATATGGATTTTGAATGAGTAAATTTTACAGCATCCTCTCTCCTTTTTTGCTATTTATTTAAGTAAGACAAAATGCTCAATGAAATGATGGTCTAGTCTTAATCTTAAATCTTGAAATAACCAATACGGAGCTACAAAGGAAGAGTAGTCTGAATAAGTGATCTGTAACTCATTATTTCTATGGAGTTTACTTTCTAACATTGAAAACCCCATTTATCCACTTTGATGTGGGGTTGAATAGTGGAGCATCACTCTACCATCGTTTGTTTAACTGCAGTTTGGCAAATGTCAAGTTCAAGTCTGTGTATTTGAACTGCAGTGGATGAAATGAGGTCAGCAGTCTCTTGATGGGCTTTCTGTCTGGCTGAAAGCACCTCAGAGACCTTCACTCCACTAGAAATCACAGGTCTCACAGGGAAGCAATAAATGAATAAGGCTCCTGGTTGCTTTCTTCTCTTTAGTATAAATATCAGTGCTCAGTTAACACACTTGCCTCTACTCTAACTCCAGAGCTTACTTAAGAGCAAACTCAGTGAAGACCAAGACTATTGAAAGTGAAAACAAACTAAAAATGCTTCTGTGTTTGGTCACTTCCAAATTATTCTCAAACTTATGCACTACCTAGGGCTGTGTCTCATCTCTCTACTTCTCATGGGCCATCTATCTGTGACCTACCAGTCATCATTGGTGACTTCTCTTTCAATACATGCGTGTGAAATAAGGAGAATGAAAAACAAAACTGATCTCTTTTGAGGTAAATCCAATTTGAAAAACAAATTATGTACCAGGTATTCTGCTTGGTGGTATGGATACAAGGATCTGGAATTAAAGTCAAATGAAGAGACAGCCAAGTTGTCTTTCAATGATGGGAAGTTATTAAAAGATGCTGAAAGAGTACATTAGAGTCTCTCAACTCATGTTTGGTGGTCATAGTAGGGCCTGAGGGGAATAAAGGAAAGCTTCCCGAAGAGGTGACAGCTATTCTAAGTTCTGAAGATGGAACAGGAGTTACCCAGACAAATGGGTGAGAAGGGTATGAAGCAGATAACTTCTTTTGCAAAGGTTCTGAGGCATTCATTAATGACAATAACTCGTGGTGTGAATCTATTTGCATGAAATTTATTCACTATTGTTTTTAATCTATACCCCAGATATGATTTGTTAAGATCTTAAGTACCCAAAGCAAGAATAATACATTTCAGAGTGTTTCATTGGTTTTGAAACTCATTGCAAGTCCACACTCCTGAGGTGCTTCAGCATCAGCCTCAGCGAACTTTTTCCTTCCAGCTTACTGAGATAATGTTAATATTATCACACACATATGTGTGTGTGTATATAGATATACACACACACATATATGTTTAAGTATACAATCTGATTATTTTAAATACATATAAATTGGAATAGGATTACCCCAATAAGATTATTAATTACCTCCATCCCCTCAGGTAATTTTCATGGTGTATGTGTGTGTTGATAATATTTAAGATCTACTCTCTTAACAACTTTCAAGTATATAATACAATATTGTTTATTATAGTAACCATGCTATACATTACATTCCCAGAATATATACACCTTATAGCTGGGCATTTGTACCTCTTGACCAACATCTCACATTCTCCCCACCCCCAGCTCCTGGCAGACACCTTCTACTCTCCTTTTCTATGAGTTCAGATTCTTCACAGAAGTGAGAACGTGCAGTGTTTGTCTTTATCTGTTTTATTTCACTTAGCATAATGTTCTCAAGGACTATTTATACTTTCTAAAGAGACAGGATTTCTTTCTTTTTTAAAGGAATGAATAATATTCATGTTTTTTTTTTTATTCATCCATTGAGGAACACGTAAGTTTTCTCCATGTCTTGGTGATTGTGAATAATGCTAGAATGAACATGGAGGTACAGATATTTATTTGAGATAGTGGTTTCGTTTACTTTGGATGTATACCCAGAAAGGAGATTGCTGGATCATATAGTAACTCTCTTTTTCATTTTTTGAGGAATCTTCATACTACTTTCCATAATGGCTACACCAGTACATATTCCCACACAGTTTACAGGGTTACATCCTGATCAATACTTGTTATCTGTTGCCTTTATTTCACATTAATAAGGTTTTTTAAAGTAATTTATTGCAGTAACTTTGTTTTACAAATTAAAATAATTTCAGATGTATAGGTTCCCCAAATGTGCAGTTTCCCCATTCCTCAGATATATGTCAACACGCTCTGCCCTCCACCAAGTCACCAAGTGTTCTTCACCATTGTCCAGTGGGCTCTGCCACAGCTTGCTCCCCTCCCGCCCCCCACGTCCCATTCCCTATGGGGAAACTTAGCTCTGTTGCAAGTGTCCAAAGTTTGGTTTTGTTTTATTTTTGCTTTATCTATTCACATTCTAACTCTGAGTGAGACTATGATATCCATCTTTCTTCTTTTGACTTATTTAATTTAGCATAATCCCATTTAGACTCATCCATGTTGATTAAAATGACAGGATGTCATCTCTCTTACTGACTGTAAGATTCCATTATATTTATACACTACATCTTTATCCATTCATCGGATTTCGGCACTTAGGTAGTTTCCAGTTCTTATATATTGTGAATAAGGCTGCAATAAACATGGGAGTGCATAAATCTCTGCCAATTAGTATTTTTGGATCTATTGGGTAAATACCCAGAAGTGGGATGACAGGATTATATGGGATTTCCATATTCAACTTTTTTTTTAGAAATTTCCATACTGTTTTCCATAGGGATTCCACCAATTTTGCACTCCCACAAACAGTGGAAAACTGTTCCCTTTTCTTCATATCCTCATTTGTTGATTCCAGACTTTTGGATAATAGCCAATCTCTCAGGTAGAAGGTGATATCTCATTATTTTGATTTGCGTTTCCTTGAAAAATAGTGAGTAGGAACATCTTTTCATGTGCTTGTTGGCCATCTGTATGTCCTCTTTAGAAAAATCATTTTCCAATTCCTCTTCCCATTTTTGGACTGAATTGCCTGTTTTTCTGTTATTGAATTTTTTGTGTTCTTTGTATATTTGGGATATTAAGCCCTTGTCAGAAATATGGCACAAAAATATCTTCTCCCAGTTATTAGGTTGTCTTTCTGTTTTAGTAACACTTTCTTTCACTGTAAAGAAGCTTTTTAGTTTGTGGTCTCAATTGCTTATTTTTGTTTTTGTTTCCCTTGATGCTGGAGTTGAGTTCACATTTACTGAAGAGACTGTCTTTTCCCCATTGAGTTTTCTTATTTCTCTTGTCAAATATTAGTTTATGATAAACGTCCAAGTGTACTTCTGAGCAGAAGCTCTGCAGTCTTTGTCTTCCATCACCACTAGAGGGTTTGATCATTTGTATAATGGGTCTAGAAATAATTTTTCAAAGGTGACATGAATGGTGAAAAAAGTTACGTGGTTGATGATAAGTACAATATGGGTCCTACATGTTTGCATGAAGAGAGCGAAGGAATTTTGCAAGCTCAACAGCTTACACCCTTCATAATTGCCTGCCGAGCCTGAGGCTCCATCTGGTCCTGCGTGCTGCACTTAACAGATGAAGCTGTTCCCTGATTCTGACTAGTAATTCAGCTGAATTCTGCCACTAGAATATTGTCTCATTATGCAAGGTATTGTGTCAGAGAACAAAGAGTTTATCAAATTTCAAAATTGTGCATAATACATTAGAAAATATGTGTATGTATAACAGTTTGGAATGGGGCTTGTTTTCAACAGAGCCTCCCCAAATCCTTGGCTGAGCAGTTGTAGTAGAGAAGACTTCTAGATCTTATCACCTTTTAATGTCCATGGCTATAGGTACCCTGCACAAAGAACCTGATGATTATAAGCAGCCAAATTGGCAGGAGAAAGTTTTCCACAGTGTGGTTCTTTTGTTTGTTTTTAACAGTGCTAGTCATCCTTCCCCACCACTCCAGGGAGGGAGTTATTCAAGGTGACTCAACTCAACTGAGCAGCAGGAAGGACAGAATTCCATGGAAAAGAGCCCAGGCTGTACCAGGAAGACAATACTAGTTGTGACAAATCTGCAGTGTGGTGCAAGGACAAGTATAAGAACATTTGGCAACTGGAACAGCTGAGAGCGGGATGGAAAGGTATGTGAGGCACAGATGAAGATGACTGGGTCAGGACTGAGACTATGAACAGCAGAGCACATCTTTGTTATGGTGCCAGATCGTAAACTATTTACTTAAATAAATCATATAATGGGACACCAATCAACCATCCATGGCCAAGCTATTGCTTCTCCACTCACCTCCTTTGAGTTTGCTTTCTCTCCTATGTTTCCTATTCAGCTGATGGCATCACCATCACTTGAGAATCTTATCCTGGTCACCTCCAATATCATCTCTCCAATTTTAATCAAACATCAAATCTAAAATATCCCACCAACGAAATATCTCTTGACTCCCTCCCTGACAGCCTTGGTTCCAGCCCTCGTCACCTCTCTACGGGACTGTTGCCACAGCCCACAGTGCCAGAGGCTCCTTGCTGGTCTTCCTGCTTATCCCATCGCTTGCTCAACTCCTGCCACAGCTGCTTCTCTAAAGTGAGCATTAACTTTTTAAAGGCTCCGCATTGTCTTTAATAGACTAAATTCCAGAGCATGGTATATTATTACAGCTTTGACCACAAGTCGTAGAAACTTAACTAGTACTATTTTGGGTAAAATGGAAAATGTATTGGCTTACATTACTGAACTATAGGAAATGCAGGCATTGTGCCTCAGGGAATTAAATAAGGGGTTCAAATGGGAATGCTTCTCTTCTGCTGTGTGTTGACAACTTATCTCTGAACCATGAGCCACTTGAGCTCAAGTTTATCTAGTTGTACCTCTGGAGTGGAAGAGGCCCCTATTTTTTGTTTGTTTTGATTTTTATTTCAATTTGAAATTTCCCAGGGAAGACCTCCTATTGATCTGGTTACGATAATAGGTCCACTTGTGGTCTAACGAGCATGGCTGGGCTGAGGAACACCATGATTACTGCCTACGCCCCTGGACAAGGGCCAGCATCATGCTGCTCCATCAATATCGATGAAAATGAAGGTCCTTAATCAATCTACCAATGTTCCAGCCATGTAAATACAGCCCAAAGAAGTCTCAGTCTGGCCAGCTTACCCCCAGTTATAAGGGGGGTTGTAATTATGCCCTTTGGCTCTGGAGTCAGAGATATGGGAGTTCACATGACATCTCTCCCAATGACATTAGCTGTGTGACCTTGAACAATGTGCATAACCTCTGCGAGCCTCAGTTTCCTCAACAGGGAGGGAAGTGTAATGATACCTATTTGAAAATGTAGGAGACAGACATGCAGGGCAGGTAGAATGGAGCCTTGCTCATGGCGTGAGCTCACCGACTTCCGCTCCCAGCAGCCCTGGCATGAGTGGGCAGCCTTCGGAAGGCAGCAGGGCCCCGGGCTACTGGCTGCTGCCAACAGAATGAGATCAGGGTTAATCAGAGGAACAGACTGACCTGATTCACAGCACTCTAGTGAAGTGACCCATCTGACACCCCAGAGGAGACAGTGCCAGGAAGAGGAGTTGTTTGGCACGTGACAGTCTCCATAAAGCAGAGATGAGGGGGCTTATTTCAAAGTACCCCTGTCTCCCTGCCAGACAAGAACGACATCTGGGAGAAGGCGCCTCTCCAGCTCCATGGTTACAGTGCCACCAACCTTGTGGGTCACTGCCTAGAATTATCTCTTTATTAAAAAATCATTAAGAGGCCTCTGTAAAGGGAATCTGGGTATAATTACCTGACTCATTAAGCTGCCCAGGCAAAGCTGGGAGGTCATTTTACTCCAGTGGCCACACTCTTCGGCAATTTTCATGTTTCTGGAAGCAGCCAGTGGAATCTCACTTTTCTGGGAGCTCAGACTCAAGGTCGCATGTTTAAGGATCTGGATCCCTGCAGAAAGCTCCCGCTACGCTCCAGTCCGCAGGGCGAGTCCTCCCCTTTCCTGTTCCGCAAGATCTAATTTGGTCTTGGAACCGAGAACACAAGGAAAGGCTGAGGGACCATCTGGGCAAGGAGTCAGCTCATTAGGAGCCTCTACGGAGGTGTTGAAATGAAGCAAGTTAAAAGCATATTAGTTTAAATGAGACTTTTCATCAATGAGGGGAGGTGTTTAGGTAGGAAGCAAATGTAATCATTTTGTGGCGGGGCATAATTTGATAATTAATGGGGAAGTTGTTAGTATAATCTTGAGGGAGTCCCAGGAAATGAAGAAATCTGTCTTTATTAAGGCAAACCCCAGAGAGAAAAGTCATTGGAATGCAGATAATTCACCAGCAAGTTTCCAATAGCAAGTCCTTGTTAGATGCGTGAGTTGGGACAGCATTTCTGCCCCATGCGTTCTGTCTTGATTTTCCCAGGCTGCTCCCTCTCCTAATGGAAATACAGAGAAGGAGAGAGAATATTGCAGACAGATGTAAAGCAAGTGTAGGTTTCTTTCTGTTTCGCAGAAGCGTGAGACAGTGTCTACTATGTTCCCCAGGAATGGCAGGGAAAAGCAAACCCTACCAGCTCTCTGGTGGGCTAGCCAGGTCCCTGCTGCACTAAGGCCTGCACAGTCATTCTGGACTTACAGAGGCCAGCTCCTAGCATTCCCCGGGAACAGGGACTGCAAAGGCTCACAGCTGGCCAGAAAAGGAGTCCTAGGGAAAAGTCCTACAAAGGCCGCAATAGCACAGTGTAAGGCTGGGGGCTCTGGAATCAGAATGCCTGGGTTCAGATTACCGCTTGGGAACACAACTCTGTGTGACCTCAGACATAAGCTCCCTAAGTTTAGGTTTTCTGTGTAATGGGGACAATAATCATTCCTCACTTATAAGGCCCTTGTGAGGATTAAAAGTCATTCATTATGAAGCATTCAGCAATGCCTGGCACTTAAATTCTGCTCAAAAAGTGTTAGCTATTATTTAGACCTTCAGTGTCCAACAGGGTACTATATGTCAATAGTGACTGTGAGTCATTAGAGATGTGAACAATTTGGATTAATATGTGTTGTAGGTATAAGATACACATAGATATCAAAGACTTTGTATGAGAAAAAGAAAATAAAGTATGTAAAATATAAAATATCATTGACAATATTTTATTGTTTATTGAAATGACAGTATTTTGGATATACTGGGTTCAATAAACTTGCATTATTAAAACTGATCTTACCTGCTTCTTTTAATTTTTTGTCATAAAAAACACACGTTGTATTTATCATCTTACCCATTTCTAAGTGTGGAGTTCAATAGTGTCAAGTATAGTCACATTGTAGTGAAGCAGATCTCTGTAACTTTTTCATCTTGCAAATCTGAAACTCTATACCCAACAAATAGCAGTGTCCTTTTTACTTCCCCCTCCCCCAACCCAGCCCTTGGCAACCACCATTCTGCTGTCTAAGAATTTCACAACTTTAGACACCTCATATTAACTGGAATCATAGAGTATTTGTCTTTTGTGACTATCTTATTTATTTAGCACAAAATCCTCAAAATTTTATCTATGTGGTAACATTTGATAGGATTTCCTTCCTTTTAAGGCTATATAATATCCTTTCAGTTGTTTAAGGTAATTGCTGAAAAAATCTTAAAATTGTGTTTGTGGCTTGGATTATATTTCTGCTGTATAATGCTAGTCTAGAAGCAGTGGCTCTCTATCCCATCAGTCCCAATTCCTCCTCAGAGCAATCAATTTGTAACGCCCTCTAATAAATTGTAGATAATATATAACTCATCTACATGATTTTTCTTTAAAAGAATCCATCAAAAGCCCTAATTACAATAAATAAAGCTAAATGAAAGGAATCAGTTTTAGAGGAAAAAAATATTTCAACTTATGGTGCGAGATGAACACTTGAACATGAAAAATCACATGCCTGAATGCACATGCAAAATCATCATGAGATGGATAGCTATGCATGCTGGGTAATAACTCAGATTCTCACAATGGTATTGCCATGCGAATATGATTTTCTGAAATGGGACAACTCAGTCAAATTCCAACAAATCAAAGTATAACTTCCTATTTATGTGGCCCTATTCCTGTGAAACTGAGTACAAATTTAAATAAAGCACAATTTATCTATATATAAGGAAATTGTATTCGATCCTAGGCTCTGAGTTTTATAAAACATATTTTTCACCTAAATAGATGCTTGATGGGATATCTGGTAGTCAAGAGGACTCTGGAGTAGGTTTTCATTGTACAAAACTGTCCTGTGCCTTGTAGGATAGCTGACAGCCCTGTATACGTGGTATATTACTGACAATGGCTCACTGCAATCACTAGGACAACCAAAAGTGTCCTATTTCTCAGTGCTTTGCTTCAGGGACAGCAGAGTCCCCAATGAGAAGCAGTGACACTAGATTGTGAGAGACACTGTGTGGTAGATTCAAAGTTTCCCTGTTCATAGAGCTGCTCTGCTTTCTTGCCTAGTGGCCCCATCCACGCCCTTCAGCAAGTCCAACATGAGGCTGGTCCGCCAGCCCAGTGCTGGACACTCTCCAGCATGGACCAGGAGCCTAGATTGCTGTTTCTCCAAAGCTGCAAAGATGACAGAGCGACCTGGCCTCTTTCCCTTTACACTGCATCCCCCCTGAGGTTTCAATACCACCAATTTTCTCAGGACCAGAAACTCTTTTCCTTTCCTTCTAAGCCCAACCCCATCCCTTGCAGAGGCAGAATCACTAATGCATGTTCTTTCTTTGCCTTAGTCCTGCTCATCTGTTCTGTTTCTAACTCACTGCCCCCTCTATTTCATCTCGTTTTTCCACAGTTCCTATTGCTCTCCCTGACTTTAATCTTTGTCCATCTTCTCCAATCCATTCTAACTCTACTTTGGGGTTTCTATCCAACTTTTGCTCCTCATTAACTGCCTGTGAGTGAGTCAGACTTTGTGTATTTCCTTCCTCGTCTGTTAAATTTAGGATACCAACACCCGTTTTGCATGCTGTTATTGAGAATATGTTTGTAAGGTATCAGGCACTAGAGTGAAACATAGGAGAAAATAAGCAAACCTGGTTCATAGACCCTATTTTCTCTTCTTCCTTGTTCTTTTCTCTATGCACTGAAACAAATTTTGTCTATATCATATATAATTCCAGCCAGGCAGAGGTCCCAGAATAAACCACAAAGGAAACAAAAATGTCATTAGAAAGAGAATGAAGAAATTTATATTTGCTTCAACACAGGGAGAGCACTTTTGATGGACTGTAAGATTCCCAAGGGGACTGAGATGTTGTAGATGATGGTCACTAAGCAGACCAGGTACCTGTCTGCACAGCTTTGGGCTTGCTGGATGGGCTGGATGAGTTTGGATGGAGCAGAATTGCAGAACCATAAACACCATCCACACTCAGTCCTCTGTTTCTCTGTCAGATAAACATTTTTGTGAAAATGCTTTTAACACATTAATTAGGATGGTTTTCAGTTAATGTGCCTAGGTCTTCATCTGGGTAGGGACACACCTACACTCAGGCTATTCCACCTGCTCTTGGAAGCTTTTCCTGCTTGTACATTTCCTTCTGGAAGTCCTGGAATATTCACCAAGCACAACCGCTCACTAGGGTTCCTTAGTCTCCCAGTGAAAGTATGACATTCTCAGGGGCAGGAGCAGTGTCTTCTTCCCATCCCTCACAACCTCAAATACAACTATGCTAAGAAATGCCCAGTAAAACATGGTATGAATGAAGCATAAAGATAAGTGTTAGCAAATTAAGGAAAGAGAAATTAGAGTGTGGGGGATGAAAGAGATTATGAGCTCACTCTCTCTGAGATGGCTTGGGCATGGACCCGAATAACAAGGTGGGAAGGTGCCCAGCCCTGACACCTGTTTTATCAGGTAGTTTTCTTTCCAACACACCTGCTAGGAATCTCAGAAGGATACATCTTCCTCTGGGAAGATCTTGACACAAACTATCAGATAGAGATCAAAATGAGGTGTGTCTCTAAAAAGTTGGAGACCACTTCAGAATGCCCTAAGGAGAGGGACTTTATCTAAGGATGCCTATCAACAGCTGAAGAGGAAATTATTTTGGCGTGGAAAGCCAAGCATCTATTTGGAGATCTCTCCTACAAGAAAGTCAAAAGGAAGAACTCATTCTCCAAGCTATTTCTTCCATATATAGAACGTACATGAAACAAAATTTAACCTTTCCAGGGTTCAAGTTCATTTATTCTTTGCATACACAGCTTCAGCAGCTTCTTTCTTTCTAAGAACAAAGGCTTGTTAAAATGAAAAAAAGTCTCTAAAGTCTCCTTGAACATCAAATAGTTCTTTAGAGGAAATGCTTTGATGAGTTAAGTGTAAATGAGAAAGAAACATAGGGATTAGATTTCACATATAATACACATGGATTTAAGAACTGGGAAGGAAAATCTTGCTGGAAAATATGGTTTGGATTTGGATTCTATCTACTCCACAAACTTTAAGTTGAAGAATATGGATTTACTTTGTGTCTCCCTCCCTCCCTTCAGCCTCAGGCTCTAGCAATCATTCTTTGTAAAAAGTAATGTCAGATAATAAAGGCAGTGAAGATTTTTAAGTAGGGAATTCACAGATTACTAACATTTAAGAATCAGATAGTTGTAACAGGTCCTCTTCCCATCAAGCTGGTTTAAACACAGAAACATCTCTCTGTTGGCTAAGGGGCTCACGAACTAGGAGGAACTCTGAAACCTGTGTTTTGGTGAACTTGAACTGAAACCTCATCCTCCACTAACCAGACTCTGTGGCTGGTAATTCCATTTCAAGGCCAACTCTCTTTCTACCTGGGATGGGAGCAGGGGAAGCATTAAATGATTTTACCAGCTATGGCCTTTATGTGACATTACGCAAACACTACAAACTGAACCCAATTAAGAAGGTTTTCTGGTAGTCAGCACAAGCTTTCACAGAGTATAGATGGGTAGGGGATTAAATGGGATTGGGGTGTGAAAGCAATGGACATTGTATGTGGCACATGGAAGGTGCTCATTGTACAATGGTTTCTGTCTGAAAACCTGAAAATAGACTCCTCCTTCTGAGGGTGAGCACGGCTCACCCCACACAAACCTGCTAAGGATGGGCCTGGCTGTAAGGACCAGGCAGCCCTACCTCCTTGCCAGTGACTACCCTGGGCAAACAAATACATCAAAGGATTTAAAATTGGGTCATACACAACAAAAATACTCCTAGACTCTGAAATCAAAACTACGGTTACCAGAGAAAATGAAGGGGAAGGGAGGTGGGAAGTAGATGGAAGAGGTTGTGTAAACGGCACCAGAACTCTGGTGGTGGGTGCAGTGTGATGGTCGTTGACTAAGGTGTGAATCGATTTTCTTGAAACTTATGTAGTATTATAAAATAAAGAGACAGCCATAAAAAGATAAAAATTGGGCTACAGAGGTTTCTTTTGAATGGGTCCTGGGGCAGGATAGAATGAGACTAAGCCCTGGGATACGGCTTTTCTACTGTACACAGAGAAAGCCTGGTTGCAGAGATGAGGGAGAATGAAAGAGGAACGCAGAGAAAGTAGAGGTGACAGTCTGCGCCCTTCTGCAAACCAGCAGCAGTTTCTGTCTAGTCTGCCACCAAAGTATAAGCTTTTTTTAAAAAAGTGCTATGATATGGTATTCACATACCATAGAATTCACCTATTTAAAGTGTGCAAGCCAAGGATTTTAGTATATCATAGATGTGTGCAACCATCATTGCAGTCAATTGTAATTTTATTACCTAAAAAAACCCTGCTTTAGCTTTCATCTCCCCTCCCATCACTCCCATCTTTACCCTAGGAAACCGCTAAACTATTTTCTGTCTTTATAGACATTCACACTATTTGGATCATATAATATGTGATCTTTTGTGACTGTATTCTTTCATTTAGCACAATATTTTTGTTTTAGCTACACTGAAGCATATGTAAATACTTCACTACTTTTTATGACTGAATAATATTCCACTGTATGGCTAGACCACATTTTGTTTATCCATCCATCAGCTGATGGATTGCCAAGAATGTCCTGACTTTGGACCGTTTTCTTCATCTCTCCACGTTGGCCAAAATCACGTCTGAAAGAATCCTACTCCACCTCCCTCCCCTGAGTTTCCCCACCTCCAATCCACACTCCAATTGTCTTCCAGAAGTATCTTTGAGAAAGATAAACCAGACATGTTGCTCCTTAGTTTAGACTTTGTCGATGAATTCTCATTGTTCTAGAAAAGAAATCCATTCCATAGTTTGCAAGTTTCTGTACAAGCTGGTGCCTGCCATTAAAATCCTCTTCTTTCTGTCTTTATTCCCCTCACTCACCTCCCTCCAGATACATAGCCATATCTCACTTCCTTAACGCACCATCCCCTTTGCCTCAACTTTCCTGTGGCGGTCGCTTCCCTGTCCTTCAAGTTGCAGCTTCAGTGTGACTTCCTCAGAGCAGCGATCAGCAATCGAACAAAGCTGATCCCCACCGCTACCTCAGCTCCATTATATTCTTTCTCACAGCATTTGCTGTTTTCTTCTTATAATTTAAAGAATTTGGAATTCTTTGTTTATTTGTATATCACTTACCTCCTTCAGTGTAAAGTTTATTATTTACAGCTGTAGCTTCAAAGACTAGAACAGTGTCTACTGCTCACAAAATTAATGTGCCTTCTGTGGGGGAATGAAGAGACGAAATGTGGTTTTTAATCCAGTTCGTGGATCCAGTCTTTCCGGAGGCCCCACCTTGGGTACTTTGAGACATCCCTGTGTTTTTACAATAAGCCCCTCTCATCTTCGGAGTAAGTTTGAGTGGACCCTTACAACTGGACAATCCATTACTGACAACTTTTTTTCTGTCAGTTGCTTCCTTTCAAAACTACCATTTTTGGCATGAATTGCTTTTAAGTTGTCTCTTTGTCTCTACACACTTTTCTAAATCTTGCCTTCCATCTTTCCAAATCTTAAGCACCATTGTAAAGTCAAAAAAACATAAATCACACATCATTGTTAGTCTGGGTAGCTGTCACTCTCTCTCATATATATTACACATATGTATGTATGTATGTATGTATGTATGTATACATCTATGAATTCTATTTTATCTCATAAAGCTATCATTATATTCTCCATATTAAAGAAGAAATTGAGACTAGTTAGTAACTCGAAAGGTTCACCTGCCCAAGAAGTAGATTTGAACACATTTCTGCATGAGTCTGAAGTACGAGTGTGTAATCACTACATGATGCAGACTTCTGTTGCTCATCCATTATCATCTATCACATGCCCACTGAGGACAAGTCCCTGAACTAATATGTAATGGGGCCCTAAAATAGGAGAAAACCATTATAATAATTTATATGAATAGTTCTTCATTATTTACGAACAGGGTTAGATATACTTGAATTGACTACATAGAGAAGAAAACAATAAATAGCCTAGCTGAGTCTTTGAGTGAAAGAATTTTAGGGTAGGAAGAGATCTAAAGGTTCTCTACTTCCCTCTCCCACCCAAAGCAGAGATCTAGTCTCTGTGATATTTCCTTTGCCAACTTAAAGGCAGTTGAGTCAGTTCCATTAATTTCCAGCTTTTGATGATTAGAAACTTCCTACTTTTTATCAGCCAAACTCTACCTCCCTTTGGAGAATTCTCCCACTGGTTCCAGTTTCTCTCCTGAATCTCTAACTAAAAGATGACTTTACATGTCACGGTGGACCTTCTTTACTGAGAATAGAAGAGACACATATGTGAACCACCTGCTGTGCTCCAGGCTCATCACAGTTCCCCAGTAAACAGGGATAATTATTTATCTATGGACTGCGAAGCTAACAAACGTAAAGAAATTTGTCCACATCACACAGCCTAAAAGTACTGCAGCGATTTAAACACGAACTCACCTCTTTTCTCTACTCCCCCTGTCCAATCAGTTGTCAACTTCTCCTTATCTTCTGTCTTAGAAACCAACTGTACATCTCTGGTTTCTTCAGACTTTCCTCCTCAGAGAACATATTCTCCTGAACTCTCCTGATGTTGGTCATCCGCTGAATGTGCTGTAACTTGTCCATGTCCCTCTTAAATGCAGCATAAGACCAGACCACCATTCCCAGTACAGCCAGAGCGTCTGCCTTTGTTTATCTGGCAAATCATCTTTCCTGCCCAGGATGGCTTCACCAGCTGTAAAAGCACAGGAGTCCTATCACACATCTGACCTGGGTGGGGCTTCATGTGCACACCTGGGTCTTTTTCATGTGAGTGAGTTTCACGTCAGAGTTCACCTGTCCTTAACTTACACTAATGATTCTAACAAGTCTCAGTAGGATGCTGCTGGATTCCTTTCTTGGGTTCGAGACAGTGTTTCAACTTGTTATTGGCGTATTTGTTACCCCTATCACTTCAGGCTCTCTGAAATTGTTTTTAAAGAAAGTCTTCAGTGTTGTCACACAATGTTGAACATGTCAGGCCCAAGGGCAGATCCTTGAGTCATTTCATCAGAGGCCTCCACAGAGTGTCTATGGATTCATTAATGCTCTTTATTTACGGTTGTCCACCCAACTGCGATTCCAATGAGCCACTTTTCACCCCATATTTCTCCACCTTATTTGCAATTTTTATAATAAATGACTTCACAAAACACCTTACTGAAATTTGTACAAAACATCCTTCCTCCAAGCATACTCTGTGGAACACTTGCTCAGGGGGATAATGTCAAGCTGTTTCTGAAGTGCAGGACTTCTCAGCGTCTTTATATGCTAGTGTACCCTGTACCCAAGAGGAGTTATAATAGCATACTGAGTTTCTCAAAATTGAGGTAAAGTTTTTTTTTAATTAATTTAAGTGTGTGTGTTTGTGTGTGTGTGTGTGTGTGTAAGTTTAGGTAGGATTCATGCTCTGAGATTTGCTCATCTATAACACTCCCTTGATCTCCCAAGTTGGCAGTCTCATTTGGTCTATTCTTAGTGAATCTCTGCTAATGTCCCATGATCAATGCTTTTTTCTCTAAGGATGGCCACAGACCACCTTTAACCTCCAGCTCTAGAATTTTACTCTGCATGAATGACAAGCTGGCTGCTGCACCAGTTTTCAAAATCTACCTCTTTCCTCCTCTCGATGAAACTTTGTTTCTCAGCATATAATAAATAATGAAATTCAGCAGAAACATATTTACATGATAGTTCCCTGGAGGCAACATTTTTCACATTACAGTTAAGGACTATCTTAGCCTTCTTCTAATGCATATTGTCTTTTCTAGGTTGACTATCATCCTGTTGAAGGAGAGCATGTAAATGAAATATAAGTATCTCCAGCCTCATGGTCAAGGCAGATTTTGACTCTGCTTCACACTATCATACATCTTTTGCTGCTTCCCATTGGCTTCCTGACTTCTTTTTGTCAATTCATATTTATTTCCTTCTTAGCTTAGCTAGGCAATCTCTTTCTTCCTTCAAGTCTTTCCTGACTCACCCACATCTGTCTTTCTGGAATCCTTTGTTTTGCATATATTGTCTTGTCTTGTTTTCTCTCTCATCTATTCATTCAATAATTTATACCTCCAACAAATCCTTCCTGAGTACCTACTGTGCTAGATGCTTGGTATCTGAATGTGGAAGAGCCCAGAACTGTCCTGGAGTTAATACCCAGAGAGGTAAGACAGAGTGAGCAGAAAGCAAGAACTACAAAAGTAGATGGATGGTATTCTGAGGGCAATAGGCTAGTCTGGTGTGGATGAAGTCTCCCTGCAGAAGTGATCATCTAATTGAGAATGAACAGATGCAAATGACTTTCCTGGGGGAATAGTGAGTGGGCAAAGAGAAAGACCCTGATGAATATTCATATAATGAAAATATTGATGGAGTACAGAGATAAGAGTAGACGCTACACAGGAAGTCAGAGCCTGACTATGAGCCATGATAAAGAGCAAGGAGAAGTCACAGAAGGATCTGCAGCAGGGAAGGACAAAATCAGATGGAGTTCTCTTTCCATATACTGGATACCGTTTTTTTGTTTCCCTTCTAGCCCTATGTGTGACTTTTAAAATCTCTCTCTCCCTTCTTTTTGAAAACGGTCCTTAGCACTTTCCCAATTGCTCAGATCATCCCCGCCTTTGACCACTTCTGACACCCGAATTTCATGGGGTCGTGCCACTCTTTTATAAGCATCCTGGACTGAGTGCACACTGTTTTTGTATATGCCCTTTAAAATTCTGACTTTGTTAATGATGAGAGGTTTCAGAGAGTGAAGCTGAGTTCTGAAGGTGAGAAATGTGAGACAGGAAAAGAGAAGTTTGATAGAAGGACAGACTCCCTAAATACGCGAAGCCTCAGCAGCTGCACAAGCAACACGGTTTAGCTTCAGTCATTCGTGGGAAGCAGTGGTGCAGCAGGTTAGGGATGTTAGCGCAGGGATTAGGGGCAGCCTACACCTGCCTTTAGGACAGCCAGCTGTGCGGCCCTGACTATGGCATTCGGTGTCTTTCTTACTCATTTAAAAAATTGTGAGAAAATACACACACATAAAATTTCCTACTTGAACATTTTTGGAGTGGATGGTTCTGTGGTATGAAACAGATTCCTGATGTGTTGGTACCATCACCTCCATCCATTTCCAGAACTTTTCATCTTGCAAAATTGAAACTCAATACCCTATAAACAATAATTCCCCATTTCTCCCTTTTTCTCAGGCCTTGACAACACCCACTGACTGTCTCGATGATTTTGACTAATCTAAGTACCTCATATAAGTGCCATCATGAAGTATTTGGGGGGCGTGTGTGTGCATGTGCGTACACGTGTGCATGTGTGTGTGCGTGTGTGACTGGCTTATTTCACTCAGCATAATGTCCTCAAGCTTCATCCATGCTGCACCATGTGGCAGATTTTCTTCCTTTCTGTGACCGAATAATACTCCATCGCTTGTAGCTACCTCGTACTGCTCATGCATTCATCCATCAATGGACACTTGAGTTGCACTCACATTTTACTGTTGTGAATAACGAACATGGGTGTACAATGATCTTTTCCAGATTCTTCTTTTAATTTCTTCTGGGCATATACCCAGAAGCAGAATTGTGAGATCGTCTGGTAACTCTTCTTTTCAGTTTTGAGGACCCAAAGGCTGTTTTCTGTAGCAACCGCACAAGTGGTTCAGTTTCTCTCCATCCTCACCAACATTTGTTCTTTTCTTTTTCTTTTTTTTAAATAGTAGCTACTAGAGACTGTGAGGGGGACCTGAGTGTCTTGATGTCTGAGCTGCAGGGGTTGAACCGTAGGCATTGAACGGTAGGCTGACCATGAGCCGCCTCCTCCAAACATCTGCTTGTTCCTTCCTCTGTGCACCACAAGCCTCAGTCAGGACCTGTGGGCTCTTTACCGCCCAGAGCACTGTCTCCTCTTGAATGCTTTATGAGTTAGATGTGCTATTCCTTGTCATTTCCTCAGTCATCCCTTCTTTCATTCCAGTCTTCTGGCTTCACTCAGCAGAAGGGATTGGTAGGCTGGTTATGGAATTGTAACCTAGAATGGCAGGCCAGCCTCTCCCTGCAGCCAAGTGAGTGACTCATTTTTGGCTCAGTTCACCCAGAGAGAAGTCAGATTCACACGGACACTTGCTTGGAAAAAGGCAAGTGCTGCCCATGCAGTAGCTTTCTTGAGGAAACACATTTTCATAAAACACAGAAGTGCCTTATTTGAGGGCTGAAACATTTTCTCCCATGGTCTGTGAAGCTTGTGGCCAGCAGATGCACCTGGGAAGAACATTTGCATTCAAAAGCAAAAATAGTTCCTCAAACTAAAGTTAGCAGGATGGAAGATAATTGGTTCGGTTTGAGGTGAACCACCAATGGAAGCATCTTTTTCTTTGGAGTTCTTTGCTCTTTACAGCCGCAACCAGACCCTGCAGGACCCGGAACAAAGAGCCTCTTCCCCAGACACACAGCACACGCAGCTCATGGCAGCCCAGCCCCAGTGGCTCCGGAAAGAAGTCCCATAAACACCACTGTCACCATCTGAAACCACAGGGACTGTAGGTCTTGGCAGGAAGAAAGCAGCTTTCCTGGGAGCAGTCCTTTGTAAATTGTCAGATCTGCTGGAGCAGCCCAGTGGCTCCTGGTGAGGAAGGGGTCACACTGGGAATAGAGGCCTTGCTGGAGCAGAACTTTGTGACCTGGCAAAGCACCCACTTGCAATATCCCCATGGGCAAGCTGCTCCAGGCAGGGCGACAGCGCTGCAGAGCAACCAAATGGAAGAAGGGCTGAGGGCTCCCCACTTTCTATTTGGGAGAGTGCTTATGAGAATCTCCTGGGTGGATTCATTTGGTCCTGGCTGGTGAACTGAGCTTCAACGAGGTTAAAAAGCTGCCTCTGCAGCAGACTTTGTTTGAGGCTCCAATGTCCAGTAGACTCCCCCTCCCTGACATTGTCATGGACTCTGGGAATGAATTTCAGGTGTGGCGTCACCTGGGACACTATGGAGTGGGGACTGACAAAAAGAATCACAGCAGAGCAGATGAGTGCTCTGTGCACTGTGGAGAGAGCCCCACTATCAAAGAGTCCGGGGCAGAGGGGCTGCCCAGTGCAGGAAACAAATACTTAACATCCTTAGAGAATTTGGGTGGGGAGGGATAAAGTCTCAGGGGCATAGGGCTACACCACCTGCTGATAATGGCATCTCAGGGTCTGCATAATTAATTGAGAGAATCTTAGGTGTGAATAACAGTAATTCTTCACTTAACATAACCCACAGGGTCCTGGAAACTGACTTTAAGAAAACAACTATAAGGAAGTCAATTTCATCATAGGCTAATTGATATGAACAAGAGTTTAATCAATGTAGCCTATTTCTGGTCACAAAACCATCAACAAACTTCTCAATAAAGATTCAGCATACTTTTTTTTTTTTTAAGGAAAGGTGCAGGCAGGAATGAAGGTAAGTAGGTAGGTATGTAGGTAAGAAGAGGAGGAAGAAGGATCTTTATTTTTATTCTCAACTAGTTGTTTATACTGGTTGTTTCCCCCCAGACCCGGGATTGAGCCCAGGGGTATGTGGCTTGCTCCTTCAGAGGAGAATGACCTAACCACTGCTCCATCAGGGTGTGCTCAGCACATTTGTAACATGAAGCAATCTTTTGTATTCATCCATTCCTTTTCCTGCCAGGTTCTCCCAGCTGAAGCTCTTAGGAACTGATATGGCAACTCAAAGCATAGGGCAGGAATGTAACCTGGATGAGATGCTTGTCACAGCCTGATTCACCATTTCCAAATGTCGAGAAGCAACTCAGCTGCCCTTGAGTAGGTACATGGATCAATAAATTGTGGTACATGGAAGACTATTCAGTGCTAAAAAGAAATGAATGATAGTGCTGCGAACAGGTACGGAGGATCCTTAAATGAAGTGGAAAAGTCAATGTGAAAGGCTACATTCTGTATGATTTTAACTTTATGACATTCTGATAAAGTTTAAATAAAACATGGGTATACTACAAAGAACAGTGGCCGCCTGAAATTCTGGGGAGAGGAAGGGGTGAATAGGCAGAACATAGAGGGTTTTAGGGCAGTGACACTGTGATGGAACGGTGGGTGCCATTGTCCACACCCGGAGTGCATGCCATCAAGAGTGAAGCCGAACGCAAACTATAAACTCTGGGTGGTGATGACGTGACAATGTAGGCTCATCCCTTGTTAGAAACGTACCCTCTGTTGAGGGGTATTGATAGTGAGTGGGGCAGGGAGTGATGGGAAATCTCTGTAACTTCTGCTCAATTTTGCTTTAAAACTCCTCTGTTTATAAAAACAAAACAATGCAATGGATACAGAAGGAGTTAACTCTAGGCCAAGTGCAGGACTTTTGCAGAATCAGAGGGGACTGGAATAGCCGGACACACTGTCCTATCCCGGGGCAGTTGACATATGGCCTCTGTTCTACACCTCACAGGTGCACTCCTTCTACATCGCTTACTGAGCACGAGCTATGGGCTAGAATCAAAGAGACTGAGGCATACTGAGAAGTGAATCCAGATCCCAAGGAAAGGACCATGACCACATCAGGGCTAGGGCGGGTCTTCACAGAACTTGGAGTTGGAGTGATATTTGCAGCACCATGAAGCTCTCCAGGCAGTCATGTCAAAGGCTGAGGAACCTCCAAGTGTGGTATACTTGCTGGGTTTGGGGGTATGGCCAGGGGTTCTATAGTGTGAATTGTAAGTGGGCGCAAGGGATATAGGGGTGCAGGGGATGCGCAGAAGCTGGACACGTGGCTGGTGCAGCCATGCTGATCCCTAAGATGTCAGCAAGGGTGCATTTGATTTGTCTCACATTGGGAATCAGTCACCACCTCCCCTACACCCTCTCCTCTCTGTGAGGTCTCTCCAGTCTGTCCCCTCCTCTCCACCCTAAGCTGTCCAGGTCCACACTAGCTCCTGCTAGTTAATTGCAATCAGCCCTTTAACAGTCTCCTGCCTCTAAAGAGGCAGCAGCAGAATAACGCCAATAGTACATTTTGATTGATAAGATGGGCCTGACACTATTCTATGAGCTTTAAGTGTTCAATTTTAACAACCCTATGAGGAGTTATTATAAGTCCCATCTGAAAGAGGAGAAAACTGAGGTACAGTAATGAAATGACTTCCCAAAGTCATGTAGCTTGTAAGAGGTGGGGACAAGAACTGGGAAGGTCTTTGAACCCAAGCAAAGCTCTTATGCCAGGGCTGCTCAGGCAAAGGGATCAGGATTTGTATTCTGCAATTAAGTTACTATTAAATGAAAAAGTCTTTAACTTTTTCCAGTTTCTCGTTTCCCCATCTGCAAAGTGGGGCCACAAATAGGAATCTGGTGAACAGATCAGATATTCCGAGGAAAGTAGGAAGCAAGGTGCTGGCTCATAGTTAGCCTCAGTGTTCAATTTCAATGCTAATTACTTTGTCACAGAGCATAAAAACATCAGTTGTCAATCACATTAGCATCTCAATGGCAGAAGGGTGTTGTCAACTCTACAGATAATGAAATTTATTTGGAAAACAGAAACATTCTTTTTCCCTCCCCCATCCAAGTAACTGCACCTGAAATTGATTTCTTCAACAAGATGGAACTAAGTGTTGCAATCTGTATTTTTTTAAACTCAAAGGTTAGGACAGGTGAGCAAGGTTGAGGCAGTGAATCCCTCAAATGTTTTGTTTCTGTCCTAGGGTCAAATGCTATATTACACTGGGGAGATGCTTCCTGAGACTGGCCAGCCTGCAGTGAGGCATCAGAAGCTGTGGTTAGGCCATGATTCTGAATTTAAAAGGCAGTTCTGCTGTTCACAGCAATGCTATCTGAAAACCAGTGACAGAAGTTATTTTATATGCCCAATAGCCATATTTTGGAGCATTCATTACCTAAGAATTGTCATTTCCCTGTTTAATTTAGAAATCTTCTCCAAATATAAGACTGACTGGATTAATCAGGGTTTTCCGGAGAAACAGAACTGAGGGATATAAAGATACAGATTATAAATGGAGGGAGGGGTGTGTGGGAGAGAGAGGACGGAAATGTGTGGATGAAATGGCTCCCACAGTTTTGGAGGCTGAGAAGTCCCACAAAGTACCATCTACAAACTTGAGACCTGGGAGAGCTAGTATAGCATTTCAGTCTGAGTCCAAAGGACTGGGAAATGGGAGGGCTGATGATGTACGTCCTGGTCTGAGTTTGACAGTCAGAGAACGAGGAGCATCAGCGTCTAAGGAAAGGAGAAGTTGGATGGCCCAGCTCAAACAGAAAGAACAAATTCACCTTCCTCCACTTTTTTGTTCAACCTGGACCTCTAATGGATTGGATAATGTCTATGCAAATGCTTTACTCAGTCCACCATTCAAATGTTAGCCTCTTCCAAGGACACTCCCACAGACACCCAGAAATAATATATCCTTAGCTGTCAGGATCTCTCTCAGCCCAGTCCAGCTGACACAGAGAACAACCATCACACTGCCACACGTCAGATGGCTACGGCTGCTGGGCTTATCTTGGGTTTCTGCTGAAGTGACTTAGCTACACAGACACAATCTTCTGGAAGACACACAATACTGTGAGCATCTGCAGCTGAGGTATGGGGTGGCCAAATCATACACCTCCAGCTGGACTTCTCTCAGACACGCAGCCCTCTCTCCCAGGCCCTCTGTGTGGTCTGACTAGTCCCACCCTTGAGCTGAGCCTGGCATTTTGTGAATCAAATGTGGTCCAACGAAAACGACAGGAAGGCATGGTGGGTGAGCGCAGAGGCGCACGAGTGCTTGTGAGGTTATCTTTTTATGGGGGCACTTGGTGATTTAAGCATCATGTTCTCACACACACTGCCCCACTGTCAGCACACATGCTGACCACACGAAGGAAAATGACCCTGTTGACTTTCAGGGCGCTTGTGGCAGCCCTGGGGCTGTTCCAACGGGAGCCTGGGAACTCTGGAGACGCTGGCTGTTTTTTCAGCTTTCCCCCATCATTTTGAACTGGGAAGAGGTTGGGCTTAAAGGGAAAATGCTGAGCCCCAGCACAGCCACCCGGGGCCATGGGCTCTGCGGGCGAGAATGACAGCAAGAATTCACTCGGTGACCAGGTTCCTTCCAGCCTCAGCAGAGCGGGGTGGGCGGCTTCTGCCCAGCTCCTGGAATCTGAGTCTGGAGCTGCCCCACCACTGGAATGAAAACTCAAACCTCCTCCGCCTTTCGGTCTTGGTCTTCGGGCGACTCTGCGGCTATCGTTGCAGCCGATGGCAGCAGGAACACGCCTGTTCCCAGTTAGTGAGTAGAGCCTGACTGGGCAGAGGCCTGGGGAGAATTTCTGAGTCTGACAGAAAAATCTCCTAAAACTTCCAATGGAGGGGGGCTGGAAAAGGGAGAACACAGGGGTTAGCTTGGGGTGAAGTAACAGGCGTCAACAGGTTGACGAGTATGGGGATGTCACAGTCATCCTGCTGTAAAGAGTGACATTTCAAAGTATCTGGTCAGTGAGTCATCAGAAAAATGCTGTTTCTTATTTTGGAAAACACTGTATCTCGGTGGGACATTTCACCGTGATCTGTTCTTCCTAGAAATATGGTGGAGGTGGTGGTGGCAGGGGAGGGGGGAGACCCGGCCCCTGAGAAATGAAAGCCACATGTAGAACATGCTATAGAAAAAAACCCGCTAGGCCATTACATTATTGCTGACCATAGGAATTCAGTATTTATAATTTACATTCTTTCCCATACTTCGCTGCTTCTCAGAAGTGAAGAGCAGAGGCTTATGGTCTCACCAGACCATAAATCAGATTCCTGAGGGCAGAGGGAACGGCTGCAGGCCGGAGGAATTGCCTTCTGAAGGTTTGCAGAATGTGTCAAAACATCAGGGAAAGAACCCAAATGGAAATGGGAGGCATCTTGACTCAACGGGAGTCTGTGGAAACAAAGGGACGTCAAGGTGGGAGTCCATCCACCCTTAGGAGACAACAAAGGCTGATAATACTTATTCCTTCCACTCAGCATGCAGTCACCCCAAATCACACCTGGGGTCAACATCTGGAGAGTGCATTGGAAGGCTCGCCAGTCCTGACACCATGAGCACACTGAGTGTCTTCTGGGGGGGTGTGGGGGAATCAAGGAGTGGGTGCCCCAGAAGCAGGCTCCTCACTGAGGTGGCCGGGAGCGAGGAGGGGGTCTGCGCACGTACAGGTTCCGGTCTGGCAGAGGCATAAGGCGCATGCGCACGAACCGAGACAGGGAGCCCGGAATAGATGAAAGAGCCGTGGGTTCTGGGCTCATCTGCCAGTCTCCAGAGTGCTGTGTGCTCTTGGATCAAAAGTGCTTATGCTCACCGCCCATCCCAACCTCCCCTCAAGCTTCATGGCTCTGGAGACAAGAGAGAACAGCAGCAGGCCCACAGGATTCAACAAGATCGCAGACACACGTGTGGGGCGGGGGCGGGCAAGGGCGTCCCGGGGATGCCGTTCTCCTTGGAATTAAACAAGCTGCTTGGGCAGAGTTCACTGGAGTCAGCCTAGCGCTGCTGCAACTCTGGGAAGATCGGGAGGGAGGCAGTTCTAAGGGGTCTTTCGATTGTTCCCAGTCCTTTGCCTTTGTCCAGATTTGTCAGCGGTGGCCCCGCAGAACTCATACCCCGGCTCCAGTCTGGATTTCATCCATTCTAGAAGCTGGAGGACTCTAAGCATTTGAAATCTGGAGGTCTTTCTTAAGCCTATCCCAGGTTTCACCCATAAAATACGTAATCAGTCCATGATGTATGCAGTTGGATTGACCAGAATAAGCCAAAACAACCCTTTGTCAGGCAAGTGGGAACTGTATGGTTTACAGTCCAGATTTTCCAGAATGGATTGTTACATAAATCCTGCCTGCAATCTGACACCGCAATTAAGGCTATTGTGTGTATGCTTCAGACAGGAAAATGCAATATTTTGGTGCTTGAGTCTCAAATTTTTCTATTTTTCTTTTAAAGGCAAACAAACCTGACTTCTCCTGAGGTTTCTAAAGCCACAAGTCCCTTTTATTCAGCATCCAGAAAGGGAACACACCCAACAGGAACACCAGTGAGGGCCCGAGGAGCCAGCGCGGAGCGACAGGAGCCCAGGGCGTTCTGAGAAAAGCTTCCCACCATCTTGGGGCATCATCGGTGCCCACAATTTGCAGAGCACAACGTTTTCAGAGCATTCCAATAGCAAAGAAAAAGAGAACTAATAGTTGGGGCATAAAAGACACATGAGCACACTTTGGCTAAGGAGGCCGGGTGGCTGGTGGTGTCGGTTGTGAAAACAAAACTCTTGGACAAGTGCTTCTTTTTGAATGATGTTCCTGTCTTCACTGGGTTGATGAGGATACATCTGCTGACAGCTTGCTCCTCGATCCAGGAGGACAATAATGCTTAGGAGTCCCTTTTGTCAGGACTGCAGGCAGGAAGCTTGGTTGTCACCCATCCCTCCAGCCAGCCAGGTGTGCATGCCATAACTAGAGACCAGGTTCCAGAGTGTCACCATGCAGAAGCCAAGCGTAGTCAGGTGAGGCCTTGGCAGTATATTGGGCCACTTCTAGAGCCTTGACCGGTTAGAATGTGACAACAAATCTCACCGAACAAGCAGCTTCAAAATCCATTCGGCAAGTTTCAAGAAAGGGAGTATCAAGATAGACAGTCAGAGATGAATTTCTGGAAATGAACTAAAGGCTGTTTTTAGTAAATACTGGACACAAGGAAGATTTTTACAATTCAGCATTTCCACACTAAAATAAATTCACATCCAGCCATTTTCCTCTTTTTTGGGTAGAGATCAGTTCCTTTAAATTCATAAAAGATAGCAATGTATTTATCGCATCAAAGAAAATACCAAAATCTAACTTAAAAAAATTTCGTAACCTTCACCTGTGATAGCCCTAGCATCAGGTTTAGAATAAAACATGATAAAGGGAAGTGTAAAAGTATCTGATTATTATAGGTCAGCCAATTGGTCCTAGTCATTAATAATGCTGATTCTTGCAAAGAACCAAATCTCAAATATAACCCTGGTGATGCCAGCACACATAGGAACCAGAGAAAGGCATCTGAATGAAACACCGATAAACAGAAGTCTTGACTCTCCTTGCATCTTGATTTCAGTCATACAAATGGGAAATATACTGAGGTTTGCCAGTCTACCTATGGGATGCCGAGTTTTCCTAACAGTAAGAATGCTATAAATGCAGCCCCCGAAGAATACTCTGGTGGGCCAGGGTCACAGCACTCACTGAGCTTAATTCCAAGAGCATATGAGTAAAAGCCCTGTTTAAGGCACTCACTTCAGTTGCGTTTTCCAATGGTGACTTTTTCCCTTTTCTAGTCTGTTTAGCTTTTCCTTTGTGAGGACCTGACCAAGTGCACTGCTATAAACAAATAAAACAATCCCAGGGTCCAGTTCCAAAGGTGAGCCTTGACAAGAGGTTTCACATGCAGTTGCTATGCAGCAGCTTTGGAAGGAAGACCAATAGGGCCAAACCAGAAGTACTTGATAAAGGGTTTTATTTCTCGTGAGTACTTTACTCATGAGCTCACGACAGAAACAGTCTCAGTGAAATAAAGCTGGTATTGACAGGATGTCTTTTATCATCAAAATGCCTAAGAGGTCAGCGAAACGTCTTGGCATTGCTGTGGGAGCAGGGTGGCCGAGGCTTTTACAAATGGTTGAAAACAGACATAAGAAAGGCAGAGGCTGCCCATGGAAAGACCAAGCATGACAAAAGGGCTAAAGTATCTGTTTCTCAGTGCCATGTTACTAAAGGATAAAAACACATAAGGTATTTTTCATGCTAAATCAGTGTCTTTGAAGAGGGCAGTTTGCAATGGTGAAGGTGAGATAATTTACAGTTGGATCCTCGTCCACATTAAGTGATACTGAAACATGTATTCTATTTCCCTCAATGTGAGGTCCATTTCCATAGAAATGGGTGGAAAAAGCAGGCCAAACCCAGCAGCATGGTTTCGAGGAGGAATGGCCATAGTGGTTCTGGCCCATCATGGAAAGCACTGGTTTTGTAACACTGTAGTCAAGAGCTCGCATTGAAAGGGAAAACAAAGAAAAGTTTAAACTCAAAAAAGGGGCATGGAAAGTATCTGAGGACTTTCCGTGCCATTTTATACAAAGCCAGAGGAAAAATCGTCTCATGTGTACTTTGCATTTAGAATATCCCACAGGAAGGTCAAAGTCACCATATGCTAAACAGGTGCCTCCCGCCTGTGTTGGCCTGGGGGAAGGGAGACAAGGGCATCCCTCTGACCAGCTCCTAAAGGGAGCATTAAAGTGCCCAGCTCAATGCTCCCAGAGAAGAACTTGGAAACTCAGCGAGGTGGCCCAGGCACAAGGAAGGAGAGTTGAGGTAGACTATGCTTACGACGTACACGAAGTGTGTGGAAAAACAAAGCAAACGTACAATTTCAAAGTAAAATCGAGTTTTACACTGTATCTATGTTTCAAAAAGACCTCTTTGATGGGTTAGAAAAGTACAAATGAATTTATGAAGCGGTACCTTGTTGGCTCTCTTCAATGCCTTCATGGAGGATGGGGATGCTGTTTGACAGCACGAGAAAGCTCCGAGTGGGCCAACTCCCCAGTCACGGGGCAGCCGAGCCACGGAGGATGCTTTACCATGAGCCACACGTGGGCTGCTGGAGCATCTGTGAGGCTTTCGGCCAAGGCACCACCAGCGGCCCAGAGCACAGGAGGTGACCCAGGCTTTGCACGATTCATGTAACCCCTTCGCCCTGGATCTCTTTCGCAGAAAAACATGACACTTCTGTGGTTAAAGATTTCCTTCAAGGAGGAAAAGACATCAAAATCTTTGTGCTCTGTGAAATGAGGAATCAGAATGACTGTTTTCAGTAAGTTTATCTATAAGCTGGGTACCGGGCACTGGTAAAGAGAAAAAAAAAATTTGACTTGGTTGATGTAGCCACTGCCATACTGAAGAACAATGGCTGTGTTGTTTATTTCCTATTGATCACTTGGGAAGGTTAGGACACACGCGTCTCTATGTCCTATAAAATACATCTCATTTCCTTTTTTTCTTCTCACTACATAAAACATGTTCGTATTATCCTAAAGTCTTAAAAAATATGGTGATTGCTTACAAACAATGGAAAATACCAATAAAATGCAAAGAAATGAGCATTTTGAGGAGACAGGCCTTCAGTGGGCTTTAACGTGAATTGTTTTTATTTAAAACAGGGATCCAGCAGGGCGGTGAACTATCAGGGTAAAAGTTCTCGCGCGTGGCCTGGATGAAAGGTAATACTCACCAGCACCTTACATGGGACTAAGACAATGTCAGCAACACACCATGGAAGGAAAACAAAGTGTAAAAGGCACCTGGCTTGGGGGAGAAGCCACGATGCTCACTGCCGCTCAAACTGGTTCACTTCTGTGCACCGCAGATAGTTCCGGACAAATGGCATTTGGAATGGAGAAGAGAAGTTCTGATGTGAAGCCCAGGATCCCATGTAGGTAACTAACCTTTCCTGGTTTACACCTGCTGGTGGCTTACCGTCGGACAAAGGGGCTGGTTACTAAAAGTAACACAAAGCCGCCTTCCCTTTCTTCCTTGTGAAAAGAGGGGACCTCTCCCCCAAGCCCATCTCCCGTGGCTTCCAAAGGTTTTTAAGCATTCTACTTAAAAACAAACAACAAAATAAAAGACAGAAGAGTGGCCTGAACTTAAGCCAATCAATCAAACGGAAAGGTAGATTCATAAAAATAAAAAACAGTGACCTGTCCATGAAATGTATGGTGAATGACTTGTCTAGATGAGGAGGTTTAAATGGCATCCACAATATACTCAAGCACAAAGCTGCTCTGGGCAACTGTCAGGATAAAAGCTACCCTTTTCTTCGAACACACTGTGCGGCTCCCGCTGATGCATGCCAAGTGCTGAAGTTAGAAGAGACCCCAAACTGGCGAAGGACCCCGGGCAATCATCTGCCAGATATGGCTGAGTCTGTGGGAAACAAGACTTATACTCTCAAAGAATTACCCCACCCCACCCCACCCCAAGCCCCCTTTCCTCTTCCCATTTGCAATGTCCGTTTTGACCTCCTAGCAGGGAGGTCTGAAGGAGCTCTGTTTCCCTCTCAGTTCTAGGCACTCTGGAACATCTTTGCTCAACCAGGGTTTCTCATTTCTTTCCAACTCCGTTGGTGACTTTTGACTTGGAGTGTCGATTCCTTCTTCTGGAAGAATGGCTTTCACTGTTGCCTGGATGCTTGGGTGGACTGTCTTCAGAACCTGTCCAGAGAAATCAGAAGGCGCAGTCACCTTGGGCGGCTGGGTCCCAGGAGCACAACTGTGCTTCCCAGCTGTCCTAGTCCAGCCAGGGGCTGCCGGGGAAACTCAGGTTCTTCCTCTAGTACTTGCGCTCCATCTAGTGGCCTCATTCACACATTAAGGCACAGAAACCCTAGCGTGAACTAGTACAGCAGGGGCCTGGGTATGCAAGGTGAAGGCCAAAGGTCTGGGGGGCTCTGAAGAATTTACACTCACACTGGGTGGGGGGGATTGTATTCATAGCACTGGAGGCCAGAAGTGAGAGTATGAATGAAATCAAAGCACAAAGGAAGAAGGACAATTCTTACTTAAAGCACATGGAGTCCATCCTATGCTTGCAACCAATGCATGACCTAGGTGTCACACCCTGACCTGGTCTATATGAATTTCTAGCTTCTAAATCGAAAAGGACTCTTATCTTTACAATATAAAGATAGCATACACTCTCTACTGTTTGCTCCAGAGGTGACCTTTACAAATCAGGTTTCTGCTGCTCTAACAGACAGCCTCGGTCACACGCAGAAGAGGCCACATGCCTCAAGAGGCTCAGTCAAGGACATCACCTGTCGCACCACATCATTCGTCCAGGAGCCCAGCTTCTACGTCTGCCGAATGCAGAGCAGTTGACAGGTACCAGCCTACTGGGGGTGGGACCCGGGGTACTGGATTTGGGGAGTGGGGTAGGTTTCTGTGGACAGATGCAAGGCTTGAGAAGTCAGGACTCCCTAGCCTGGGCTGGCTCTGCCCTTAGACAGAGCAGTTGACAGGTACCAGCCTACTGGGGGTGGGACCCAGGGTACTGGATTTGGGGAGTGGGGTGGGTTTCTGTGGACAGATGCAAGGCTTGAGAAGTCAGGACTCCCTAGCCTGGGCTGGCTCTGCCCTTAGACGGAGGATGTGGCCAATTCTGGCCTAGTGGCCTCGCCAAGGGGTCTCTGGCCCAGAGCTCAGCCCCAGCCCCACAGGAAACCCCTATCCAGGAGAGTCAAGACAAAAAGTTCAGTCTCAGTTTCCATTTTAAGTGGCATTTGACTTAGTGCAAGATTATGAGACTCTCACCAGTCTAGAGATGTTTCTTTACTCTTCTGTCGACCTTTCATTTAAATATAGTTCTACTACTACTCACTTATTTTAGTCTTTTCAAAAGAGCAGTGCCCAGAAGTGCAGAGGACTGATCTGCACAGGGACAGTTTAGAATAAAAATAAAGGAGGCTGGGGATTCCCCTCTAGCTACCCCACTTCCACTGCTGACTGACTCCCGGATTCAGGAGAGTCTTTAAAAGGGCGAGTAAAAACACAGTAATGTGTGCTAGCGTTGTCCCCACGGAGAACGCTCATGGCTGGACCCTAAAAGAACTCAGAAGAGGGACAGCCACAGCAATGCTGTCCTCTCCCGGGGCCGCTCCGCTCTCAGCAACTCTGTGAGCTGCAAGTCAGTCTCCGCCATTCATCAGTCTCTATTTCATTCAAGCCCTGCAATCCCCTCGTGGGAACTGACAAGGAATTACTTTCCAGTAGAACCTCATTAGGGTCATTATGCCACAGTCTAATTCTTTAAAATAACAGGTGGCCCCAAATCTTTCCAAAGTGCTCCATGGAGAGAGGGCAAAGAGAGAGCCCGGCTACAATGCTGAAATCCATCTGAGAGCGGTCTGCCTCTTGCGTAAGCGCAATCACATCGATCCGCCTCTTTGAAAGCCTCCTCCTCCTGGCACACAATTCAGTCGTGATGAAAGCAGAGGAAGGACATTCCCGGCAGGGTGCTTGAGATGGGGAGGGCCTGGGTCCTTTTTCCTCTCTGCACAGGCAGAGCTACAGGGAGCCTCTTCTTACAAAGTAAGTTACTTGGGCAGCTCCAGTGAGCACTTTGTACATTTCATCCATAATTAACAGACAATAGGCAATGAGTTGGTGGGAGACCCTGCAGGGCAAATACATTTATCAACATTCAGCGGATAAATATTAATCCTCAGTCTCCTGACTGGGCCTCGGGAAGGAGAGGATACAGTAAGTTTTTAAACAACGAGCAAGAAAGCCATACCTTTTGTACCTTTCCCGTGGGGCCAGGAGATATCTGGACTGTAGGGGCCATCTTCACACTCTGAGTAGGTCTAGGGAGAGAGGCAGGCTTAGTGATGAAAGTCACGTACTCCCCAGGAGGAGAGTGGCAGGGCGAAAATGTGAGGCTGCTCTGGCTCTGCCTCCCCTAGGCTGGGGATGATCAGTAACAGAATCTCCCTGTCTTTCCGTCTCTCGGCTATAAAACTGAGGCGATTTCCCAGACAAAATCAATCCGCAAGAAAGTGCCTTTCATTCCTTAGACTACAGGTATAAATAAAGGATGAAAGCTGTTAATGCTACTTAAAAAAGAGATTACATAGGCAAGCCCTAGTGACCTAGTGGTCTAATACACCTGGGAGTAGTCCCATATACATGCCAAGGTCCCAGGTTCAAGAGCCGGGGTGGGTTGAGGGAAACAACTAGTCTGAACAACTAACAGCTAAATAAAGATAAATAAAAGTGCTTCTTGCTCCTGTCTTCTTGCCTGCTTGCCTCTGCTTGCCTTCTTTCCTGCCTGCACCTTTCCTTTAAAAAAAAAAAAAAAAATTACAGTGGGTCAGATTGCCTGAGCATTTCCAGCCTGCTCACCTCTATTTGCTACTTGTGGATCTATTATGAGGGGTGGGAGTAGGGGAATAAAGCCCAGTCTTCCCAAAACTGGACTGGGGAGCCCCCTGCAATTACTTTTTTAAATGAATGTCAAATGTAAAGTTTTAAACCCCTTCCTTATAGAGGAGGCCAGCCACACTGACCTCGTGAGCAGGGCAGTCACAGCATGCATAGTAGTGGCTGGGAATGAACTCTGAACTGGTTTGTCTCCACAGCACCGACTGTGCCCTGCTCTCTCAGAAGGTGCTGTGAGCTAAAGTGCCACACAGGGCGTGATGACTGCTTTCAATAAAGTCCATCTCTGCCCTCCCTCCTTACCTTTTCTCGGTGACCATAGTGCTCTGCATACCAAACCATGCCGTACAGACACAGGAAGGTGGTGAAAGCCTGAAGGGAAGACAGAGCACAAAACCAACTTACAGATGATGCTGCAAACACTCCATCTCCCACAACTCCAGGGTTTCCGTGGGAATTCATCTCAGAGCTCGCTGCACTCCTGCCTGCTCTCCTGACCAGGCTATCCAAGGACTGGGTGTGGCGGGGGGAGAACTCCCAGCGGTCAGTGAGGGCGCCTCCCCACGGCTTTTGACAAAGATGAGTCATGAGACAAGAGTTCCTACGTGTGATTCTGCTATCCAAATGCCAGATCATTCGGAGAGATGGGATTGGGTGGGTGCATTTTCCGAATAGCTTTTCAGGTTCTGCTTAAGTGGGTAGAGAGGGCTCCATTCTGCAGTCTTGATTTTCAAGGCCCACCCTCTCCCCGCTTCAGTGAAGCTACCAGGCCTCCCGCCTGCCAGCTTCAGTCGGGAGAACAATTTCTGAATGGAAAAGCAGTTTCATTCATCTGGGGTCGCAGTGGTGCCGGAGGGCATCGCGGACAAACGTCCATTGTGTCCGGAGTGGAGCACAGTACCACAAAGCTGCCCTCGGCCTGGCGCTGGCCCACCCTGACCCCTGTTCTGGTGGTTCTGTTTTCTTCTTCAAGTGGCTTTAACTCTTGGGCGAAATGAAAAGGGCATGGTCCATGGGTACCCAGAAGCAGGAGCTAACCTCTGCTTCCATCTTAGCATTCTCCACCCATCCTGTGCCATATGATAAATTATACTTAAATTTAAGGGAAGAATAGCATCTACAAGAAAAGTTTAAAGTTTAAAAATGTCTCAACAAGTTAAAATTCAGGGGAAAGTTTCTGGGTCCCTAGACAGGGGACACAGAGGTGAGGACAGATGCCTCTCGGCCAGGCCTTACTTGCCTGGCCGGAAGCACATCAGGCAACACAGAACAAAACTGCCTGTTCTACTGCTAAATGTCTGCAGCATTCCTTGGCTTACAAACTCATTGACACCAAGTCATCCTCAACGTGAAACTCCCATCTCCTCCACTGCCCTTCCTGCCAGGGACCCGTCACTGGGTCCCAATCAGAAGAAGAGTGGTAAAGTCATGGGGGAACCTCCTCTTCTTGAGGAAGTCATTTTCAGGCCTTCCATGAATCGTAAGTTGAGATAAACGGGGTCCCTCTGCTCAGAGAGCATTAGTTTCAACTCTGCTCATTTCACTGAAGAGGAATGAAAATGCCCTTGTCAAGAACGCACAGCTCGTATGTGGCAGAACTAGAGCCAGAACGCAGGTCTCGATAGCCACACCAGTACCTCTGGATCGAAGCTCGAATAGCTCAAGTGATTTTATATGGACACATTTTTCACATCTCTGTCCACTCCTCCACCTGCAGGGGACAGCTGTTGTGAGCAGGGTGGCAGGGCCCCGGTGGGGGGTGGTGAGCCGAGACTGCTGGGAAGGTGGGGCTGTGACTCCCTCTCCACAGTTCGTTGTCAAGCTCTGATCCGAGTCCTTGAAGTCCACGTTATATTTACCAAGTGTCTGCTGAGTGTGCAGTGTACTCTTAAGTGTGAAAAGAGAAAGGAATCCAAGTGATCAAGTGATCTAGTTGGCCTCCCTCTTTCATTTCTGGCCAGTGAGGTGGGAGTGACAGCCCAGGGGAGGGAGAACATGAGACACCCAGAGAACTGCTGGTCTGTTTCACAGTAAACCTGCAGGCAAACTGGTACACATCCATAGATTAAGTTCTTTTTTTAAGCTCAAATTCCCCATCAAAGAATTAAGCAGTGAATTACTACACTGAAGTCATAAAATGAAAACGACTTTGAACCATTAACATAGACTAGGCTTGCTCAGGTGTCTACACACACCAGCCACTTTCACAACTCAAAGAGGGAAAGACCAGAGGATTTTTAAGGTATAGTCCAATGTAGGTGTTAGGTCCCACCTCCCCAGATGGTCAATGGCAGGGCAAGGTGGGAGTAGGGAGACTGGCCAGAGTGGTCATTCCACTAGATACTAGACAAAGGGGAGCGGTGAGGGCTGTCATTTCCAATTCTGCCCACCAGAGGGCAGGTGTGTGGGGTTCTCTGTGGCCAGCCCTGCCCCTGGGCAGACAGCCTGCGGGCTGGCTTTGCAGAGAAGGCAGGGCAAACACTGGCAGGTGGTAAGCACAGGTGGTTATCTTCATCATCATCACACAAAGGGTCTGCTGTGGCTGCCAAATTTGCCACTTCACCTAGGTATAAGAGGCCCATTTTACACCAGCCCCAGGAGACAAAAGCTTGTAATTTGTGGGTTTGCAATCACACCTGTCGAAATCCAGCAAGTACCCACTTAAAACGTCAAAGCCTGGATTTAAAATAGCAATTGTACAGATTTTGTTTGGTGAAAGGGAAGGACTGAAAAGAGAAGAAAAATATGCGGGACAAGAACCAGGCAGTACGCCATGACCATGGGAGGCTGTGTGGCAAAGAGGATGAAAACCCAGCTTGGCTTCCACATTAGGGAAATGAGCATTCAAATATGACTGATCTGACAACGGCTGCTGGAGCAGCTTATTCACCAGCACACGGGATCTTTGCTTCCCCATTAATCTTAAATTCTGCATATGCTATTTTACCAAGTAAGGGGAATAATTAGAGGATTTGTTTCTCTGAATAGTGTGGGAGGCACAGTGTAACTTAATACTCTCTCACTGGAAAATGTTAGTCTCACTCTGGAGCCTGAGATCAATCTTGATCTTTAATAAAGGCCATTAACACGACAAAGCACCAGAACCATGGTTCTATTCTTTTTAAACTTGTGAGGGCAGTGGGGATGACACTAATTTCCCAGCCAAAGCTCTCTTTTCCAGCCAGATTCTCTCCGCGGCACTCATGGTTGACCACACTAGCAGGGAATTCAGTCTGGCCCTCCTGCGGCTGTTTCTCAGACTCTCAATGTGGCGGTGCCACAGAATTCCAACTCAGTCAGCTTCCTGTTGTCATGCTGTAGACCCCCAGCTCTTAATCCAGCGGCTCCAGCTGTGCTCTCAACTCATTCACCGCCATGGCTGACCAAGTCTCTTCAACGTTACTGGACTAGAATTACTGGACTAGGATACAAGACACCTTTGCCTATAATTTCTAAAGGTCCCTCAAACCCCGACAACCCTGTAACAAATTCACATCTTCCTTCAGTGGGTTTCTCCGATATCCCTCGATCTGTGAGGCGCACTGACAGCCACCCAGTGGCACAAACCAGGAAGCCTGGAGCGGCCCTCAAGCTCCTTCCCAGCTCTCTCCAGGGGATGGCATCCTGCTGAGCTGAGCTCTTGAACAGCTCTCAAATCCAGCCCTTACTCTGCTGCTGCCTTGGTTCAGCCCCACCATTTGTCACCTAGGACGCCCCAACAGCCTCAGGCTGCACCCTTCCAACCTGTCCTTCTTAGACTCTCACCCGCCACAGGGTTTCTCTGTGTGACGTCCCCCCACTGAGAAATCTTTGGGTCTCCAGTTACAGACGCAAAAGCCCTTCCACAGCAGAAGTTCTTATCTTCTTGGCCCACTCACTCTCCTCACTTTCTCTCTCCCAGCAGGTCGCCATCTTCTGAGGCGCTGGGCGCTAGTACAGCTTTGTGTCTGTACACGCTTGTGTCAGCCCGCCTGTATGTCTCCTGGCCTCTGTCTCCTCAGCTTACTCTCTTAATGTCCCTGCATTTGCCAAGTGTTGTCTTTGCATCTGGCACAGTGCTAGTCAGTGGGGGTAAAAACAATGAGAATTTATTCTCTGGGATCAGGAAGTACAGCGTTGGGGAGGGAGATATAAGTAACATATTACATTTCCCTGGAGTTAGAACTCATAGAATTATGTAGAAAAGTGCCCTGGAGGAGGGAGTTACCTCTTCAGTCTTGGAGGTGAGGAAGTGTGTCGTGGAGGGCTTGAATTTAAGTTTGGTCTTGGAGTATAAGATTTCACTGGGCAGAGATGCAGGGGGAGACCATTCAAATCAAGCAAAGGAAGCATCGGGGTAAAGGCAAGAAGTCTGGAGGGATGATTCACTGAGGGAACTAAGAGTAGTTTGGTGTGGTCAGAGCTGCACCAGTGGGGCGTGGGGTCTGGGGAAGGATCCAATATATGAGCCCCAAACACACGAGCATGATTCCCCATTCTTACGAGCAGGTTTGTGGTAGGGGTCCTCCTCCCTTCTTGATGCTTCTTTCTACATGGAGGGAGCTTCCCTGGGGTGATACTCTGCTTCTCTCAATCCTCGCTCCCGCCCTGGGAGGTGCTGTCTCATGACTGGCTGGTGTGAGATAAAGAAGCCAGGCATTTTCTTTCTCTCTGGTCCCATTCCGTTAACACAACTGACATGGTAAGGCCTGCTTTCTGGGGCTGTGGGGAGTGTCTAATTCTGGGCTTCACTATTGGGAAGCCCTCTGTTGCCAAGCATCTAAAGTTGGTATTGAAAAAACATGGATTCTCAGTAATAAAGTTGCTATTTTGAGCTCCATGTCCTTCTATCCTGCTTATCTCAAGTCTTTTGAACATGGGTGAGGAAAAATGTTCTATTTGGGGGCTCTTTCATACCCCCAGTGACAGGGAGTGATTCAAAGCAGGGAAAGAGATTAGATTTGAACTTAGGGAGATCCCTTTGGCAGTAGTGTGGAGAAAGAATCTGAAAGCAGAGTGGAGAGAAAATGGGCTTCTCGACAGTTGTAGGGGTGCTGGAAACAAAGGGAGAGGACGGAGTTGGGTTATAGGGTTGAACGAGCAGAATATTACTGATGGGAAGAGAAAAAGAGAGACGCGGGCTTTTATCTGGGGCACCTGACTGGATGAGCAGACAGTGTGTGATCCTTCCAAACACTGGTCACGTATTATCTGCAGGGGGCCTCCCCAACTCCCATGCCTCTCGAGGCTCCAACATCCCTTTAGTTCTCTGCACTCACATCTCTCATAATACCCGTCACACATAAATATCAAGTGCCCTGCATATTTCATTCCCATCTGGACTTGGAGACTTAGAGGGGAGCAGGACCTCTCCAGCCAGACAATCTGGGTTTGAGTCCTAGCTCTGCCCCTTACTACCTGTGTGACCTTGGGCAAGCCAGTCAGCCTCTCTGTACCTGTATTTCTTTATCTATAAAAGGGGGACAATAAAGTATGTCCTCCCAAAGGACATCAAATAATGCAAAAAATAATGTAAAGATCAAACAATGCAACTCATGGGAAGTGCTTGGCACTGGGTCAGCTACGCAGTGAGCATGAATAAAGCTGACCATGACCTTCGTCTATCTGCGTGGGTCCAGATTCAGGTGCAGCTTTGATGAACACTTAGCAAGTCTTGTGGACAAATGATGAACTTAAGATGGGCCATGCTAAGTGGAGATGGATGGGAACACAAGAAGTGGTTCTTGTTCTCAATAAAGTTACAACCGCATAGATGCAAAGACCAATTAAAAAATCACCAATATAAGTGTCAAATAAGTGAAGCAGAAAGTCTCTTAAATGTAATGAGAGACTGCACGGGTTCCTGAAGGCTGGGTGACCAGAGAGGGTTTTGTGGACACAGCCTTGAAAAGATCTTTCTAATCACTGAGGCTAAAGGGGTCCCCCAGCCTCAACCTTCCTGTGGTCTTGGGGCTCCCACCAGGAGAGGGCAGCACCCTCCCCTGCCCACTGCAGTAGGTCACGCTGATTCGCAGGCTTGGGGGGCTCATGCCAGAGAGTAATCTGAGAAGCACACAGTGAAAATCTCTGAGCATATCTGAAACATTCCCCTCATCCAAGCCTGCATCTTATCTCACGGGGATGGGGGAAAAACAAAACAAAACAACAAAGCACTCAAGCAGTTTAATTCTGGAGTTTTAAGTACAAAAGAAATCACTATTCCCTTCTATTGTTCAAGATAAAACAGGACAACAAAGACTCAAGGTGCCCAGGCACCGTGAGGGTTTCTAACACGTCACCCTAAAAATAGAACCCCCCCCATGAAAAGCAATAAAAAACACTGTGTGAATGAAAAGTTTTGTCTGGCCAAAAGAAAAATTAGACCTGAATCCGATTAAGTCTCTAGATTCAGTGACCAATTTACAGAAAATACAGAAAACAAAGAAATCCACTCAATTCCAGTATAGGATGGAATCAGTAAAACCCAAACTGTGGGAAAATCTACAGGACAAAAAAGTTGGTTTCTTCAACAAATAAACTGCAAAGGAGAGAGCAAGATATAGATGGAAAACTATAGATTAAGAGGCCTGAAAGACATGCCAATCTGTTGCACTGAGTTGATTCAAATGAATTTTCAAAAAATACAAGAATTTAAGAAAATATTAGTAATTTGGACACTGTATTTGATAATATTAAAAAAAATTATTAATCTTTTTTCAGCTATGATAATGGTATGGTTTGCATTAAACCACCTTCTTAAAGAGCTATACCCTGATATTAAAGCCAGATATGCTTCAAAATAATTTGGGGTTGGGATAGTGAGTAGGGAATATAAGAAAACAAAACTGGTCATGAGTTGCTAGTCATTGAAATCGATGGATACATCAGGAGTCATCTCTTTTATCTACTTCCAAACATGCTTGAAATTTTCTATGATTTATAACACAAGTCTAAGTTAATTTTCTACCAAATAAATAAAAGTGAAGAATCTTAAACTTAAATATAAAGACCTTTCTCCAAAATAATAAAACAATTAAAGTAAGAAGGGCAGCCACAGAATGCTTAGCTAGGCAAGATTTTGCTTCACTTTAAAGATGAGGAAAAAGTCATGGGACAAAGTTGCTGGAGGTCCATCTCTTTGGAGAAGTTCTTCCCACATAGGCTTGGCTTTTCTACCATGTGGGTAGATGACCTTCAAAAACACCTCTCATCCCTGTAAATCACAGTCCTTTGTTTTGTTCACAAACCCCTGTACGGTAATATGTATGTGACAGGGCACTGTAACTGTCCTTGCCCCTGTATGGGAGGCCTGAGACTCTGCATATGGAGACGAATTCCTGGAGGTAAAGTAAAGGCACGTGTGGTGTACCTGCTAAGGGCACCTGACCAAGCCTGCCAGGGTGACCTATCTCAGAGGTTGTGTGGGCCTGTGTTTTAATCTTGAACTTTAGACCGGTGGTCAATCCTGTGTTACAAGTAGAATGTCTTATGAATTACTAAAGAACCTTGGTGTGTGAGATTTTCTTCACTTATTTTTGCAAGAGGCACCATGGAAGTTCAGCTAATACTTTTGGGTAAAAAAACAGTGACTTACCACACAAAGAAGCCAAAGTACAACATAGAGTATTTGGGTTTTTGAGAAGAGATCTTGTCCAAATTTTATGCAAACAATAGCTTCTAGGAAACCAATGACCCTAGTAGGACAGAGAACACAAGTTAAATACTAATTTATCTTAACAGAGCATATATATTGCCAAAAATAGGCATTATTCAAAAAGTTTAACTCATCACAAGATTTCTATCCCATACACGTGTGGCAGGGTCCCCCAACAAAATAATATTGTTCTAGCCCAATGTACTTTTTTTCCAGGAATTACAGATGCACATACATACATATATGACTTAATAAAAACATTTATCTTACTGTTACTCCTATTTTAAGTCTAATTTTTAGCATCAAAATTGAGAATAAGGTACAAAGAGATCCCACATACCCCCTCACAGCATTACTTGCAAATACTCCCCCCATTATCAACCCCTCGCCCAACCCAGAGGTATGTTTGTTATAAACAATGAAGACTCATTGACACAGAAATCACCCAAAGTCCATAGTTCACATTAAAGTTCACTCCTGGTGCTGCACATTCTGTTGGTTTGGACAAATGTATGACATGTATCCACCATTATGGTAGCAGACTATTTCCACTGCCTGAAAAACCATCTGTGCTCTGTCTATTCACCCCTCCACACTCTCCACCCTGCAAGAAATCATAAAATATTTTTGACATGTTCCCTCCTTCAAAATCTCAACTCAAGCACTGTAGTAGCTGGAGGTACCTAATATTTTCTCACTTGCAGCCTCTATGAGGTAGGATGCTCCCTACCTCCGTTGAAGCCCTCTCAAGCACTGGATAGCCAACCCACAATCTTTGTAGGTCACTGAACTGATGCTCAGTTTCGGGGTGTGGGCAGGATTTTCCTTGTTTTGAGCTGGTCTCTGCCTCCTACTCATGGGACCTAACTGCCCTCCATAGCTGTATAGGATGAATTTGAGTCTTCAAATAGCTTCAAGGCTGCAATCACATTCCCTCCTAGCCTTTTAAGAATTTCCAGACTCAGGGTAGGCACTTGGTGTGGAAACCAAGGACTAAGGTTTGAGACCTGGGACCATGGTGAAAAACCAAAATGAACAACTAAATAAAGAGCTTTCTTCCTCCTCTCCCTTCCTCCCTTCCCCTCTCTATTAAAACAAATATATAAATTCCAGATTCAATATTTGCTGTTTTTGCTGACAACATAAACACTTGATCTTCTTAGGACTGGGGGAGTAGCTGTGGAGATGTGAAAGGTGGTGGGAACTTGGATGCATTAAATCCAACAATCACATGGTGACTTTAGCCACCTGTTATTGCAAGTCCCCCCCTGCCTCTCACCCCGTAATCCCCATTTCCCTTGAGGGAAGAATCCTAGTTAGATCCTTCTAGAAGGATAACTACTTTTGCACAGAGTTAAAAAATGGCAGTTAGTTTAGGCCAAAGACAATGGCCTGGACAATGAGAGCCTAAGTCTTTCAGCTGAGACAGCACCACAGTCCTCACCCCAGCGGGGGCCTCTAGAAGGTTCTGCAACACATCCCTTAACTCAGTGCAAATTCGAATCTCCGATCTTTACCAGACTGAGTCAGGTGGGGAGACTGGTTTGACAGCCCAGGCAGGACTGACACTCCCGATGAAGCCTGAGGCCATCCTGAGGCCATCCTGATCTTAAATTAGCCAGGCTAGAAAACAGCAAGGTAAACAAACATTTGGGTTGCTTTCCCGAGGTGGGGGGCGGGAGGGGGGGGCTGCCAGTGTGTGAAGAAACAGATTCTGGATCTAGTGCTGCTCAGTGAAGGCAGACACACCCAATCCCCGCCTCTCTTTTCTGAGCCTTCTCTTTGGAGACAGGATGGAAACAGAGGGTGCTGGGGTGGCGGCATGTAGATGAGGTAGAGCAGAGCTACTACAAGATGAAAGAAAAGGTGAATCAGCAGCTACTGCCATCTATACAGATGGAGATTCGCCATCACGTGTAACTTAAACCTACTTAATGTTATACTGCAATAGTCCTTAAATAAACCTGATCTTTAAAGAGGGTGATGTTAACAGGGAGCCCAGGGTGAAAAGCTCGCCAGGGAATGGTACGAGCATGGAAGTGGGGTGATTACGAAAACACACAGACTTGGTACGTGTGAACTGGGTGTACATGCCAACGCCGAGAAGCAGAGGACGTTTTCAAGTTACAACACAGCCTGCTTGCAGCCCACAACGACTGCCCTGGGGTACACAAGAGAGGACAACGGGGATGCACGGGGGTGGAGGAGCCCCTCCAAGCCAGCCAGGACTAACCCTTCAACAGCGGAACAAGACATGACCACTGTCCTGCACCAGTGTACCTGGAGCTCAGGATGAAGCTCCAGTTCTGATCAATTCAGCAGATACCTCTCTAGAGGAAGCGCTAGCTGAGAGGGCCTTATGAAATGCCTGTTCCATGTTCCGTGTTCCATGTTACCTGTGACTTCCCATGAACCTGGGAGTTGGGGGGTGGGGGACCAGGGCGAAAAGAAGAGCATAAAGGGTCCTGGGCAGGAAGCCCAGAGGAGCTCTGCTCAGCATTTCACTGATTACTAGGGTTTGGGGCAAGATGACCTTTGAGGAAAGGGATTCTGTTGCTGAAAAAGTTTTGTATTATTGTCAGAGGTTAGGGGTATCAGCGGAAGTGTTATGGGGGGGAGGGGCAGGATAACGGGTGAATAATCCCAAGAAGGATGGGGGCAGGGGAAGACACTGGAGAAGGGAAAGTGGCTCAGACGACCCTGGCTGAGCGCCAGGCACAGAAAGGCACCAGCACAGGAAGGCAAGGGCAGCCTGAGAGGCTGTGTACCAGGGTCCACAGGAAGACGGTGGGGACTAGCAGTGCTGGGAGAGCAGGAGTCATGGGACACCGTCCCAAAGGGTCTAGAAGAACAACACAATTATAAAAAATTATGGAGAGGAAGGTGGGAAGTCAGCACAGGAAGCTGAGAAGAACCAGAAAAAAAAAGAGGAAGCCAGGACAGTTGTCGCAGAAGGTTCAGGGTGGCAGGTACTGGGAGAGACAGGCGCAATGTGGATGGAGAAAACTCACGGATGTGGAACGGGCTCTGGAGAGTGTGATGCAGCCGAGCTCTGGAGGTGAGCTTACTATCAAGGGGCGCAAGCAGGGTTGGGGGAACTCGTAGCAAGGAAACTAGTGGGGCGGGGCGTGCTGACAGGAGGTAGGACTCAGTCCTGGGCTCCCAGGAAGAAGAGGCCCTGATCTTCCCCATGAAGGACCAATCTAAGAACTGACCCAAGGGGAAGAGTAACTGCTCGCTCCCATTACAGCCAAAGCTTAGATGACTTCCCTCCAGGGCCAAGTGGTCAAATATCCTTTATTTCTAAACCAGCCCGATTCTGTCTTGTGGAGGTACAGAAGCGCAACGCTAATCAAGGTAGAATGGGGAGAGAGACATAATAAAGATGACATAAAGTGCACGCCTGGGGAATCTGCCACACTGGTCTGGCCCCATGCCTCCCACAGAACTGTCATGGTATAAGGTGACTTTCTCGATAGAGAAGCAGCCTACTTTTTCACATTGCTGCTTTTGCCCAGGTGGGGTTCCCATTTCAGAGCTGGAAGGGGTCCTATCTCTGCTGTGCACAGCATGTCTATGGAGAAAAGGCTTATGAGCTCAGATCTACGAGGAGACCACACTGGATGTCCGTGTTTAATTACATCAGTGAGTAATTACTGCGAACTTTTTGAGGGTATAGTATTTACAGGAGAGAAAAGTGTCCTCTTCGGGAAAAGAAGATGTGGGATAGTGGAAAAGAAACCACTCACTAGGGTGACCCTGACCTTTGACCTCCCCCAAAGGCAATATTTGGAAGTCACTGTCTGGAGCACTCCTACTCTGCTCCCTCACATCTCCACACCTAGATAAAGCCTGAAGTCACTCCACAGTCAGAAGATCAAAAGAAAGCCGTGAAGCAGATACTAGAAGGAAATCAGAAATTTCAAGTGCTTGCTGGTTTGAGAGAGAAGAAATAAAGGCAAGAAGGAAGCAGGGGGAGGATGGCACAAAAGGGGTGGTGGCGGGGCGGCCTCTGAGGGCACCATTCTAAGAGAAGAGCCTGTTTGTTCTGCCTTCACAGGCTCCCTCGCTAGGGCAGTGCTCACACCTGCAACCAGCGGCCTGCTGTGTGGATTACGACCCGGGTTGCTGTTTTCTTGCGTGGTCCACTGGTTCTCAAAACTCATCAATCTCAAAAGCACTAATCTGGGAGTTCTCAGTTCTCAACAAATCATACTAAATAAGCCAAATGAGCTATCTTTTGCGTTTTCCTTTCTTTATCACTTTCCTCCCAGGCACGACTTTGCACAGTGGGGCGTTCTGCCCCTCTCTGGTCTGATTTATCTTTGCCATTTCTCCCACCACAGTGATTCTGTTTTTTGGCTGCCCGATTAGAAAGAAACTGCTGTAACACCACCTCTCTCTCTGATCCCCATCTCCTTTTCCTCAACAGGCATACAGACACGGGTCGGTGGAAAATACATCCACTGGCAGTAGAATAAGCCCTTGGCAAGGGCTTTTACAGATAAGGGCAAAAATACAGGTGGAAAGAAGTGGCAGATGGAAGAGACGGAATCTGGAGAGGTCACCGCCTCTGTGGACAAGACAGAAGGAAAGCCCATCTCCCTCTGACATGTGACATGACCACAGTGCCTCCATGTGTCCTTTGCTGTCCATTAGAAATCTGGTAGATGTAAGCGCTCGTCCTGCTGGCTCACTAAATGATGGAAATCCAAACCATCTTATAACCTTTTAAGCTGCAATAACTGTGGGTAATGAAAGTCAGCTTCTATCACAGAATTTATGAGAAACAAATGACAAAGGCCCTTTATCTCTGGGGGAGGGACTTGCCTAAATCTAATTTGACTAACTCAGAATCTAGAATAAGAGCAAGATACACCACAAGGGTGCACCAATATGCACAAATTTTTAATTGAAAACAATTATTATTTACAAATCTCTTAAAAGAAGGCAGGCTCTGGTGGAATAGTGAGTAGGTCAATCGCCTCCAAAGGGCAAAGGGCACAGGTCACATACCTCTGGATTTGAGTCTCAGGCCTGAGGGGAAGATGACCAATGTGAACGACTACAACTAAATACAAATGAAATGAAGTGTTTCTGTATCTCCTCTCTTCCTGCCTGCCTGCCTACTCTTCATTCCTGCTTGTACCTATCCTTGAAAAAAAAACCTATCTCTTAAAAAGTCATTTGTTCCCTACACTAGGTTTTCACTGAATTTTCCTTAAATTGTTATATTTAATTTGGAACTTACATCAAGTCTTGAATCTAAACTACACAAGGGACTGAATTTCTTATACAAATTTGAAGGACGTCTCTAGAACTTGGGTTGTTGAATGGGATGGCAAACTGGTGATGATGTTTAAGCAGAAGAACCACTTACCTGAGATTCTGAAGAGGCTCACATTTACCACTGGGGTGTTAGACTCGATAACCTATGGTCTCTTTTAAGCCATTTAAATAATAGTAAATTAAGATGTGACATTTGTATCTGTAACAAGACAATTAATTGACCATGTGCTATGTGTTAGTTCTGTTTGGAGCAATAAAGTATATTTTGGTATATAGCAAACAGCTGTTTTGAGGGATTTTTCTGATGTGAAAGTAACATGAAGTGTGGGGAAGTTCATCACAAAATAACATCCCAAACTCACCAGCGAATTCAGGGGAAACTTGAATAATCCATTTTCTATATAATTTATTTCATAAAATAAGGTCTCCAGGTTCTATGCAAGAAATGTCTTCTGATTTCCTAACAGACTTTTAGAAAGCAGTTTCTATACCTTCTTTCTACAACTGGCTAAGTATTCTAAATCTAAATCAAAAAAGGGAATGTTAAAAATAAAAGCTAGGTAGAAACACAGCAAATCTTCATAAGGAAAGTGCATTGAAAGGTATTTACCACAGGGCCGAGAAATAAATTAAGAGACTTAAGTGGTTTTTAAACCTCCACAATAAAAGATTACTCACCCAAACACCCAGCACTGCGTCCCTACACGTTTGCACTGTGTGTCGGTGAGGTAAGCATAGTACTGTCTGAAAGAACAAAGATGGAATTCATTGAGAGCTCTGGAAGACCAACAAGTCGATACAGAATTAAATCACTTTGATGGAGTGAATATAAAAAATATCCCGCCTGTTCATGTACTCATATTACCTGGTCTAAGCTCTATTCAAGGGAATAGGAAGTCAGTGCCTTTGAAAATATTCTTGTGAGAAGTTAAGAGTTTGAGCTCGGCTGGAGAGCAGGGCGTGCAGTTTAAAGAGTCAGATTATTGGCAAAGACATTCTTGAGTCAGTGACAGACACCCACACCCCACAGCGCTGAGCCAGAGTCACCCCAGGGGGGTACTTTAGTCTCTGTGGAAGTGATTCCAGAGGGTCCCCTGCACTGTCGGCGGTGTCTATGACCTGGCTCTCTCCAGTGCAAAGATCTTTGGTAACTAGGCAAGAAACACAGTAAGTCCTCACTTCATGTCTGTAGGCTCTTGAAAACTGTGACTTTGAATGAAACAACGCTATTCAAGGATCTTCTGTACGTATGTTTTTGGTTCTCAGAAACTGGAATGGGAGCCTGGCTGCACCTCACGTTCACTGATGACCAACGACTTTGCAAGATCAAAAAAGGAGGCCATGAGTTGAAAGACTAAGAACTGTACTCATCTATGAGTCACAAATGCAATTTGAAATTTTCTAGGAGCCACGTTTAAAAAATAAAGAACAGGTGCAATTCATTTTAATGTTATTCGACCCAATATATTGAAAACATTATAATGAAGTATTTTACATTGTTTCTGTACTAAGTCTTTAAAATCTGTTGTGTATTTCACACGCACCACACATGTATTTCACATGCACCCCAGAGTAAAAGGCAGCACACAGGCTGTCTTAGAACTACCTCCCCCAACTGAATCCATCCCTTCAGAAGTAGCATCTGAACCAAGAGCTCCTCATCTGGGAGGTCACAGACTTCTCTGAGGATTTGATCTAAGCTACTATACAGGTACCTAAAGCACACACACAAAATTTTGCATGAAAATACAAGGGATTCATGGACCCCTAACGTTCACCTACAAGCTACTGCCCTCTCACCCTAAAGACCCCAGTGAAGAATTTTAGTTATAGAAACATCAGGTTTACCCCTAACTTCCCATTTTCAATGACCTAATTTTACCAGTCCCGCTTCTTTACCTGGTAACCGTAACCATCCCTTAGAGTCTCTTCATACCACAAATTAAAAGAATGTTCCCTCAAGTACCTTCTCGAAGTAGGACAGTTTCTTTACAAAAGAAGAAAATGGGGAAGTGGTATGATTATCCTGAGGCCTATAAGCACACTCTTTTTAGGGATTGGTATTTGCTAAGTGGGATGGCAGGGCTAACACCCATGAGGGCACGCCTACCTTTTCAAGCAGCTTGTCAAAGCTTCCCCTTACTCAGAAACTGCCTCATGCAGTGCAAGAACACAGGGGCAAGTATGTTATTTTTAAACAAAATAGAATAGCTTAGTTATCTGTAGGGTTTGGCAAAAAATATCTGAGAAACTCTCAAAAAAGTCAAAATATTGGGTTTTTAGTCTCTAGTTTTCATTTTGAAATGTTGAACCAGATTGAAATTTCATGATAAACCAGATGTGATCTGCGATTCTCTTTTCTAAGAAGTGATTTCTTTCCCTGCTAATTGACTTTGTTGATTGCCCCTCATTTTCTGAAGGAACTGTTGCTAATCTTTCCTGAAAATAACTGTGAGCCTCAAATTAAATTAAATGTAAATGGAGAGGCTCCAATCCACCAAGAGAAAATAGTATTTACAAGATAAAAGAGAAAACAGCATTTAGGAGATAACCACCGCAATAGATCGCTTTAATAGGCTACAAACTATCAAAGGGCTGCCTGCTTACTAACTTTGTTTGGTTTATAATAAAAAAAGGAGATGGAATTTTAGGTCTTAATGCTACAAGACCCAGCTGTGTCTTATTTGGTCTGCTCAATCCAGGATCTGGGGAGGTATACGTGTGTGTGTGTGTGTGTGTGTGTGTGTGTGTGTGTGTGTGTACGTATTTTATAAATATTTAGATATTTGTCATAATTAACATAATAAACTTGTGTGGTCTGCAAACACATGAAAAATGATGAATTATGGTGTACCCGGATGGATCAAAGGTCAGGCCAATCACCTCTGAAGGAACGCAAGGTCACATACCCCTGGGTTTGAGTCCAGGGCCCAGGGGGGAAACAACCAGTGTGAACAACTAAATGGAAATAAAACAAATGCTGCAAAAAAAAAAAAAAGATGAATTACATTATCCTACAGCTTCTGAAAAGCTAACCTTTTTAACTGCTTAGTTTATATTTGTATCAACTACACAGAGATCTTTAGAGTGCTACCAATCAATGCCGGCACTCCATATTAGCTATAAAACCCAAATGACTTTTCTAAATGGGAAATAAGAAACACACTTTGAAGTTCACTGGGATCAGACTATATGGAGAGGATACAGTCTGTGAATAATGTCTCACCTCTGGGCCCTACAGGAACCCAGGGAAATAACCGCATGTTATCTTATCTCCACCTGTGCTGGAGACTGCAGGAAGGACATATTTAAAAGGAAATTAACCTAATTGGCTCCAAAAGAGCTAATAAAGTCTTATTTTAAAAACAACGCCATTTTATGTCTTCAAATCCACCTGTAAAAACTTTTGCATTTTCCTATAATCTCATTAAAAAATTTGCCATCATTGCTACTCTTTCTTTTTAATTAATAGGACAATAGAGGGGGAAAGAAAAGCAGCCAAGATTACAAAGGGGCTGGAAAACAATGTTCCGGTACTGATTGGCCTCTTCATGTCACTGAGGTCTTCTCTGGATTCTGGATACAGAATTCTTTAGAATGGCATTTTCATGGATAATTTGCTACTTTATGAGACTTCCCTTACAGTAAACAGGAGAATTATAACATGGGTTTAAGTGCTCAAATGACAGGCTTGACCAGAATTACCTCACTGTGGGAGCCGTGATGCCACCAATGAAGAGAATTCTACACCAACTTAATGGATGACTGGCTTGGAACACAAAGATATGTTTCAAGAAGAAGGTATTCAACTCAGTGAGCTGAAAAAGAAGGAGGCATTAGTCAACCTGATACTTCAGGCTAAGTCATTAACATATATTCTCTAAATGGGCATTCTACAACTAAAAATAAGACACGTGGGGTCTTCCAAGCTGACTAATTAACAGTCAGTATAAGATGGGCATCAGTCAACTAGGGGTCCGAGGAAAGGTGTTGGGGTGCAGGGGTGGGGCACATGGTGGCATCAACTATGTGTCATTTTCCTGGTTTGCATAGTTGTCACTTGGGTCATGTATGCGATCTGCTGGGACTATTGGGAGAGAAAAGCTTTGAGAGCAGCAGAAATTATGAAAACAAATACATGCCATGTAATACCTATGCAGCCTTAGAGAAATCATATCTGTTCTAAAAGAAGTTCACTGTAGGAAAGCAAGCTCTTTAATAGCCAAAAGAAGCCTGAGGTATGTCACTGAGAGATGATTTAGGCTCCTCAGCACATGCCTAGGATGGATCCTCAACCAAAAACAATTCATAAAAGGGGGTGTGGAGGGTTGGTTCAAGTTTCCTCTAGGGGCAGTGCTACTTTCCCTGAGATCAGCATGGTGTAGCTCATCATAGGACCAGTCCTGAGCAGCACAAGAGACCTTGGGGGTGTTTTTCTATGCCTAAAGCCCTGCACCTGCACTTCTCCAGATGAAGTAAGTGACAGAAATTAGGAAAGGTCACTGTGTTTCCAGACACATCATATGGACTGGCAGGTTCATGTCTATGACACAAAGCATGTCCAATTTTCCCATGGTGCTGGCTTCAGGATACAAAATAAAAACTGGTCCACTAATTAACACCACACAGGGAAAGCTGATCATAGCACTGCCCACCCCTGAGGAAATGGTGTGCTCATGGAATCCTAAGTTCTAGGAACGCTTGGCTATCTCTCTCTGGCACACCCAAGCATTCCTCCTCAGTTTTTGTAAAAGAAGAAAACCTATACCTTCCCTGACATTGCTTTGATAAAGTAAAACTTAACTTCAATCCATTTACACTTCCATTTTTATCCTCACAAACCTCCCCAAATCATAGTGACTAACCATTTACATAAACGCAGTTTATTGAGAAGGGGATTATAATTCCTCATGTGTGGACAAGGAAGCCTGTCGTTAAAATGACCCATGATGATTCTTCCCTTATGTTGGGAGTACTTTGTGTATCTGTGCTTAAATGATAAGATGATTCTGAAAGGTCCTTCTGGAAAAATCTGGCTTCTCTCAGTCAGTATCCCAAACTTGTGAGATAACTGACCTGGGGACAAGAGGATCCAAAAAAAGGCTGTCTTGAAATCAGATGTTTGGGAATCCCCTCCCAAGACCCCTGGCTAGCCATCTTGAGTTACCTCAGTCAGACACAGTCTGCTTGGAGCTAGAGTGCCTTTCACTGACAACCCAGCTAAGGGCCTGGGTCCTCAAAGGTTCGGATTCCCACAGGGAGCAAAGATTTTTTTTTTTTTTTTTAATCTCTCTACAAACTATCCAAAGTGGTAAGAGCTGAGACACAATTTTTAAAAAATCAAAAATTGAAATTGGAATGTAAGAAAAAGCTTCCTCATTTGTTCTTTGGTCCTAAAAATCATTATTATAAAAACCAATCTAACGCCTAACTCATTGGATGGTGACCAAAAGCATCTTACAAGGAATTTTAATTTGTTTCTAAATTTCAATTCAAAAATCCATATTTTAGAACCTTAGGCATAATAACATTGCTTTATTTTATTATTCTATATGTCAGCTGCAGAATATTATATGTCTCCTAAAGCATCTAGCTGGTAAGCAAGGCTGATTAACGTCAATGCGAAATTCCTTGATGATTTTTATTTTGCTTATTTTTTGTTTTTTCCTACTTTTGGACATCTGGGAAAAATACCTGCCAGATGATCATGAAAAGGTATATTCCAGCCACTCTCTGAAATGAAGATTTGGGGTCAAACCATCGAACATAGGTCCAGCTGGCAGGAGTGAACTGGAGCACAGCTCTCTTGATTTTCCCGGTGGTGGTGTGGATGTCCCTGTAAGAAGAGAGGGAGCCAGTGAAAACCCAAAGAAATAAGGAAGGGAAAAGAAAAAGAAAACATGGGGGAAAAAAAATCCCAAGTATTGGTGCCTTTCTATCAAATGCTGAGAACAGAGAGATTCCTCTCTAGTTGAACAGTGTCTCCAACAGTGGTCCCTCTGTTCACAGGTGAAGCAGCATGGGCAACATGCATTGCCCAGAGAGGCTGGAATTTGGCAGCTGGTGATCAAAGAGGGTGAGAAGCATTAAAGACAACCCTCTGGAACCAGTCAGGGAAGACAGAGGATGTCGGCAAGGATGAGTCCCGTCACAGTCCCCCACCCCCGTCCACGTGGGGACACTGTGGTAAATAAACGACCTGCTCTAAATTCCTGAGGCTGCCTGTATTATTTCTTCTTGAGGTTGCCTGTATTATTTCTTCACCCTTTTTCAGATAAGCGAACAGTTTGGGGTGACTAACAGTGATTTTTTAACTTTCTAGTTTTAATTCTAGAAATCACTCCATTAAACACATCATATTCCCAGGATAGGAACAAAGAGAGAGACTGGCAGGTGAGGCCCACCTTCTAAGGCACAGAGCTGGGCGCAGAGTCCAGTGGTGCCAAAACCCGGCATTAACAGCATTCAATAACTGGTAAAGAATCTTGAATTCAAAGAAGACTAGTATCAAGGACTTTACATTTTAGACACTGTGCTAAATGCTGAAGGTGCATATGAACAAATTAGGCCTTTTGTTCTTATAAGGAGTGGAGGGGAAGGAGAAGGAATCAGGCTTGTTCCTTCCTTCACTTACTACCCATAGATAAGGATGTATTGAGAAGCTTTCGCAGCAAGAAGATTCGAGTCACAGCACAACAAAAAATAAACTTTCCCAAATTAAAAAGGAACTATAAGAGCCTATATGTTAAAAAATGGCAGAACTTCATGGAAAGCGAGAAAGAGAAAGAAAGAGTGATTGAGCATGACCTAGAATTGAAATATTTACTGGTAGAATAAGGAGGTAAAATCAGCGTAACCTATATTCATTTAAATATTTAATGCAAATTAGAAAAACATATGAAACTTTTTGTTTATTAGCTGGGTTTATGTTTTGGTAACTTGAAAATTGAGTCAAATTTGAAGCATAAGTGTATGAAAACATAGTAGCATGATAGCAGTATTTAAGGAGTCAGACAGTTTGACACAAATTCAGACTCTGCTATTTGCTAGCTGGGTGTCCTCAGGCAAATGACTAAAACTAAGTCTCAGTACTGTCATCCCTAAAATGAAGAAAAAAACAGGGATAAATGTAAGGCAAATGAGATTCTGCTTGTAAAGTTCGCTTGGAGCAATTTCCAGAATAACTACAGTTTCTGTTACATTATTTACTGCTACTAAAACACATTTAAGGGGGTTCTTTCAAGTCAATGGCCAAATAAAGCATTCTTAATAAAAGGGATGGGGAAAAAAAAATTTTAAATCCATTTCACACCATATAACAAAATAAATTTGCAACAGGTTTAAGAACTTACTTAATACGAGTAGACATCTACCAAAACAAAGATTAAAAGATTAAAAATGAAATTAGAAGGGAGGGGGTGACAAAATGAAAAACAGTCACATTTATGACAAAGTGTTAATATTCTTAATTGATAAGAAGCACTAATCAAACAGGAAAAATCCAATGGAAATAGACTAAAAAGTCAATATCACACAATTTTATGTGTAATAAAGCTGACAAAGGTTTAAAACTGAAATTTAAAGAAAGAGTGAAATGAATACAAAGTAGTATATATAGGTGAGAATATAACTGATGACTTTTATTAAGAATTTATTTACAGAAAAAAGTCAGAAATGCATACAAATATGTATGTTTAAGAATGCTCATTCTAGCAGTTTTACAAAATGGAAAACTATGGAACAACTGAACGATCATAAAAGGAAACTGGCTAAATATGCCATAATTTATCTGAATGTTGAGATTTAGAACAGAATTTAATGATGTGGGGACTTTCTCATATATATTTTGTTATATAAATAAGTGAAATTTTGAACACAGTCAATCTCTATCACTACTGTCTTTTTCCTCCTCATCCACAGCACAGCTCCCACTACAGTCAAATTGAGCAGACTCAGTGACGCAGGATAAAGAACAAGGTGTGCGCTGTCCTCCATGTGGGGCAGAGGAGGGACATGCAACTTCAAAATGAGTGACAACTACCTGAAGAGGTGACAAGTGAGCTGAGTCAGGAAAGAAAAGGCCTAGTCAGTCTGGCCCATGGGAACATGAGTCAAACCCAGGAGAGAGGTGTATGTGCTCAGGTTCAGTACCTCGGGGTCTCCAGAAACGAGCCACCTCACCTGTCAACCCCAGGGCTGTACATTGTCCTAAAGACCATGAGAAGCCAGAACAGGGAGCGCCATGATGAATTTGATCATTGTAAAAAGACTGCTCGAGCAATGGTAGGAGATGGCTTGGAGAGGTTCATCTGGCAACAGGGACCTAGTTATTCCATCAATGGGGGTCTAGATAGAGGTGAGGCACTGGGATAAATAAAAAGCAGGGAATGGATTTGAGAAGTATTTTAAAATCAAGAGGGTGTTAAGATCATCTACATATATGGGACAAGAGAAAGAAAACTGTAAATGGCTTAGCATCTTCTGGATGAAAGCCTAAAATTAGGTTTAGCATCATTTATGAATTTCAATTATTAATGTGTACTGTATTCCTTATCACCAAAGACCATACTAAAGTTGCCTTCTACAAAAGCACTGTGAAAAACTGACTACTGCCTAGGACGAAGCGCACTCACTTGAAGCTCGCCCAGTGGTAGGTCCTCATCTCTAAGAAGCGGCACACCACCATGCCCAGCCAGATGCCACCGCCGTTGCAGAGCAGGATGTCCAGAATCACTTGATCCCACCAGCACTCAGCGAAATTGGGCAGGAGGTGCATGAAGAAAAGCTGAGAAACACAGGGACAAGGGTTGGAAACAATCTGGAATACCACGTAGAAAGACCAATATCCTTTCTATTATACACAGCATTTTAAGAAAAATCAGTATTTCAGTTTTTCTTAATGTATTAAAAAACAACAGGGTCTGTAATCTACTTTGTCTTTTATACATATTACTACTAATTCAAGCAGCTCTTTTTTTTTTTTTTTTTGAAACAGTACTTAAAGACAAGATGGTTCCCCTTGAAAAAACACTATCAATGAATTACCTTGGCTAATGACAAGGACCCAGGAGGGGAACAGGAGAAAAGTTTCCATACCTGCCACAAAATACTACAGATTCCTCAAAGTTAACAGCTTGCACATTCAAGCTGTGCATTTTAGAAACATGTCATTGATCTTTAGGAAAAACAGTAAGTAAATTGTACAAGTAGAAAGGTTGTATCTTGATGACAGGTTGTACAGAATGAACAGTTTAATAGGAAATCTCACATTACCAGACTCAAAATGATAATAAGGTTTTATTAAGGCCTATGTTATACTAGATTTTGAAACAAAATGAAGTCAAGGTTCTTAATTTCAAGAGCAAAAATCAGGTATTTATCCAGAACCCCAAAATAAGTTCACAGTCAGTGTTACAATGGTGACATAAATGTAGCACAATGAAGACAAGAGACTCATTCTGACAGACGGCAATGGGATAAGTCTTCCAGAAGTTCCAGAAGAGATATTGGATCTTTTCCAACATGGAATCATTAAAGACAGGACTGATTGACTTCAAGATGGAGATGAGCATGAGGACATCCCAGAATGGGGGAAGCAGTAAAGATCAGGGGTGGGCAAAAGTCTCTTATGAAAATCATTTTGTTTAAAACAAAGGACGTGCAGTTTGTGTCCACAGCAGCATGCTCCACTGTGAGTCTGAAATCATAATACCTGGAAGCCATTTGGAAAGAAGCAGCCCTGTAATTACAAACATCTGAAGTAATAAATAACTACCACAAAATACAACTATTTGTGAAAGCATTTTGTGGACTATAAAACGATACAAATGTGAGGTGTTTGTCTGTTGCTGAGGAGATACAAAACTGTGACTGCTCGTGTCGCTTGTGGCTGCTTTCTTCCCGCAAGTGGGCCTGGCAGGACCCCTGCAGGGCAGTCCCAGGTTCCAAGGCATGAGATGGGGCATTAACTCTCGCCCTTAGATGGGGAAGAGAGAAAATTCAGAATTCAACGACACGTATTTACTGAAACAAAACTATGTAGGAGAGGTGAATATGAAGACACACTTCAGATGCTGATTTTGGGGGTGAGATGGGCCCCTGAAGAGACCTGAGTGGGAGGATCTGGAGGCGCTTCCTCTCATTCATTCACTCGGGATTTGGGGAGCGCCGGTGCATGTGAGGCAGAGTGCTGAGGTCTGGGACAGGATGTGGCCTGCCCTCACAGGGCAAAATGTTCAACAACAACAAAAATACACCTATCAAATATCCAAAATATGCTGAGCATTTCCAAGGAGAAGGGCGAAGTGCTCTATTTCCAGGTTCACAGAGAGAGTTCAGTCAGCAGAGGAAGCAGGGAAGAGATGGAAGTGCAGTTTGAACCGAGTCCTGACAGACAGCAGGTTAGTGAGTGAGAACAGGAATAGCTGGTAGATGGTGCTGTGGGAGGAAGGGGCATAGAATCTTCGAAACAAAGAAGGCAAACCCAGTCAAAGAGTCAGAGCGCTGAGGGGCCCCAGAGAGACTGCGGGGTGGTGGAGGAGGTAGGCTGGATCTCACAGACTTTCAGAAGTTTGGGTTTTGTCTTAAAAGCAAAGAACAAACACTTCAAGGAGTTTCTAGTAGGAGGGAGATGTGATTAGGTTTAGTTCTGCAAAGGGTCATTTTGGCAAAAGATCGCATGATGGGAAGAGTCAAGTACCGGAAACAAATGATTATAGAAGATTAGACGTAAGGGAGGTCAGAGAGTTTAAGTTTAAGTTGGACTATAGAGGTGACTATAGACAAGAGTCTACAGGATGCTGGGAGCAGGGAAAGGAAAGTACAGGATGCCTGACCTGTTGTGTGAGGGAAAAGGAGGCCAGGAACGTAGAGAAAAACCCAATAACCTGAGCGAGGCCCCACAACGGTCAGGTTATGAAGAAGGTCGGAATGTATAGAGTGAACATGGGCTTCGCATCTGGAGTCAGGCACATCTTAATTCGCTTCCAGCGCACAGAATGAAGCAAGGCTCTAAGAGCCAGGCCCCTCTCCGCCCCATGGGAATACACATCGTCTGTTCTCTATGGTGAGGATTTAGAACGATACATATGCAGTGTACCGGCTACTACTAAGGGTTGAATTCCCCTCAAAATCCATATGTGGAAGTCTTCACTTTCAGTACCTCATAATGTGAACTTATTTGGAAACAGAGTCATTACAGAAGTAATTAGTTAAGATGAGGTCATACGGTGTAGTGTGGATCCTTAATTCCACATGACAAATGTCTTTAGTGTCCATGTGAACACACACAGGGAGAATGCCAGGTGAAGATGAAGGCAGAGACTAGGCTGATGCATCTACAAGCCGAGGAAGGTCAAAGAAGTCAGCAAACCAGGAGGTAAAGCAGGCCTGGAACAGAATGTTCTGCATAGCCTTCAGAGGAAACCAGCCCTGGCATCACCGTGAACTCCAGACCTTCAGCCTCCAGCGCTGCGAGAGGCATATTAATAGAAGCTATCTCTAACTGGCATGCTTCTCTAAGTTAGGGTCAAACAATGAGTGGCATCAAGAAATATTGTGCACATGGCCAGGTTTTGTTCTCTGGGAATAAATAATGAAGAATAATATAATAACTGAATAGCAAATAAATCAGTTCCCAAAATTTCACCTTGCTAAATTTTTCAAGAATATATCCCTTTCATTCATTAAATGAGACAAACTTTTAGATACTGAATTATTAGATCTATATTGGGAATTTAATTTTCAGCTACAAAATATCCTACACGTCCCTAATCCCTAAACACCACAATTCTATTTACCTCAAATGGGAAACTAGTTAGTGAGTAAACCTGCCTATTTACTTCTAAGAAGATCTCATTATCATTTATTTGTCTCACTGGGATTTTAATTTCATTTAGTTTTACTTCATTTGTGAGACAAAGGCACTCTTTAAGTTAATAAGAAGTGTATTTTTTTTCACCAGAGAGGTATAAAATATTCCTAGGGGATGATTTAAACAGTCCTATATCACAGGGGCTATAGAATGGATTGACTACCTGACGGTTAAAAGACAGACTATTTTCTTCCTACATATAAACTGTCAACACCGTAGAGTCTACAAACATTCTCTTACCTCAGTTAGTTCCCAGGTAATACTGATTGTCCAGCAGAGTCCATAGCTACGGATCAATAAGGCCTTCATGGCCCAGCCCCAGAAATGCCCAAATGCAAATATGTCAAAATGGCTGATAATTCTCTCCCAGGTGATAACATGGCAGTTCACAGCATACTCCTATTAAAAACAAAGGGAATAATTACCGTCACTCTAGACATCAACTTACTGCCAAGATTCTGACAATAAATGAAGAGGATTGATACGATCTTGACAATTAAGATAGGTCCTGCCCGATAAAAAAAAATTGAATTACTGAAGATTCTTGAAGAAAAACAGACAAGTATTAGAGTTTGAAGAGAATAACAATAATCACTAGAACCAACAGGTTTGGAAATTTAAAAACATTTTTAAATATTATGGATTAAGAAAGAAATCACATTAGAAATTAAGAATATATTCAGTATTAAATAATAACAAAAACACTGCATGTCAAAATTATGGAATGCAGTTAAGTAGAATTTACAGGGCAATGCAAAGCCTTAAATGTTTGTATTACAAAAAAAAAGCTAAAGCATTCAACTTCCACTTCAGAATTAGGAGACAGAATAATTTTCCACCCCAAAATCTGTCTGCACAATTAAATATTAAAAATTACAAAGCTTATAAGATTTTTCTTATACATTTATAATCATCTTTGTTTTTACCATGATACATATTTGTGGAATTTTTATTATGACAATAAAACATTTCTCAGGAATCTCTACATTTCATTCTTTCTTCCCAAAATTAATCTCACAGAATGGAGTCAAGATTTGGAAAACAGGCACTTATTATCAGCCAACTTCAAGAATTCTTGTGAAGTATGTATTTTCAAATTCTAGAAATGAGTCTTTCCAAGGGAACCAAGGAACAAGCTGGCACTCCTGTCTCTGCTGACACTCACCCAATGATTTCAGCCTTTATCAGCTTATGTGCATTTAAACTTGCAAAGCTGAAAGGACATTTTTTTTTAAACTGCATTTTTTCAGAAACTATGCAATGTGATATTTTAAAGTGAGTGGGAAAACTGGGGAAAAGAGGAAAAATTCAGTAAGTCAAGGTAAACTTGGGGAAAAACAAACAAACACAATCAGTACAACCATAAAGCTGAGAATTCTCTCTTCAGGTTCTGGAATAACATACCCATTCACAGGGAATCACACCTTGGGTTGGAGCATTTATATGTCAATTTAAGGACTGCTGCAGCGTCTGTCAACCCTAAATTCCTCACCTGCTGGATCCTCTTATTTATCCTGGAACACATCACTTAGGGCCACATAAGAGTGAGTTCTGCTTTCAGAAGGCTATTCTTAAAGTAATCATAGGTTCAGGGCAACTTTGGAGGTCTTTCTATTCTCTATGAGGATATTTCTGTGCTTCAACATATGGAAAGGCACTCTGAAAATCATGAAGAGCCAATGTGTTTGTTTGTTGGCATTATAATGATTAATGAAGAGATTAGCTAGTTGTCACATCCAGAAGGTCTCAGGGTCCTTATCCCGGGAGAGATGTAGGACAATGCCGTTATATGCCACCAGGGAGCTACATTCAGGGACAACCCTGGGATGCAGGAGGAACAGGTAATGTGAGGCTGGAAAGGGAGCCCAGTAGGGGAAGGTGAGTTCATGCATTAGCAGTAGGTCAGGACAAATCCTGTGTAATCCCCAGCTGGGTAGAGGGCTGATCAGTGGCACCTTCTCTCCCTCACTTCCTAATACCTAACTCAATATTTAAGTCCTATTCTTTTTACCTTCTCAGTGTTTCTTTTCTCTATCATCACCATTAATTCTTGCTTCGACTTCAGCACTAGCTTTTAAAATGATGAAATGTTTCAGGTATGCAAAAGTATGAAGACTGGACAATGCTATAATAAGCACCTGAGTACCCACATGTAGCTTAAGCCTGCTAAGAATTTTAACTGGTACCACTGTATTCACTTTTGCTTCCTGTAATTGATTCTCTGCAAACAAGATGACGGTGCAGATCATGAATCAGATAATTTCTGGAATGTGAGACTGTGTTTGGGGACAGGTGGAGAACGTATCCTTCCCAGTGTGGAAGGCTCCCCAGTACTCACTCTGCAGGCCTCCCACTCCACTCTCTCACTTACTGCTCCCTGGGGTCGCCCATAAACTTGGAAGAAGAACAAATGTACATCTTTGGGGTCCTCTCTTTGGAAATTATTTGTCTACAGACAATTTAGGTTTCTGTCTGCTTACTTAGCCAAGCAGAAATTGCTGTGGGTTGAGGCCTGCCTTGTGAGAAGAAGTCTATGACTATCAATGCGACATGGAAGGATCTACCTAAAACCAGGGAGAGGGGTGTGTGGGAGAGTACTAGCAAGCGCTCAGGGCCCAGACCTAAAGCCAGCTGCTCCACGTGCTCTTTCCAGGAAGAAATTGGCTGATAGTCTGTCCTTTTTACCATGTCCAAACTTGAATGGAGATGAGGGTATGATTTATTGATTCCCTAAAACACCAACACAGATCAAGCAGCTCCTCGGCCTATAAAGCCGCCATGGCCTTCTATTACACTTAGAATAACATCCAAATTCCTCATCCAATTCTTCCCGGCCTCAGGAGTCACCCTCCTTACCTGTCTTTGGATTTGTCTGATCTTGACTGACGCCAGCTGCTCTCTCTTCCTGAATAACCCTTACTTGACTCAGGGGCCTCCTCCTCAATTTTTAGTTGCCATTTTAAATGCCAAGAAGCCTTCCTTGATTTTCCAGACTAGACTCTTCTTCACACTGTTAAACTTTAATAAGCTCTCAGTCTTTTCCGCTCCACAGATATTTAGTGATTTTTTTTTTTTAAATGAGACCCTTCACCAGCAAAAAATCACAACTTGCTGAAGTTATGTCATGTGATGGTTAGTATTATTTTAGGAATCATGATTTTTTTTAATTTAATTTTTAAATTAAGGTATGTATACGTTTTTTAAGATATATTGTACAAACACTAGACTACAGTGTAGTATAAACATGACTTTTATATGCACTAGAAAACCATAAAATTTGTCTGACTCGTTTTATTGAGTTATTTGCTTACAATAATGTGGTAATCTGAGACCAAACCACGATAATCTCTGAGCCGTGCCTGTATTATATTGAGCACATCACTGAGATGAAATCATTACCTTTCCTGATTCTGTGACACCTATTTTTCACTGCAGAATTTTGAGACCTGGGATATTTCACTATATTATAATTTTGTACATTTAATATAAAGTTCCTTTCTCCCCTCCCCAGAACTACACTTATAATTGGTAGAACATCTTACAATTTATACTGACTCCCTGATCCCCTGATCAATCTTATCATCATAAAGACAATTAGACACGTTCCTCCTAGTATGCTATGAGGTACCACCTATGAAGTAGTCCCGCTACAGAAACACAACTAGACTCTGGAATCCCATTCAGCCTCTACATCTAACGTCCAGTTTTCAGGAAATACAGGAGACAGAGAGACATGTTAGATGATATCCTGCAAAATACAGATGTGAGAAACTCTATAAAATAAACAACATGGCTTCTTGGGCAAGTACACGGTCCAGGTGAAGAAAGGTGGGGAGAGACTACAGCTAAAAAGAGATTTCACAGTTGCATCAGATGTGCTGTGTGGGCCTGTATGGATCCTATCTTGAACAAGTCAACTGACTGGGGAAATGTGAACACTGACTGAATACTATTGACTATTAAGAAGTGCAAATGGCATAGCTATTTTTTAAAAATCCATATATTTTAATATAATGTCTGAAAACTGTTTCAAAATAATCCAAGATATGGAGTGGGGGGGGGAATAAAACAAGATTGAGCATGTGTTGAAAATATCTCTTTAAACTGTTAAAATTGTCTTAGAATACAGGAAATAGAGTCAACAGAAACAAGTATTGGTGCAGGTGTGGAGAGGGGAAACTTCATACACTGTGTAGGAGGATAGGCTGGTACAGGCATTTTGGAAAAAAGTATGACGAACTGAAAAAAACCAAAAAAAACAACAAATGAACTAATGCATGACCCCGTAATCCCAGCACCAGCAATCTCTCTCAAGACCATGAAAACATTAATTTGAAAAGATATACACATGCCTATGTGAAGTTCAGTGAGCTTGTTGGCTAACAAGCTAAGTGCTGGTGGATAGACGAGCAGATAAGGAAGATCTGGTTGGTATGTGTTTACACATACAAGCACACAAATACATATACAATGGAATACTATTCAGTCATTAAATAAGTGAAATCTTGCCATTAGTGACCACATGGGGAGAACTTGAGGGTATTTTGCTGAGTGAAGTGAGTCAGAAGAAAGACAAATCCTGGATGATTTCATCTATATTTGGAGTACAGATGCACAATGCAAATGAACCAATTAAATAAAATGAAAATAAACCTTTGGACTTTGAAGCATGGCTGAGATTGCCAATAGGGAAGAAGGTGACAGGCAGGGTCATGTGTGAAGGGAGTTTACTTATTTTATTTTTAAAAATTAATCTCCTACTACTGACTTGATTTTTGTTTTTTATTGTTGTTTTTTTGCTTGGTTTTGAAAAATAAAGAATAAGCAAAACCAAAACCGACCTAGTAGTTTAGCTCCAAAATCTATACTCTTAGCTGCTATAGAGAGGTCGCATTTATGTTAATACCACAAATCAGGGGAATAAAAAAGAGAGAGAGTGAGCCACCAAGTACTTTTATTTGCCTTCTTGTAGGTCTTAAGCACAGGGAACATGTCTGTTCTTTCCCCCACGACCACCAGCATGATGGCCAGCACATAAGAAAAAACACTTTATTAAACCAAACTCTGCTGCTCCAGACAGCCTAGTTACAAATGAGATGCGCTTTCCAAGCTTGTCTGAAGCTTAGAACACACATTTTCAAATATAATTGATATTTAGAAAAGTAGCAATCTTCCCAGACAATTAACATACAATGCTAATAGGATTACCGGTGGGTCCCGATTCCAATTTCTACTATTTACTCGAAGGGAAAAGGAGCCTGAATTTCAGTGTGTGACCCCAGGCACGCCCAGAGCTTCACCAGACTAGGAAGAGGTGGCAGCAATGAAGGAAAGGGGAGAGCAGACCATCTGAGAGCCAGGGAGCTGCAGACTTTCCCTTTTGAGTACAGGTATTTGTTCTTACCACATAGTCTATCAAAGGAAAGGCACTTCTCTAGAGCCATCGATGAACAGCTTTTAGAAATCTGAAAGATTATTTCAGAAGTATAAAGTCACGAGGGATCAGCGATGAAGAGGCACACAGACTGCTGGCAGCCCCAGCTGGCTCGCTGGAAGCTGAAAACAGCTCTGGCTTGGCTTGGCTTGGCAAGAAAGTATCAGCCGATCTTGAAAACTCAATTTTAAAAGTCAGTTTCAGCTCTTTTGGGGCCTGTAATCATGACTTCGGATGTCCCTCTGAGGCTTTTCCAAAGGAAGTGAGGTGTCAAGAGCATGATTAGATTCAAGCTCTTCCCACAGGCTGTGAAAACGGGATTGAAGGAGACTCACTAGCAAACACACCTGCATGGTTCATAATGACCAGCTTTGTTCAAAAATCAAAGAAAGTGGTGGGGAAGAATATCAGATGTGGGACATCATGCCCCAATTTCTATTGCATAAGGCTCCTGTGAGCATCAAAACACTTGACAGTATTATTAAAACTATATACTTGAAACACAATTCAAAGGACAAGCATAGGTTTTGGAGTCAGAGGAACCTTCTTCCCAGTTTGCGCTTTGAAGAGAGAGAATGCATCCATTTTAAGCTTCTGTTTCACCCTCAGTAAAATGGGGCTGTTAACGCCTGGTATGCATGTGTGAGACTTCTGTCCTGTGTAAGGTGCCCAGCACAATGTCTGGCAAAGCAGACAATCAATAACTACTATTATGTTCACCATAACCATCATCATCAGATGCTGAGTCACCCCATACCATTCTCTTCCTCAAAGAAAGAAACCCCAAGGTGGATTTTTGTCCCTGAGATCTTTCATTAATATTTAATATTCTTATTTTTGCCTTCAGCATGTCCTTCATCAAAGTTAAAGACAAAGTCGGGAAACACCATTCTAAGAAGGGTCTGACCATTCTCAACCAGGGTAGACTGAGTATTTCTCAGACCTTTTATTACATCCCCTTTCCTTTCTTTTTGTTTGCCAAAGTAAACCTGTCTGTGGCCCAAATGGCTGTTTTTTTGTTGTTGTTGTTGTCATAATTAAGTTTTTCTTCAAATTGTACCAATGGTTAGGCATTGAAAAAAAAAAAAAGGGGACATCATTAAAGTTTTATCAAATAGTCTCTTCACCAAAAGCCAAAATACAGAATAGTTTTAGCCAACAACAAAATTACTTTTTGTGATTTAATCAAAGTAAAGACGAAATGGCCTCAATTATTACAACTGACCCCTTCCTGGCAAACGGGGAAGGATCATTGTTCCAGAGCTGGAGGGAAGGTGTTAAGGGGAACACCAAAGGGGACCCAGATGGAGCCAGGCAGTCCCTATTTGGGAACCCAGGGTACAAAGGCACTGTGCTAGGCCCTGCCTTCAGATCACAATATTACTTCACTTTACAAAAAAAGAAGCAGGATAACAAGTATGTTGCTCAAAGTCCTACAGTTAACAGGTGACAAAGGCAAAATTCATGCCCAAGGGTGTGTGATGATGATGGCATTTTTCCTACATCCCCTTTTACTCCGAGGGAATTTCACTTGCCTGGACTGCATCACACCCGGAAGCCAGGCACCTCACCGGCCTGACCTTGAGATATTCACCCATGAAGTACAGAGAAGCAAGAATTTAGATGTGACGTTAACTACTTCCTATGCTTGAGTGGAACAAGCTCTCTTAAGAGACGGCAAGTACATACCATGATGTCTGCTTCCCTGGTGGCATACCGGAGGCTTGGGTCTAGCCAGTACATCAGGGATTTCACCTGCTCGAAGTTGAGGAAAAGGAGGAATACCAGGAACAGGAAGTAGAGCACACTGAGTCCTGAGGAAAACAAAACACAGGTGTTTGGGAGTGACCCCATGTCTGACACACGGCACAGACTCCAACTGCTTGTGACTAAGCCAACAGCGACAATGCCACAGCTTGCTGAGACAAACGGAGAAGGGTCTGATACACCTCAGGGTGAGAGGGGTCACTCAGTCTCTGAGACAATGATACATCAGTGAGACTGGAAGGAGCAGCAGACAAAGGGTGTGCGGAGGAATGGAAAGGAGAAGCAACATTCAAGAGGTCTGAAAAGAGAACTGTCTAGACCCTGGGAGGTTGGGTGGCTTGCAGGAAGGAGAGTGGAGAAAATGGTGATGAAATGACATTCAGGGCATGAGCTCCGGGGAGATCTCAGATTTTATCTGGGGCGAAATGTGGAGCACTTGATGGATTTTAAATGGGAGAAATTCAGATTATCTGGTACCATTTTACAAAACTGACTCTGCTGCTCTGAGGAGAGTGGGCCAAAGCAAGGTGTGGACAGCCTAGTAGTGACAGCTGTGGGTGCGAGAAGTGGCCCAGGGCCACGTCTCCATGTGCTACACAACCATGGTAAGTCCTTGAAGGTATTAAATTACTGTCACAGAGTATAACTGGAATCATAATAACATTTAAAAAAGAAAGTTAATAATCTACTTTAAGAAGACAAAAGTCTGTAAATGTACTTTGGAAAGATTTCAAAACCAGCCAGCAGTGGCTTTGTCACTTCTTTTTCTGTCGAAACTGCCAGAATGAAAGTGTTTTATTAGGAGGTCTACACACTGACACAAATGACCTTGGATCACAGCGTCCCATCCAAACCTGGCTGAACTCTAATCTGCAACGAGCTGCTCCAGAAGAGGGCCCGTCTGCAGTGGAATCAAATCCTCTGTCACAGCCACAGTGACAGCCTTCCAAAGAGGCCTCTGCCGGGCCGCCAGGAGCTGCGGGAAGGTTTGAGAGCAGCGCCGGCCAGCCTAGGGCCCTGGGAGCACACATTTTAGGTTCCTGGGTAAGAGAACCTCCTCAGGTTTACAATTATGCACATTACGTTTACAAACTTCACATCAAATGCCCCTCACCACATCCTCTTATCCCTTTGAAAGAATTCTTTTATGAAAAATCTCTGGTACAGGGGTTCTTTTTATTTTTTAAAAGAAAAGGTGCAGGCAGGAATGAAGGTGAGTAGGCAGGCAGGCAGGAAGAGAGAGGAGCAAGGAGCACCTTATTTTATTTTAATTTTAGTTGTTCACACTGGTTGTTCTCCTTGGAACTGGTATTTGAACCCAGGGCTATGTGGCCATGTGCTCCTTCAGAGGCGACTGACCTAACCTCTGTTCCACCATGGCACACCGGTGCAGGAATTCTTACAGTGAAGTGAAGTCATGATTAGGTTTCAAAGTCAGTGAAGCCCCAATAAAATATTCAGGAGTGTGTGTGCGTGTGTGCATGCACATGCATGTACACACTGCAAAAAGATCTATAGTTTACATCAGATTATCACAAGGCTCCATGACCCCAAAAAGATCTCAGGTAAGAAATAACAACTGTTCATTATCTACAAATAGATCACTGAAACAGGAAAATCTCATACATAGCCAACTACCTAAAAAGAATGCATAACGTCTAGCAGCAATAGTCCATGAGATTTAAGTCTGACCAGGACTATCATTTAATAAAATGTGAATGAAACATGTCACTTCTCTGCAAAAGATCCTCCCATGACCCCTTTCCCCACTGCTCCCCACCTATTGCTGGCCTACAAGTCCTATAGGTTTCCAACTATGTCCAACTCTGACCTGTGTCTTACTACCCCTTTCCATTTACCTGTCCTCCCTCCATCCTTCTTTGCGTGCTTAGATGCTTCTTTGCACGCAGGCTGTTTAAGCTGCCTTCAAGTTGTCACACATAAGTGATAGCTGCCACCCAGTCACACAGATTTAATAAGCGCCCTAATACTTATTGACATTGGATGCATTTTGATTATTAATTTAATAGCTTGTTTTCTATAACTGCCCTTCTTCCTCTGTTCCTAAGGGACAGCCTCCCCTGCAGCCTCAGACACATGGCCTGCCTGCCACACCCAGGCACTTGGTCAACACCTGCTGAGAGAACGAAGAAGATGCACCAGGAAATTCAAAGAGAATTACCTACCATCTCAAGAGGTTCACAGAAAAAGAGGCAATCTTGAGTGACATATCTATTTCAGGGTCTTGTGTAAGATTACATTTTCTGAAACTAAAGCAATTAATTTGATGCCATATTTAGGCAAGATGAAGTCAATATGTGAAGTCTGAAGACTGAAGGCTATTAAATCTTCTTTAGGTGTTTAACTCTCTGGACTAGGCATTAAGTAAAAAAAAAGACACCCAAATACTTAGATTAGATGCTTATCACTAAACCTTGGTTCCAATCAGGACTCCCTTCCAGGATTCCCCCTTCATAACATAGAAGATGTTAGGTTTGTCAGTCCCTCTTGCATGCTGATGAGACAAAGTATCACAGGATGCAAATGAACTGAGTCAGCCATGAGCAGATAATGAGGCATGAAGAAACACAAGTCCTATTCCCTTCTGTCAAATCCTGTGAACACCCAGAGACAGCAGTGTGAGGCAGGCAAGTGGAGTTCAAAGAGCCTTCACATGTATGAGGATTTGTTATCACTAGTACTTTTTTGGTGGCAAATAATTTTAGTAAAAAATGTTTATTAGGTACAACAAAAAAGGAAAGAACTTTAAGGCTTTATTGTAGAGTGTTAAGTAAAAGCTGCTCTAATGATTATCTAGAAATGGAATTTTTTAAAATAGAAATACATCTGAAAATCTACAAAGGGTAACTCACCAAAAACCATTCGCCACAAGGCTGGATGAGGCCGAGTAAATGGACCTGCAGACAGAGAACATAGAGGGTTAGCAGAAACCACTTCAAACAGAGACTAACAGCAAAGGAAGTTATCTCCAATGAGATAACAAGTAATAAAAAGCACTCTCGATTGTTAAAAAATCCTTTTTCTAGAGAAACTTTGGGGTCAAAGTCTAGGTCGAAATGCTTTCATTCTACATTCTAACAACGGTCCACAATGTTAACAGGCAGCAATTCCGCAACAGAAATATTTATTGTTTGTGTTTGTTTTTAAAAGTTTGTCTCTAGAAGTCAGATCATCATTTCCCATGGAAACAATGCTATAACCCTGAGTAGGTTACCAAGCTATCCTCTGAGTCTGTGTAATATATATAGTACCTTTAGGAGTGCACTCTCCCAGCTACCTAGGAGAGTCAGGGAAAGAGGTTCTGGATAGTTCGGTTGTGTCCTCATGTGTGTATGAATGTAACTGTGGAAGTGTCCAAGAAGGCTGTGAAAAGAGGCACGTGGGTAGGAGTGTGTGTGAGCGGAGGAAGGCGGGAGGGTCAGGAATGTGTGTGGGGGCGGGCAGGAGAGGAGTGGGGTGGGGGGGTTCCGGGGAGACTCTGAAAATAAAAGAAATACTATGTTCTGCAAACAAGTGAGGCCAGGAGACAGAAAACAAGCCCTCAGAGCAGAAACATGCTAGTGCAGCAGCTTGTGACCCTGACCTGTGGCAACAAAACATCTTTTAACGGCAACCGGGTTCAGACACACAGATGGAGATTCCACACAATAGAAACAAAAGCTTCATAGATCGAAACATTCTCTCACTACAAGTGAAACACCAATACTTTTTCTTGTATCTCATTAAAAAAGCAAGCAAACTGGATCTTGATCCACTAAAAGGATTTCCCGTCAACTGAAGGGTAACGACCTGCAAATATTGAGCACTGCTCTAGTGGGGCACCTGACCTTTGAGGCGGCCCACATCTCTGGTACAGCCTTGGCGACTTTCCAAGGTCTTATCTCCAGGGGGTGCCAGAGTTTGCTGTCTGGCATTCTTCCTGATATTGGCTCCCTCCTTCAACCGCACCCTGCCAGACTAGACCACAGGCACTGCAGAGGTAAGAGCAGAGGCAAGCGAGCTGAGCTCTCCTCTCCTCTCCCTTCTCTCTGGTCCTGGCAGCCGGGACACTAGTAGGGAAGTGGCAAGGGTGGTACTGGTGATGGTGGCAGTGGCAATTCTATTAGAGATCACTGCAGAAGTGACAGAGGGACCAATTCGAGTCATGATCGCTGGGGTTTCCTCCTCAGACCAATTGTGGGTCATATGATGCCAGCCCCTAGACACTTAGCTAGGGGCCTGGTTTCCTAACCTTCTTAAGCTTCTGCAAGCCAGACAATATGATTTAACAGGCTTTTTTAATTAGCCCTGTCAGTTTCAGTTGCCTATAACCTAGAATCCTCTTTGAAGCAAATACTACAAAGCACTTTTAATCCTAGAACTCATTTTAAATTGCACATCTCTTCTTAAAGAGACTACTTTTTTTCTGTACCCACTTTTTTTTTGTTTCGGGTAACATTGGTTTACAACAGTATATACACTGTTTCAGAAGTGCAACGTACACTGTATCAACCACACCCACCACCATCATACTAACAGTCCTCCACCATGACCCCCCCTGGGCGGAGACCCTTCCGCACCCCACCTGCTTCCCCTCTGGTATCCTTAGTTCTGCTGTCAAGAGTCCAAGGTTTTGTTTTTGTTTTCCTGTCTGTTTGCTTTGTTTCTTTATATTCCACATATAAGTGCTATCATCTGGCATTTGTCTTCTTTGGACTTCTTTCACTTAGCATAATCCCCTTTAGTTCCCTCCATGTTGCTGTGAATGGCAAGAGTTCATCTTTTTTTAATAGCTGAGCAGTATTCCACTATATATATGTAATATACAATATATATTGATATGTATCTGTGTCTATATCTATGTCTTCTCCACTTACCTGCCATGGGTATTTAGGCTGTTCTTATATCTTGATTATTGTCAATAGTGTCACAATCAGTATAGGAGTTACCTATATCTTTCTGAATGAGTATTTTCATATTCTTCAGAAAGATCTCTAGAGGTGGAAATGCTGGATCAGATGGTAGTTCTGTTCTTAACTGAGAAACCTCCATGCTGTTTTCCAAGTAACAACAATTTACATTCCCACCAACAATGAACGAAGGTCCTCTTTTCTCCATACCATTGCCAACATTTCTTATTTCTAGTGTTTTTGAATAGGTAATTCTCCCAGGTGTGATGTGATTTTTCATTGTGGTTTGATTTGGATTTCCCTACTAAAATGTGATGATGAGCATATTTTTCATGTGCCTGTTGGCCATCTGTATGTTTTCTTTGAGGAAATGTCTATTTAGATCTTCTGCCCATTTTTTTTTAAATTGGCTTTTGGTTGTTGTTAAGTTGCATTTTCTATCTCTTAGAATTATTATTCCCCTTGTTGGACAGATGATATCCTAATATTTAATCTTAACTGTTTTCTTTAGATGAATCTAGTTTCTATTAAGAAAACCAGTTACAAGTATCCCCTATCACTCATATCTATTTAGTTTCTGAATTTAGAGAGCGTTCAGAAAATGAAGTAGGTGCCTGAAGGACTGCTTTATCAGAATTAACTTGATGTCTGAGTTTTGAACGGCAAGTAGTAAGAACTTACAAGAGATTTATCTAAAAGTTTATAAAATCTGCTCAATTTCTAAGTTGTGACAACTCCAGCTCAAACAGTGAGGGATACCTGTTTTCTTTCAATCAGTCAGTTAATTCTTTCTCAGAAAGCAGTGAAACATACAAGTCAGAACCCCTCTCCCACGTAATATCACCCAGTTAACTTTCTTCAAAAGTTGTTAGTAAACTGACGGCTCTAATTGCTATATTTAAGTAATTTTCTCTTCCAAATGCTCTTACTCATTGACTTTCGGTTGCTAGTGTTTGATTTGTCCCATGAATGACCTCTATTATGGAGGCAGTCTGGTTTGCAAGTATTACTTCGCCCTAACCACCAAATTAATCTTTTAGACATAATATAGGATCGCAGCTTGTCGCCCGATGGTTTCCTCTCATAAGATGACATTCTAAAATTGTGTGACCTTTTATTGGCCTGCAATAGAATTTCATGCCCAATTAATACTTAAAAGCACATAAATAATGTTATCTCAAGAGTAATCATTAACTGTGATTTATACTGGTCAGCAGTACATTCCTATGGACTCACTGTGGACCAGGAGGGGCATGAGACACCCGACAGCTATCCCTTGGTTCTCCTGACCACTTCTCTAAGCCACCATCTTTCCCACTTCTCAGATAAGGACACTGAGGCACAGGAACTTGCCCAGGGCCACACTCTTCACAGAACTCCCTCTGGTCTCCCGGAGTCAATACTGTCACCAGGCTAAAAGTCCTGTGAGCACAGAGGTAATTTCCTGTCAACTCCGGTCAGGGCTGGGCCAGCTCAGGAGGGGAGAATTCAGAGGAGTTTTAGGGTTTGATCCAGGGCTGTGTCAGGATCCACAGAGGGAACGCAGGGCAAGCTAATGAGTGGTGTTTAGATTTGCTACAATGGGGAACTGATAAGTAAGGTCAGGAAAAATGGGTTGGAAGGGGAACTCATGGAAGTCCCCTCCTATTAGCAGAAGAAAGATTTCCAAAGTGGCCTTTAATGTATGATTAATTGAAGAGTAGCCTTCTGAAACCAGAACTCAACTCTTTCTTATCGACCACTAAGCGGTGTGCTCCAGAGTAAATAGGAGAATAGGTAGTAGAGGAATCTGGGTTTCCAGGGGCCCTGCAGCAGCACCCTAAACCTGACTTACAGCTGCTTCAGAGCAAGGGCTTGTGATTCCCTGTGATGGGCACTTGCTCCAAAACCTAGAAAGAGGATTCTCATTTTATGGCACTTTGCTTTGTTTTAAAGCTCTGACTTATGACTACTTGATTTTTTTCCCCTCTTTTCTCCAGATTTCCCACTCACACACACAGTGATTCTGGAAAAATATAATTTAAAAAAAAAAAAAAAGGCCTTTCAGCTTCACAAAAGGCTTAAGAAATCTGATGTGGTGGGTTTTAGAAGCGAGAGCTGAGTATCAGCTTGGATCAACATATGAAAGGCTACATAAGGCTCTCGAATGTAAGGTAACAATAGCTAACTCACTCCAAAACCTAATTCAGGCATTAATTTAGTTGTCAAATCTGCCCACTTCGATCAGAAAAGAAACGCTAATGTTTTAAAATAGTATTTTAAGAAGTAAATTCTAATAGCATTACTAAGAGTACCATCTTTACCATCAAAGACAATAATATGGCTAAAAGTAGTATTATACTTCATTTCAAAATAATTGAGGATGAGGCTGGTGGTGTTTTCCTGTATTACAAACCTGTGTTTATGCTTGGCTAATTCATTCATACTTGGCTATTCCAGTCAAGTCACCTTCAAGGCCATGCTTTCCATAGCTCCTTCATCTGTCCAGCAGATAATGAAGCCTCTCTGAACACTTTACCTCTTTTCCTTTAACTCATCCACTCAAGGCCTCACCTACCCATCATGTTTCCCACAGACTACTTCTCAGGGGTTTTGTAAAGGCGGGTTGTTTCTCTCCCCATCTGCCTAGTGCTCTGGCCAGATGACAGGAGGGTCGCCATCTCTAGGACAGCTTCTTATCCGGGCTGGATTTCTGATTTGATCAGAGCTGCCTGGCGGAGTCTGGCTCTTCAGTTCGGATACTCTTCCCCTTGGTCATGCTGGCGAAATGGGGAAAGCTTCTTAAGAAGTAATGGAGAAGGAAGTGTTTTGCTTTGGATCCTGGTTTTCTTGCAAGTCACATTTAAATACTATATGCTTTATTTTCAATATGAATCCCTACATTTAGAATATATCATTTCAATCAGATATCAAGAGTAAGTGTAATTAAAAAAGAAACAGAAACAAATTTCTACCTCATAAGAAGAGCTAGCATTAAAAAAAAAAAAAAAAAAAAAAAAAAAAAAAAAAAAAAAAAAAAAAAACTACAGAAAATTAGAAAATGGGAGCATAGCTTGACTTGCCAGCAACGGTTATACCTATGAATAACTGAATTTAAGGAACTCACCCTTTTGTGATATATTTCTTTCAACAAAAACTGTAAGTTATCTCTGTGACAGCTACACATTTATTGTCTTCATCCCTCTAACCCTGTTGCTTCTCTTTCTTATTAATATTGTCCCTTAGCTTTATTGAGGTATAACTGGCAAATTTCTAAAACATTTGATTATTATTACTTGAAAGATTACTAATTCCTCTAGGAAAACTCTAGAAAAAAATGAATAAAATGACGCCTAAGCAAATTTCAGTTTTTTTTCATAAGAAAAAGTAATGAAATAGCACATAGTCTATAGGGAGAAGAAAAAAAAAATTTTTTAAGTTTTTCTAATTTAAGGAAGGGATAGGGAATCTTCTTGATCACCTTCAAATCTCAAGGAGCCATGATCAGCACTATCTGAGCTCAGAGAAGTCAGATGATGCCAAAGGACAAACAGAAGGATAAATTCAAGAAAGTCAAGAAACATGAGTATTCTGCTTTCCTCAAAATACCTGAAAGAAGTCCTGAATGGTGTTTCTCTTGCAGACAAGTAGAAGAAAAGAAGGGGCTAATACTGTGAACTTATTCTCCTGGCAGATTCCTGTATCTACTGACGCCACAGTGGGCATTCTGGGAGTACAGATGTTTGGATGGCTTGAGTAGGGTGGGGCATAAGGGAAGTTCACAGAAGTGCCCAGAAGCTGGAAAGGTCACCAGAAGGTCACCTGTTGAAAGAAATCTCACAGCCAACTGAAGACTCGAATAGGTTTCTAAATTTCACCCAGTGGAATACAGCAATATTATCATCACACTCCAGTGATATGATGGTATGGTTGAAGTACATTTACACTGAGTTCCAGTTGTTTTAAGGAAAGGTAGCATTATATATAGCATGCACACGTACACACACACACACACACACACACACACACAATTTTTCCCCCTTCCTTTCTTTTTTAATTTTTAAGGGAACCGAAAGAAAACAGGAGAGGAGAAAGGAACAGAAGATGGTGACAGGAGTGAAGAGAGTGAGGCAGGTATCAGACCCTCTCCTTCCCAATCTCCATGCCTGTTGACAGGAATAAGGGAAGGAATCTAGAACATACCCAGCCACTCACTCTGTTGAATGTCACATGAAATTTTGCTTGAATGTCCCCTCCCCACCAATGTAACTCCAGAGGTAAATTCTAAGCCAATGGAAGCCATTCTGTTCCTCTTGTATTCTTCCTGTTAACATCTACTGAAGCTGCCATGTATTACTCTAGGCACTGTAAATTCCTGTCCTCTGGTCTGACTGGAAAAGAGGTCCGTATGTAGTCTGATCCTAGATAGAGAGAGGTGTGGGCAAACATGCTGGAAGGTTCCTAGATAAGATTTCTTTACACTTCAAAAGATACACCGGAAGAAATGACCTCTTCTTCCTCTGCTGCACAAAGTCCTGCACCATAGCCGCTATCTACAGAAGTTCTTGTAAGATAAGAAGGCAAACATTCTCCTGATTCTTTAAGCCATTTTGAAATGGGTTTCCTATTACTTTATAGGGAACAGCATCCTGACTGTTAGAGAAAGCCAAGGGCCTTCTCTGTTATTTAGAATATACAAAGAGAATCATGGGGCCCCCTTCCTGTAGTTGTTGACCAATTCTCCCACCATATGGATAGCATATGTGAGTCATATATAAGAAACACATGGACAAAAGCAAACTTAGGCCTATACTCAAACACAGAGGGCAGCCTTTATTAGGTCAAGGTTAAAGACTCCTGAAGTTGCCAAAACAGAATCACTCTGGAAACACCATCCACTGCAGGCGCTTCCCCAAAACTGCCTTTCAAGGAGAAGAGAAATTCTGGGCTCTGTTCCTCCCATTCATTTTCATTACTTAATGTGAGAATAGGTGCCAGGGGTGGGGACAATGGCAAATAGGGGGACAAGACTGGAGCTAGAAGCATGTTGCACTTGGAGAAACAGTCACCCAGCCTTGAGGCTCCTGGAAAGACCTGAAGTCTGAATACAGCTCTGAGCAGGGACAGCCACACAACTTGGGTACTTTTCCCAGCAGCCCTGGCAAGCTCCCCCATTACCACTGCCATCTCCCTAACCCCCACCCCCACCCAATTTTAAAATAGTAATAACATTCTTGAATGTGGAAATCTTATGGTTTTACTGATCTTATGTAAAGTGTGAATAAATAGATCTTTAAAAAACAAAGTAGAGGGCACACCCTGGTAGACTAGCAGCCTAGTACGTACACCTGGGAGCAACCTAAGGTTCCTGGTTCAAGACCCGGGGCCGCGGAACAACCAATGTGAACACCTAAATAAAAAATAAAGTCCTTCCTCCTCCTCTCTTCCTTCCTGTACCTTTCCTTTAAAAAACAAAAACTAAAAAACTGAACAAACAACAACAACCAAAAAGCAAGGTAGATACAATGAGTTTGTTATGTACACATTTCTTCCGGAGAATTCCTGCAAGTATTTGCTTCCTCACACAGGACACTGCACTGCCACTGCCTTTACTGTGTCTCTGAAACGTCTCAGTGGTGGTCTGTGTACACACACCCACACAGGTGGCAGGGAAGGATCAGACCGGGAGAGAGGAGACAAAGAAGGAAAAGGGGAAGGTCAATTTAAGCTGCTGGCTCCTGCTGGTCAGGGAGGCCGTTTGGGCCACAGAGGGGCACGGGCACAAGCACACACCTCCTGCAGGATCCCAAGCACACTAGCTACAAGCCAACGCAAACACTAAGACTGTGCTCCTGGGAAAAATAAAAGCCAGAGACTGAGAGACTGATAGTGGGGAGAAGCAGAGGGAGAAACAGAGAGGAAATCCAAGACAAACAGGGGAGATGGCCAGCATGACAGGGAGTCAAGGAAAGCTCAGAGCCCAAACACTCGCTGACAAGTAGCTGGCTGGGCTGTCGCTGTTGACTTCCGACCTTCAGCTTTCTCAGCTAGAAACCCAGCAGGCTGAACCAGATGAGCTCTGCCTGGCTCTTCCCCTCTTCGTATCACAAAGTCCACACAACCAGGCTGAAAAAAACATAAAAAAAAACAGCTTTTATCTTTCCCAAGGGAAAACAAAAGCACAGTCCCACAATGAGAGACTGACCAGGTTACGTGGACTGAGACGATTAGAGGACTTCCTCAGGGAGCAGAGAAGCCAGCAGAAATCACACAAAAAGTTACATCTGGGATGCGCCTGGTGGCCTAGTGGTCTAGTACACCTGGGAGCAGTCCCACATACATCCCAAGGTCCAGGGTTCAAGACCCGGGGCCAGGGTGAACAACAAATGTGAACAACTAAACGAAAAATAAATAAAGCTCTTCCCCCTCTTCTCTCTTCCTTCCCGTTTGCCTACTCACCTTCATTTCCACCTGTACCTTTCCTTTAAGTTACATCCGATAGTTTCAACCTACAGAGCCTTCGGTTCCCTTCAGAAGAACACCTGCTGAAGAAGCTCTAAGCCCAGGCCCAGCTAAAGCTCACAGAAAGGATGGCTATAAAAATCATGGCTACTAAAAGACTGATCTTTTAAAATTCCCAGACTTCCAAAATGGCTCTAGACTCAGAAACAGCAACTTTCAAAACAACAAAAAATCCCTCAAAGAGGGTAGAAGCAACCTTTGAGAACTAAGCAACAGACTTACACGAAGCAAAAGATTTAAAGAACAAACCTGGTGATCCTTGGATTCATCAAGTTCATACTCTGCTCCAACTGACTGGGAATAAAAGTGGGTAGGACAGGGGACAGACGAACAGTGGGCACGCATTAATAATGGTCCTATCAGCTGATGACAGGGAGGTAAAGAGCAGCTCCTCAGAAGACACAGAAGGTAGAACAGCTGAGGGAGGGGTGGAACTCACCACCAACCAAATAGTCACCTACTCACCTTCCTTGGGATTTTGTGGGGGATCAGCCTTGTATTGCTATCTGACCCGAGATGGAGCTCAAGGTTTTCCTTGCTTTGGGGTATATTCACATAGCATCTTTGTGCGAAAAGGTAAAGTTCCAGAGTTCAGGGGAACTAGGCACAGCCTCCAGTGGTTAAAATACTTTACATGACAAGTGGTCATTTCAGCTGTCCTACAATATGGCACCCTTGAAAGAGAGGATGGGCTACAAAATCTCTAAGCTCTCTCTAAAGTTAACATTCTGAGATTCTGTGTGTTGGAGATGGGAGGAAAAGAAAACTGGCAAACAGCCAGTGGTCTGGGAAGCAGAGCATTGAGTCCAGAGCCTTCTCGAGCCTTAGAATTTCATGACTGTCTCTCAAGGTTTTGAACTTACTTGGGATCCCAACTACCCTAGCCCATCCTTCTTTCCTATTTCTCCCTTTTGTAATGGGAATATCTATGCTGTGTCTGTCCCACTATTTGGATTTTCTAAGCATAGAACTTGCTTTTTTTCACAGGCTCACTGTTGGAGAGACTCCTCTCCTGTTAGTTTAAACCACTCAGCCACTCAGTCTATTGTACTGCTATACTAAGACAGCAGATTTCATTTGTTGGAAAGTTTTCACTAAAAAACAAAAACAAAAACAACTCAACTTAAAAGACTGAGCGATTGGAACATTAAACTCAACTCCCAAATAACTTGGCTCCTAAGAACAATTTACTGTGTGAAGGATTCGGAGTCATGGCTTCACTGGTAGGCCAACCAAGTGATTAGAGGGTCAGAACTTTCAGTTCTACTCCCACACCTCACGGAAGGGGACAGGGGCTGGAGACTGATTTTAGTGCCTGCACCCCAAGCCAAAGATTTGGTCAAGCATGTCTCGTTAATGTAAAAGTCCACAAAATCCCAAAAGATCCCTTCCCACATGCTTTGCCCCAGGTATTTCCTCGTGAGTCCTGTGAGTCGCTTCAGCAAATTAGTGGAGTCCAAGGAGGTCGCTCAGCCAGAAGTACAGTAACAGCCTGGGCTTGTGTCTGGCACGTGGAGGGCAGTCTCGTGGGACTGACCCCTTGACCTGCGGAATCTGATGCTGTCTCTGCGCACACAGGATCTGAACCGAAATGAGTTGTAGGACACCCTGTCGGTGGATGATAATTGAGTGGTGGGGAAATCCCGCCTCTTCCCTCCCTAGAATGCACTGGAATTGGTATTAGAATCTTATTACCATGATACATTTCCAGGTAGCAAGCATTAACATTCATAATGAACTCTTGCATTACACATTATATTCTACTGAGTAATGGGAGGGCAGAGAAGAAACACATCTTAAAACATATTTAAAAGTCGAGAAGGACCCATAAAGCATAAATGATAAGATTGCAACAACCTCAAAATATCTAAGTATAAAAGAAACAGAATACAAAGATTGAACAATTAGAAATGGTTATAGAAAAGAATAGAGAATATTTTAGGGAGAAGGGGAATAAGAAAAAAATAGAGCAATTTGTAAGGGACAATGCAGAGGAAAAGAATGAGTATTACAGAATACCAAGCTAGCTTTTAAAATAAAGGTTTTGCCTCAGCTATAATCATGATGGTGGGTAAAATTCTATACAACTGCCTTCTTTAGCTGATAAAAATTCATATCCCAAATAGCGCATAATCAGCAAAGTTAACTTTCATAAAAAAGTCACTTAAGACAATTTTTTCAGTCATACTCACTGCAGGGCTGATTCTGTCCTTAGCAAAAAGGAGCAACTGAGCAGGTGAGTATTTTGCAACTTGGCTAATAAAAGAAAATGGTGATGAGAACTACTGTTAGCTACTGCTCACTGAGAGCTCGCAGTTTGTCAGTCACTGTTCAGAGAACTTACCACGCATCCGTTGAGTCAATCCTTACAACAGTACCTACCTGCTGTCTCCATTTTATAGAAGAGAAACTGAGGCACGCATCAAGAGGCAAGGGGATGTCACCAGGCCATAAGGGTAGAAAGTGGCAGAAATGGACAGTTTGCCTCCAGACTCTGTACCCCAAACCACTATACAAAACTCAGGTTATTTTTATATTCCAGTTTCTCGTTTCATATTCCAGCTGACATGCATCTCAAAACTTCCAAAAGGGCACAATGCGCAGGAGAAAAGGGAAAAAGCATTGTATTACTTACCATTGGGGAAAGCTAATACACTGATGATGAGAAAGAAGAAAACGACAGAGAGGATACCCCTCCAGATGTTGTCTTCTGGGACAGAGTCATCCCTGAAAACAGAAAGAGAACATTGAGCATTCATTGTTAGATCTCAACAGTCAACCAAGAAGGAGTTCCATGTTCTAAAAACTGGAGGCTTGCTAACTTTATTTTGCTGAGCAAAGTCATTTGCATGCACTATGTACAAGCCATGATCTTTTCCTAAAATGATCCAAGCTCATAATAAAGTCCAGTTCCTGCAAGACAGGCAATTGGCAGTCAGTTGCTCCAGCATACATTCCACTCAGGTGAGCATGAGAACCGTCTTCTTTAAAACAAAACAACACAACACAACACAACACCCACCCCCAAGATGTCGAATGGTAAGGTTTACTTTGGAAAAATGCCTTTTGTTTTAAGACTAAAGATGATTTTCACTACTTAGCAGCAAAGAAAATTTTCAGGAATCAGAAAGGAAGCATAAAATTATAAGAAAGAAGGGCCCAATGCAATGAGATTAAATAGTCAATTTACTTAATTCTTAAAAATGGGCAGTTGGATATCGAAGAGATAAGTGGAAAAAAGGGGAATACTGGGTTATAAGAAGACATCAGTAAGAAATTTAAAAGCACAACCATGAGAAAAAAAAATGTAAGAGTTAAAATTTGATTAGAAGCAAAGGCATTTTAAAAAGATGGGTTTCTTGCTCCCTCTCATGCCTGGTCATTTTTAATTGTTACTGTATTTATCTCCTCCATAACTCCAGTAACTAAAATAATTCTATTTGCTCATATGTTGTCTGTCTTTCCCATAGGAAATAAGCTCCTAAGGGCAGGAAATAATCCACTTGTGTCCTCAGAGCCTGGTACACAGTAGGCTCTCAATAGATACATGTGGACTGATTGTTACTATGGAAAAATTATTGTGCAAAACCAAGTAAAATTTCTCAAGTGGAAATTTTCTTAACATTGAGAAGAATTAGAATTTCCGAGTTTACATAAAAAGGATGAGTCTAACAATGTATTTGGAGCCCAAGAGAAGCAAGTAAAAGAACAAACAGAAATATAAGATTAAGATTTTCTGAGTTATTGAGAGGTTTGGGAGACGAAGTTTAGCATTTCAGTTTAAAAATATGCATGGTGAGTAAGCAGAAAGACGAAATGAGATGAAATAGAATGGAAGGAGATATTTTAGAGATAAGATTAGTAATAATACATTTTTCAAAAAAAAAGAAATTGAGTTTATCTAGAGAATTGCATTGAAAAAATATTAAGATTAAACATTACTGAAAGAAAAGCATGAAGTAGACGCTTAGATGAAAACCAAATTTGCACAGAGAAAAAAAACCTAGAGCATCAGAATAAAAGGTGGAACATGAAGCAATAATGAGTTAGCTTGTTAAGGACTAGGTCCTGGGGATGTTGCTTTAAAAACAGAAGTTAATTGAGACATCAGCTTCTGTTTAGGCTGCAAATGTCTGCCCCCAATGAAAGAATTTCCAGACTAATGACAGGTTTGAACATACATTCTGAAATAAGCGATCATACAGATCATCACATGGTCAAACAGCACTAAAACCAAGGCTGGACAAGCAGTGTTTGCTTAACTTCACAGATGTGATTATAAAGCTAAACGGCAGAGCAGACAGACTTTCTCTTGCAGCAAAATTACAACCATATTTTAATGGACACCTTAACAATTTACTATCTGTCCGGAGGTTGTGAACACAGCTCTAAAAATGCCAGATCTATTCTGCCCTGTGGCTTAGGCAAAGAAGCCCCTTATCCAGTTTCCAGAAGTGCAGCTTTTACTGAAGAATGGCTACAGAAGAAGGGAGCGGACACAACGTTCTCACTTGGACTAACAACACTCTACTGATAACTGGCAACAATGATGACAATAGCAGCTCCTGTTTATGAAGCAATAACTACTATGTGCCAGCACTGAACAGGCAGTTTATAAACATCTCTCACTGTCAAAACCCATTCGCAAAGTGGCTTTTGTCAAACACCTTTTATGAACGAGGTAACAAAGGCTTACAAAGGTGGCTGTAAGGTAACAACCGAGAACACTTGTGTAACTTGTCCAAGGTTGCAAGGTGAGAAGTTGCAGAGTCAACTTTCAAAATCAGGTCTGCTCAACTGAAGATCTTTCCTCTATGCCAAACTGCCTCATGAAAAAATGATCTGTCATCCTAAATCAATTTTACTTATGTTAGATGCACAGAAGCGGTAGAAGAGAGTTTGACAGGGCGCACAACCTACATATTAAAAAGTAAAAGCAGGCGGGCCTTGGTGGAACAGCGGTTAGGTCACTCGCCTCCGAAGGAGCCCAAGCCACATACTCCTGGGTTCAAGTCCCAGGTCCAGGGGAAACAATCAGTGTGAAGAACTAAATAAAAATAAAATGTTTCTTTCTCCTTCCTTCTCGTCCTTCCGGCCTGCCTGCTCGCCTTTATTCATGCTTGCACCTTTAAAAAATAAAAAGTAAAGCAAAGCTGAAATGAGTAACTGATACCCAGGAAAAGACAGCTGATTTCAGAACTCATGCATTACTCCACAAATATATTCTAGATGATTCAAATAATTAAAACAAAAAAATTAAATTCTAGAAGCAATGATAGAGAACTAAAAAAACCAACCAACCAAAGTAAACTAAAAGAAAACACAATAATCATAAAGTGGGCAAAACCTTTCTAAAGAATGACAGAAGACCTAGACATCAGGAAGGGAAGACAAAAAAATGATAACTTCGCACTGCAAGGAGATCAGTGACAACATCAAAAGAAAACGGATAAACTTGGAAAAAACATTTACAATCCATATCAAGGTAAGTGGTTTAATTTCCCTAAAATACAAAGCACTCTCTCCTGAAATCAATTACCAGAAGAAACAAGAAAGGGACAAAACAAAACAAAGAGGAAAAACAGGATCTAAAGAGACAGTTCAGGGTGGGAAATCTAATGGCACTCAGGCAAGTGAAAAGATAATCAAGATGGTAAGAGAGGAACAAACTAAAACAGCACCATTTTTAATCTACCTTATAAACAAAGGTGAAAATATGATGACAGAATTGGTGAGGATATGAAGCGATCGAGGTTTCTACTGCTGGTGGAATACGAATTTAAACCATTTAATGAAGGGCGATGTGGCACCACACTAAGCTTACAAGTGCATAATTCCATGTATGGGAATTTATCTCACAGTTATACCGTCATTTATGCAAAAATGCTAAACGATGTTTACGGTGGCATTATAGGTGTTAGCAAAAGGTTGGAAGCAAGCTAAGTAGCCACAAGAAGGGGAGCGAATAAATCCAGTATAGTCCCTAACTCATAATAGAACACTAGGCAGCCATAAAAAGAACCTTTTCATGAATTAACCAATACAAAATAATTGAAGATATCACAAAGCAAATAAAGCAAGATGCAGAACAGTGGGTATAGTAACCAACTACAGAATAAATGGGCATGTGTATGTGACTTGTAAACTGCTTATAGATGCGCAGGCCATTTCTGGAAAGTCACCTAAGAAATGACGGCACTAGTTTTTTCCAAAGAGAAGAGGGGTGAGAGGGAGACTTTTTAGCTCATATCCTTTGATGTATCTTAGATTTCAAACAATGTGGATATGCTTTTTCCCCAAAAAAAAATTTCAATTAATTAATCAATTTTAATTAAATAAATGACTGTGGTAAATTCACAACACAGGACCCACTTAAAGTCATTCACTAGTTAAATGCTTGAAAAGATGTCAACATTAAATTTATGATGCCTGAGATCAAGAATAAATACAGATATAAAACTGATGAAACTACAATTTTGCAAATTTTATTATTAGTTTAGGAAGGGGAAAAAAAAAAAAGGTTGATTAAATAACCTCAATAAAATAACAGTGGGTTTGAAAAGTTGGCAGTTTTATATTTGTCTAATTGGGGGAAAGAAGTACCAAAGCTGGACATCAAGGTCCTTCAACTGAAAATACATGGTTCAGAAGATCAAACATCTGTGATCAAAGTGATTGAAGACTGGGGGGCAGGGAGTGAGCTTAACAAGAATTTGAGTTTTTCAAGACTTAGCACCCCAGCTTCACACTCTGAGTTTGGGCGTGGGAAGGGTGTGCCCGTGGCTTCTAGGACGGTCCCTTACCGGAGGGAGAGGAACACAAAGAACTCCAGGCAGGACTGACGGCTGCATCTCCAGCCCTCCTAACAACCAGATCACACTGGTCTTTCTAAAGCCTGAGTTCATTCTCTGCAAATCCCAGTAATCCAGAGACTTAACCAGCCATACACTGAAGTACACAGATATTTTTCATAGTTAATCATGAGAGGCAATATGGTCACAAGACAGCACTAGTGACTCCAGGAACCCAAATTAGGAGACAAGAGTTAGGTGTCTCTGGATGTCCCCTATAGCTGTGCCCCCTCACTCAGATGGCTGTTTTGCCTGTTAGTTCTCTTAATCTTTTTAACATCCTGCAACTGGGAAATGAGCATAATCTCATTTTGAAAGGGATGACTCCTCTATTTACATACAGTGGCAGGCTTCTGTCCTTAGGGCTGTTACTATTTCCCAAAGTAAGGATAGTATGGTTTCCACTTCCCAGGGAAGGTCTTAACTTTGGGTCAAAGTTACCTTATACTCAGCCCACCTGGACTTTTCCTGGCCTCAGGATTCTCACCCCACTAAGATACCTTGCTCTAAAGCAACAAAAAAATAAAAGAACTTCAAGCTTTCAAGTGAGATGATGTGAGTCCCTCCCCTACAACTTTGCTAGGTCTAGAGCAACAACAAAGATCTCAGCCTTGGGCGCTCTGGGGCTAGGCATTTTATTTAACTGCTCTTTGAGGCGGGTGGAGAGGCTATGATGTTATCTCTACTTGAAGGATAAGGAAAATGGGTTCTTGCTTTATCTTGACCACAGTTACAATTACAAATAAAGGCAGAAGAGAAGTAAGTTCTGGAGCTTCTTGGAATGCTGGTTCTAGGTCAAGACTGCTACTTTCACCAGACAGCAATTAAAATGCAAGAATGGTATTTTTTAAAGTTCTTACTAGACTGATTTCTTATATTTGACTCATTCAGTATTTATTCGGTAAGTGTCTTGGGATGACTAAGATGTTTGGTCTTAGGAAACTGATGTAGAAATGAATACTACAATATGAAAGATACAGTAAAATAGACAAGCTTGGGGAGGCAAAGTATTTTTCCAACCCTGGTAAATTCAGAGCTCCTGAGGCCAGCTGGGGTAGCCCTGATCACACACAGTGAAAATATGGAGTGAACTGATTAGGGACGACTGTAATTTACACTCCAATGGGCACAGGTCTCATCCCCTTCCTCCCAGGTATGCCCAGTGCACACAGCAGGCATTCTCAATTTAGTGGGGTGCCAGAGTGAGCAAGATGCCATGGCTGAGTGGGCCCGGAGACTCGGGGAATGTGAGGGTAAATTGTAGCTTGACCCGACCAGGTTCACTAACAGCACCTTTTCTTTCCTGAGACTGAGGGACCAACTGAGTATTCGAAGACCTCAACTCTGTCTGTTGAACACTGCTTTAACCAGTGCAGGAGCACCGAGAGAAGAGAGACTGCTCTAAAAACAGGAAAAGTGTAAGAGAAGGCCCGAGGTTAAAAAAAGAAAAGTCTGGACTCTGTGTCAGTTAAATGTCTGACTACAGACACTGGGTAAGAAGGCTGGGAAACGGAAGCAAACTCCACTCACATGTCACCTTTAGACAAGGCTTTCTCCTGGGGCCAGGCAGCCAAGAAAGTCCAGCCTTTATCATGACTCAAAAGGCTGCTGGATGTTCCCTGTTCCCTCCCATCTTTTCCATCCCTTCCCTTTAACAGGAGTCCTTGAAACTGAGAGGCATAGGGCAGGGTCATGTTTACAAGGCCAGCCACTGCTGAAGGATCCTCTCCCATGGAAAACTTAGTCCTGGATTACAAGATGCACTGATGCTTTTTGGTACTATCTTTGCAGACAACATTTATTTCATTTTATAAAATGTTAGGATTTTTATCAAGAATTATAGCAGAGATAGCAACTAATGGACAAAAAATGATATTTTTGAAAGTACTTATCGGATACCTGATGTTTTATATTCCATTTTATTGAGTGAGTATCCTGATTTTGGCCTCGAGAAACTGATAGAGAGCAAGATGTTTGGAAGTTATATAAACATCTCTCCTCTGTACTTCCTGGAACAATTCAGAAAGGCGTCCTGGAAGGGAACTGTTCAGGATTGTAAAGGAGACCAAAGATTCAGGGGGTAGGCAGCGGGTGCAGGGAGGCACGCTCCAGTCAGAGAGCAAGCTGCCAGCTGGGGCACAGTGTGTGGGGCACTCAATGCAGGGCCCGAGAGCTGTTGGGGCCTGCTATATCCAGGTTGGGGGAGGTAAGCTGCAGAAGCAGACCTGCTCTATCATGACAAACCGTAGAGTCCATTTTCCTACAGATGATGAGGATCCAGTGACAGACTGTATAAACAGGCGGCAGATGGGATCATGATTTTCATTTAAAAAGTCATGAGGGCAGCAGTTCAAGTTCAAGGACCATGCTATCAAAAAGGGTTGGGGGTTTGCAGAGCTAAGACCTGGGCAAGATAGACTAGATGAAGTTTCAACGTGGCAGGACATGACTTGGATGTTACACAGACTGCTGAATTAGTGAACTGGACCCAATGGGATATGGAGTCAAGGACTTGGTTTCTGGAGTCACTGAGTCTAAATACCTGCGAACTTCCCTACTGAAATGGGCTACCAGGCTTATATCACAAGATAAATTGCATTATCTTTGGTAACAGAATTCCATCAAAAATGCTAAATATCAAGCAGTTAATTCTTAGGTATGTAATCTCTTTGAGGTAAGGCATCTAAACCAAATATATATTTGAGTCACCAAAGGGCCTACTTAAAAGAGAAGATTTCCCCCCCCAAAAAATATGACACATTTCCCCTCCGAAGAGTTTATAATCTTAAGCGAGACATAAAATTCCAGAAATAAGAAAGGATATAAAAAGGTGTTTATTCAAATCAGATTAAAAAAAACATAATTCAACTACGAAGCGGAGAAGAGGAATGTTAAGATCACTGTTAATGGAACTCTTTACAGGCAGTAACACAGTACTCTTTGTTCCCCTCCAGGATTGGTTTAACCCCACAACACAGTCACTATGGATGATCACTTTAATGGAGTTGGTGTTGGGGAACACGGACACCCAGGCCTTCTGTTACTAGGACAGAAAGAACATGATGTGCATAAAGAAAATGGGACCAGGACAACTGACTCGGAAGTATCAGGATACATTTTCTGACGGGAATTGGTATGGTCTAAAGGGAAAGAACAGGGAAGCCTGGCAAGGAAGGCAGGTGTCCCTGAGGGAAGTGACACAGAAGGCTGGAATGAGGAGGAAGAACTGGAGCTCCAAAATCACCCAGGGAAATGAAGTAAAAACCATAATTAACAAACAGAAATAAGTAAATCAAAAGTCCGTCCATTTTGCTGTCTTCATCTGTCTGGAGTCCTACATCAAGTGAAGCCTTAGCATAGATGAGTTGATAAATTACTTAGGCAGAGCAAGCTGCAAGAATCCCCTAGTGAAGTGACAGTTTTTGTTGGATAGGAGCCACTGGAGAGGTTGACTGAGTCCACTGTTTCAATGCCAGGAGAGCGTGACCTGCTGGAATGTGATTTAGTCGATTCTGGTGTTTTCAAATGTAAACCTTGAGTTTTGGGAAACTAAAACCAATCAGTATTTCCAAATTGACCAACTTCTGAATGCAGAGTAAATATGAGGACATGTGGGTAATTATCATACACTGAGCTTAGGACAAAGTTTCTCCTTGCCCCACTTTGACTAAACAAACTTGTTAAGACACAGGCCAAATCACTTAATTTATACAAATAATTTCTCTAAAATGCGGCCAAATGAGTTTTTTCCAAATCTTAGGGAGAAAGATGTAATAGCGTCTGGCGCTATTTTTAATGACAGTGAGAAGGATAGATGAAAATGTTATGATTTAACAGTAGGTTGGCCTAGTTGCTATTTAACTAAAGAATGCTCTGACCGATCCAAACCTGTCTCAGACTTCTGTGAGGTATCTAATCTTTCAAAATCCTAAATTGCTGTGTTTCTGCAGTCTGTGACATGGCCCAGGCATCATTTCTCACATAGTGATAATAAGACACCCTAATAGTATTCTATCTCCTGTTTTTTGAAAAGCAAACTTTGATGACATATTTTTAAACTTTTATTGAAAGAACTGCATTGAACAGTCATCTCACTTAAAGTCTTGCTATGTATTAAGCATAAAGTAGTGGAGATAATCATTATGACAGAGTGCAGAATGATTGCTTTTCATTTAAGAAAGTCATTACTTTCAATCTTTATGGAGGAAATTAGAACTATCACTGTAATGTCCCACTATAAAGAGTCACAAATTATTACAAAAAGTTAGTAAAGTCTGTTAAGTGCTAATTGTATGAATGGTGCTCATGATTTTACATAATGTGAAATTTGTTATTAATTCATTCTTTAATATGTGATTTGTCTGTTCATGAAATCAGTGGAAGAAATAAAATTATGAGCATTTTTGGAAAAGGCCACACATAGTCTAAGGTTCAGATTACGCTTTTAGTTCTGAAAGCTGTTAAAATTCATATTCATTTCTTATACTTTTATTGCTGATATTTATCAACTTGGCAGAATATGCTATAAAAGGGAAGTTCCAAAAGAATGTGACTTTCTGTATTACAAAAGAGGAAGAGAGATCTATTCTGAAAGAGTCTAGCATATTAAAGATAAACGGTTAAACAAACTACTCGCTCCTACTTCCCACTATTTAAAATGAAATACCATAATCACTTTTCTACTTTCCAAAAAAATCCTTTCACGAATTCCATCATTGCCAACCTACACAAGAGATGAAGTTACACTAAAGTTATTAGGAAACATTGTTATCCAAATAAAGCAATGTCCATTTTTCCCAAGTCTTTATCCTTTTTCTCAATTCCAGAGCAAACTACATCTGCATTGAATGACAAATATAATTCAGAAGACATTCACATACAATGAAATGATGCAATAGTAACAGTTAATGTTTTTTGAGCACTTACTATTGGTCATGCATTGAGCTGAACATAATCTAAAAAAATGAGCTAAACCCTCTTAACAGACAATGCTGTTAGATATTTTCACTTTCCATGCAGATACACTAAAGCTTAGCAAAATTATGTGGCCAGACAGAGAGTAAGTGATAAAACCAGAAGATATGATGAACTATTTGAGGGTAACCACAATCGAAGACAAGACTGATTTTTCTCCAAAACTAGATTTCTCTCCAAGACTGATTGGAAATGTCTGATTTACCCCACTGCACTAGATTAGCAGAATAATTTACAGTAATAATGGTTGTATCCTTCAATCATTAAGAATAATTGTAACAAATACTTTATACTTTTAGTTAGATTCAGGCACTAGATAAACACAAAAGAACCAAGAGCAAATGAATGATGGAAGTTAAGGAACAATTATGATGTGGGATACTATTACTAATTTTATAAAAATCTGAAAAAGTGCAGTGATTACCAAGGGCAGTACCAATGGTACTGTGTGTGTACGTGTGTATGTGTATGGGGAAATTCATTCTTTGTTGTACAAAGCTGTCCTGTGTGTTCTAATACACTTAGCATCCTTAAACCCCACCCTCTAAATAGCAGAAGCTTCCCCAATGTTTGTGACCACTGAATATACCCTTATACATTTTCTTTTTGCTGATCTGGATTGAGAACCATTGATTGTTGGATAAAAACACTGGGAGAGAAGTACCTGACATTAACTGTACACCAGGCGCTATGCTAAACTCACTCACACATACTCATTTACTCTTCATAACCCCACAGGAGGTAAGTACATATTTTAACCCCGCTTTGCAGGTAACAGTAATGAGGATCAGAGAAAAGTTAAATAATTTAAGCAAAGACAACCTACTAGTTTTTAAAACTGTCTGGCTCCAAAACTACACTTCTCTGAGTTGGTCTTAGAAGCTGTAACCGTGTGGCAGATATGCTGTGCCTTCCTTTAAAGAGGTTCATTCAGAAAACATAAGTCTTGGTAAGTAGGAACCAAGGTGTGTGTGCAGTTACCAACCAGGGATGATTATTTCCTTGGGTTGCGGTTGAGAAGCCACATAGTCAGTGAGCTACTGTTACATGGTCTGAGGGTCAAGAGTTGGGCTGGGTAGCTGCTATGCACAGGAATATATTAGAATGACTTTGAACATGTATGTGTGTGTGTTTTCAGAGGGGTAAGAGAGCTGCGTTATCTTGCGTGAAGTTTACATGTTTCATTTAACATTTCCATACTGTTTAATACGCACCAGACACCATTACAATTGCTTGACAATATCTCCTTTCAGCATGCACATTAGGTGATGAGAGGGACGGGGTGTGTCTGCATGATAAATGGTGGGCTAGTATCTGTGGAGCAATGTACACAAGAGGTGACGGGCACTGGCTGTGCAGGAAGTGGAAAGTCTGCTGCAACATGGAAGAACAGCCGTTTGTGCTGTGGTAGATAGATTGGTGATGCTTGAGGTTGGGGGAAGGGGTTATGCTGGATGACTGTGGCAATGCACACGGGAGGGGATGCATGGTAAAGCCTGTGTGGTGCACCTCGCGAGTGCATTTTGGGCGTGGAGGGCAGTGCTGAATACCGGGGGAGTTCCACCGCGAACGGATCTAGGTTGTGCTATGGACCTGTGTAAGGTACCTGGAGACGCGGTGGACTGGAGTGGTTCCAGCGTGTAGTGGTCTGTAATGAAAGTGGTGCATAGGATGTGATTCATGCGGTGTGTGCCGCCGGGTAGGGACCGGCTGGAGAGGAGAGAGCCGGTGTCGCGAAGGAGTGTGGGGCGCAATGCTGAGTGTCACAAGCGTGGGTGGGGGGGTGGGAGGTAGAACCGTGGTAGGTGACCAGCAGGTGTTCCAGATACCGCTCAAAGCGCTGAGACAGGGGTGAGGGGTAGGGGCAAAAGCCAGTAGAGGAGCAGTAGGGGAGGAAGCTGGGTGTGCTGTGAGACATCCGACCGGTGGGAGAGCTGCGTGGGCGGGCAATCTGCAAGTGTGTGCGTGCGTGTGTGTCTGTGGGTAGCAGTCAGCCCGCTTCCTCAGCCCAGAACCACACCGGGCCACGTTCCCCGCCGCCGCCTCCCGCCCATTCCTGCCCTTCGCCCAGGGGCGCGGCCCGCGCGCGGCAGAGCCCGCCTCACCTGGTAAAGGCGAAGTACATGAGGCTGACGATGGTGAAGCTGAGTAGGGTGATGGTGTGAGGCCGGTAGAAGAAGTCGATGGTGATGTCCTCCACTTGCTGCTCGTTGATCATCCGGAAATGCATCTTGTAGTTCACATCATCTTTGCTCAGGGTTCGGCTCCCCACGCAGGACGCCATGGCCCGCCTCCCCGTCTTGCTGCTGCGGCCGCGGTCCCCGCCCGGAGAGGCTGGGACCCCGGAGACGAGCCGCTGCGGGAAGGCGGGCGGCCGGACGGCAGGGCCGGGTCTGGCAGGGAGCAAAGGCTCGGAGCCGAGGGAAGGACAGGCGCGGGAGGGCGGGGTCGCGGCACCGCCCATGCGGCCTCGGGCGGGGGGAGCCGCCGAGCCAGCTTCAGCTGGCGTCCCGCAAGAGGCATCTGTAAGGACAGGCGGCGTTTTCAGATGCCAAGTGGCCACGGTCTAAGGCAAGTGGCGAGCAGTAGCAGGGACGCTGTGGTCGCGGGCCGGCTCTTTTCCCGGCGCGCCGCCCGCTCTCCCCCCGCGCCACTTCGCAGATGGTCTCGTCCACTCCGGCCGCGGCCCACGTGGGCGAGGGATCGCGGCGGCGGCGCGGGCTGGCGGCTGGAGTGCGGAGCCGCAGGGAGAGGGCACGGTGGGCCAGGCCGGCTGCCGCCCCGGAGACCGCTGGCACAGGCCCTGCCACAGGTAAAGCGCAGACTGCCGGAGCCCCAGGGCCGTGTTCCTACTGGGTTTCGCGACTGAACACACACACCCGCGTCCCGGAGCCTCGTAGCTTTTAGGCCTTACCGGCCCCACCCTGCGCGTTTGCTTTGGTTACCCCCACCCCCCGCACCCCAGTCGACCCCGATCGTTGGGGCGAAAATGCGTCCTTGCTTGTTGATTAGCGGAGTACGCGGAGAGAGGACCCGCTTATGAAGTGACTTCCTGCGGAAGTTAGCTGTGGGGACTGAAACGGCTGGCTCTAACGGCCTCTGGGGGCGTCCTGCGCTACTGACGGGGCGGGTCATAGGAAACCGCCCTTCCACCTGCCGCTCTCTTGATCTCTCTCTTTTTAAAGGAAAGGTGCAGGCCGGAATGAAGGCCGGTAGGCAGGCGGGAAGAGAGAGGAGCGAGAAGCACTCCTCTATTTAGTTGTTCATCTCGGTGGTTCCTCCAGCCCTGGGTCTTGAACCTGGCTTCTTGGGATGTATGTGGCTACGTGTGTCCGATGGCCTTATCCAGTACGCCACTAGGGCGCGCCGTCGTTTAAATTAGCCTTACAAAGGTAGGGATAATAAACCCTCGAAAAGCACAATTTCCATGCCAGTTCTGGTTACTAGCCAAGTTCTCAGGAACACACAGGAGCCCTAGCTTGTGATATTTTTATGGACTTAAGAATTCTTTAAGGCTTAACCCCCCGCCCCCCGCCATCTTTCTGTTGCAAGAAATGTGTAGAAGACAACCATTATCACTGCTTTTAGACACACCTGCACATACCTTACCCGCATCTGAATATTGTTCAGGCCAGTGAGTTAACTGGTTGCTACTGGTTCTCTCTTCGCGCGCGCACCTGAGCTGTGCAAGGCAGGGACTAGTCACAGGGAGGGTGGACTCAGAGATGAGACCCAGCCCTGCTTTCCTGAATGAACAATTCATCAGTTGTCCGCAGGTATAACGACAGCGATGGATTGATGGTCTAGAGAAGATATGCACTTGTAAATAAAAACGGAATGATATATTCGTTTTATGCACAAAGATCTTTTAATGAGTATGATTGGAATTCAAAAATTAATCTGCCTGATGTGGAAGAGGATTAATTTGAACCTGGAAAGGCTTCAGAGTCATTTTGGAATTTCCAGAAATTGTATTCATCCAGAGTAGGATGCTATGCTTAGAAGTCAAAACATCTTAGAACATTTGGAGTCTTAAGAATCACCCATACCCTTTTAAAAATATCTTATTTAAGGAATAATTATTGAACCCTCATCATGAGCCAGATTTTGTGCTAGACTGACAGGTGGCATAACTGAGGTCTTCAGCTTCTAATTTAGTGCCAGAGTCTGAATGTTATAGGTTTGGGGGGGAAACCTGACAGATTTGGAGACCTACTTCCTACCAAACCTTTGCTGTACAGTATTTCTAAAATCATTGCAGAATAACAGCAAGATGTTCACTTTCATAAATCTCATTCAAGAGACTTGTGTGAACTACGGATTTTCAAGGGACATTAGACCCTCAAGAATTTGGTATAATTCAGAGCATAAAACAAGCTGAATTCCACTATGTAAAAAAAAAAAAAAAAAAAAGCAAAAACTTGTGTGCAGCAGTTTGCCAGAATTCATTTATATTTTCTTGTGTAATCAACAAGAATGACTAGCACTTACTAAGCATTTTCCATATGCTAGACACCAGCTGTGTTTTACGTGGATTATTTTATGTAAAATTATATGCATCAGATTTAACTTTAATAAAATGGGTGAAGTATAAATTTTCTTTGTATTCTTAGACTTTGTAAACTAGCAACAGCCTTTCCTGATAAAAAATCTTTTTAAAAACAACTACTTTTGCTGTCAAAATATCCAAGCTGTTTGCTTATTTGTGTCACTTCATTTTGCTTGTAAGTTTTGACCTTTTCTCTTTGAAGGCTTTTCTTTTTCCTACAGTAGAACAGAATTTGACAAAACTGGTTTTGTTTGCAAAACAGCTTTATCTGTAAAAGGATACAAATGTTCAACCCTGAGGATAAAGCAAGAAAGTTTTAACACTCTATATAGCACTGATAATATTTTGCTGACTCATTTATGACAAAGTAGATTTATAGAAATAAAATTTATTTTGATCAGCACTTTGCTTCTTAAACTACCATCGAATAAAATTTCAAGAACACAGTAATTGCATCACTTTTTCTTTAAATGATTCAATTAACAGCTGTAATTTACATATTTTTTTGTTTTAAATGTTTTCTTTTTGTTTATAAATTTTAAGGCCTATCTTTATTCTACTTCAGAAGACCCTGTCTTTTGGCTGGTAACTGAGGCTGCCTTGTTTTTTGGCTATTACCGTGCTTAAGAAACATCAACTACTTTATTGCTTAACTTTATTAGACACCCTTTATATAGAAAAAATAATTTTCAGTTTATCTTTTTATTGTATGCATACAGTTTTAAATGTGTAAATACAGTAGGTTTCTCTTTTTTAATGCTTTGTTTTTCCTTTGTAGGCCTCATTAAGAAAAATGGCTCTGTCAGCCCTACAGATACCCAGATGGTTCAGCTCAATTAAATTGAATAGCTTCATTAACACTACACAACTCAGAAAAGGTTTTCAGAGGCCAGGAAAAACATGGTTACAGGGCTTTTCTGCTCAGCCTCAGATGTCCTCTGACAATTGCTTTCTCCAGTGGGGCTTTAAGACTTACAAAACTTCCTCCTTATGGAATAGTTCCCATTCTACCAACCCAAGCAGGCAAGAGAATAATTCTTCCCAGAGTACTCTGCTTCCTTCTGTGAATGAGCAATTACAGAAGACACAAAAGACAGCCAACTTCGATTCGGAACTGTCTCTAGAAGGTAATTCTGAATTTATTGAAAAGTTCCCTTTGTCCCATTTTGGCAGTTTGAACAACTTATTTCCATTCTGTTAGCCCAGATCAAGTCATACTTTGTACCGAGAAAATTAAAAGCAAGAAAAATGTTAAGTTGATTCATTTACTTCTAATATACCTTTATTTTGCTGAGTAAGGAAAAAAATGTAGCTAAATATAATTGTAACATTTGCTTTCTAAATATTTAGATTCTTTTAAAAAGTATTTTATGGCGGTAATCAGATGCATTAGGGTATGATGTCTGTCAAGTAAAATTCATCCTTTTTGGGTATACAGTTTTATGAATTTGGACATATACACTGAATTGTGTAACAACCACCATGATTAAGAAATAGAACAAATCTATCATCCTAAAAAGTTCATTTGTGTCCTTTTTAGTCAATCCTCTCTACTGTGCTTCCTATTCTATGAATAGCCCTAAAGTAAATGAGACAGTATTAGGTTAAATGGAATACTTAAGAAAACTGGTAAAGAGGGGCAAGGAAGAGAGCCCAGCTATAAGTAATAAGAAAGGTCAGTAATTATACAGGCAAAAAAGAAAAACAAAAATCATGTCCCTAATTCTTAGCTTAAGTTAGGTCACAGTTCCCAGTGTCTTCGATACTGCTTGATTTAAAAAACAACAAAACTTTAGAATCAAGACTACTAGAGAGGGTCATAGCCTTAGCAAATGACTAGCAAAGTTGGTAGAAAAAGAATCAGAGCAGTGCTCTTAGAGACAGATTTGAGAATAACTTGCAGAAGGGAATGACTCAAACACTTGTCAGGTTGTGATGATTTTAACTCATACAGTCAGACTGGTAGAATAGGTTGTACTTTTGGCCAGGTTAACCAGCTCTCTCTCAAAATGTACTTGCAAGTCAAGTGATGTTAGCATTCTCATCTGTTAACTAAAAGTGAAGGAAAAGAAAAGAATTTTGTAAAGAGCTTACATGACTTCCTTTTTGTGGATAGGAACTTACCAACAGAGCTCTTAGTTGATCTCTAAATAATCTTAACCTTTCCTCTTAGAAAATATTTGGACTTCTTAGACGTTTAATTCTGAAATCGCAAGATTTTAAAAGGAAGCAAACTAGTGAAGAAATGATCTTTGTATTAATAACTTGAAGTATAGAGATTAGAGAGCTAACTGGCTTCTCTGTTTCTACATGGCTGGATTCCAAGGACTAGACGATCTGCCTCCTTTGTCTCCACTGCAGCCAGTTTCTGAGGAGGAGGCTGTTCAGATAATTGCAGACCCTCCACTGCCCCCAGTTTCATTCACGCTTCGAGACTATGTGGATCATTCTGAGACACTGCAGAAGTTAGTGCTTCTAGGTAAGTCTTAGTAACCCCCAAGTGCTTCTCATGTCTTTAAATTAGCACATTTCATCTTTATCAAAGCAATACATACGCATGAACATAAAGTCATCGGGTATGGAAGCCTTACAGTGGAAAACCTCCCAACTACAACTTTTCTGACCTGGCATCCCAGTCCCCAGAAGTATCTACTGTTGCTCCTCCTGCCTGTATTTAATCTCTAAATGTTTATATATTGTTGTCGCTCTGGGACATAACACATTTTAATACATAATTTTTCCCCTAATCTTGTCTGTTTTTCCAATATAGTTAGTGGCAATTTTTAGATTAAATCATTAGTCAGTGATTATAGTAAAAGTAATATTGCTCAGGAAGTACACTATTATTGTTCTCCTTCCCTTACTAACTCCTTTTCCTGTAGTTAATAATTGCCTTGTTTTTCATTTGATTCACTTCGTTTCTAGGTTAAATTTCCCCACATCTTCCAATGGCCTCTAAAGACAGTTTTCCTACAGTCAGCTCTGTCAGATGATGAGTTGATTCCATTTCCTCACTGGCCCCTGGTTACCTCCCGGAGCCCTGTATCTCTAGGGTCGGATGGTCTCTCCCCAGGGCCGCTCCATAACTAACTAAGCTTGTTGACTGGTAGGAAGCACAAATGCAGGAAAGGGATCTCATTGCAAACTTTTTTTTGTCCTCTTATTTTCAGTTTAGCACTTTCTCACAACCTTTTGCTTTTCCTATTATCTCTGGGTTTGACTCTTCCCTTACTTGATTTTTCCAGATAATGAACTTCCGTTCTCCTGGGGGATTGAGAGGAACAGTATAAGGATTATCTCTAATATTCATTTATTTCTCTCTACAGTCACTGCTGTAGGTCCTGGTTTTTCACTGAGAAGTTAGGAGTTTCTGGATAGTCTTTATTAGCATTATTGCCCTGATAGTCTCTCTAGGGTTAGTGCTCTTTCTAAAATGCGAGACGAAATGTCAGTGACCACTTGGAGCCTCCAAAGCTTTGCCGTGGCATAGGAGCTCTTTCCGGCCTGGCCCCAGCTTACCTTGGGCTTCATTGTTTGCTACTTCCCTTCTTGACCAGCTCTGATAACTGCAGAATTAAGTTCAAGTAATTTCTCAAAGTTGCCTCTGATCCTCCAAGCAAAGTGACCCTCTTCTGGGCTCACACATCGCCCCCTGCTTCAATCCTAGCACTGTTATAATTGTTTACTCACCTGTGTTGTGCAAATTACCCAAATGTATAGGGAATGACCTTAGTTCTCAAGAAGCTTCGGGTCTTCAGAAGCATCTAAATGCACATATATACAAATAATTGGAAAGTAAAGATGGAAGGGAAAGCACTAGGTCCCATATGAGAGTAACAGTGCAGTATGGCTTCAAGCAAGGGACAAAGGTGTTACTTTGAGCAGTAGAAGTCATCACTTTTGGGGGGAACAACTTTCCCAGACTTGTGATAGATGCTGTGGGTGATACAAGATAAACCTAAGACATGGTCCCTACCTTTAATTTATACCATACTTAGAGCTTTGGAATAAGTTTCAGCCATTCCTTCATCTGTATACTGATACTATGCAGCATGTCTTAGGAATAACTTAAATGACAGTACCTTAGAGGAACCATTGCATTGCCAAGTGTCCTGGTTCTTTTTTTTATTTTTTTTATCATCTCTTTTGTTCACAATGCTACATTCATTTACGGATGTTGAAATTGCATCTCTTATCTGTATTTCACATTTATAGATATTGAAGCTACATCTCTATCTGTATTTCACACCACACCCATCACTAGAGTTCTACCACTTTTCCAATTTTCCTTCCCTCACCTCTCCAGCCCCCTGGCAGTAATCATGTGTCCTGTGAGTTCTTTCTGGGGTTTTCTGTTGGTTTGATTTCTTTATCTTCCACATACAGTGAAATCATCCTGTATTTCTCTTTTTCTTCTCTGCGTGCTCCCCAGGTCTGTTTTCTGCATTTCCCTGCCTGTTCTATATCCCAGGAGACTAGCCTGGGCTCCTTGGCCAGCTGGCTTGTGGGCAGCTTCAGCCAGTTGGAGGAACCTGCAAGAGGAATGGGAGTGTAGGTGGGAGTAATTTTTCCTGGTTCCCTCCTGCTTTGCATCAAAGAGCTGCCTCAATCCATAACAACAGCTCTTCCTGAGTGGCCCTTTCTCTAATAGCTTCCAGCTCCCTCTGGATTTGGGTAGTAATTTTTCTCCCTTGTTTCTTCACTCTGGGAATGCCCTTTGTTCCTTAAACTCTGCTCACACCACTGTACAAAGTGCTTTCATCAAAGTTCTTTTCATTTGAACTTTCTAGGACAGTTTTTGTTACCTGCCCAACCCTCCTTGGTACTAAACGAGCATCACAACCATAACTCAGTATGTTGGTAATGTTTGTGGTTACTGAACTGATGGTGTAAACAGAGCCAGCATTAGACCGATTAGTCTAGAAGTTAGAATCATGCATTTGTTTTTTGTAGTCTCAGAGCCTACCAAAATTACTTGGTCTGTAGCAGGTATTCAGTGACTGTTTTTTCAAGGTAATGAAATCGTATAAGCCCAAGTGGTTTGTGCTGACAGCAATGTGTTCTCATGATGAGAATCTGTTCTCCTATTGATGTTAAGAAGCAACTTTTCAAGATTTCTATTTCAGCACAGTCAGGGTGTGACAGCTCATGCTCGAAAAGGCACTTTAGCACGTAGAAGCTGTAATAGTTATGCTTAAAGTCTGAACTCTATGTTATTTTTAAACCATCCCCTCACCCATTTAGCAGAGATTTTTGCAACTAGTTTCTATTTTTTTTAATCCATCCAGCAATTTGACTTAGTTTTCTATAATGTGATTGCATCTGGTTGTTAAAAAGGCAAATATTATAAGAGAAAGAACTCATACTCTAAATTGCCAGTTCTGAGCACACCCTGGTGGCTTAGCAGTTTAAACCAGGTGCAGTCCAAGGTCCCTGGTTTAAGACCCGGGGCCAGGGAAACAACCAATGATGAACGACTGAATAAAGTAAATAAAGTGCTGCTTCCTGCTCTCCCTGCCTGCCTGTTTACTCCTCTGTAGTCTTGCCCGTACCTTTCCTTTTACAAAAATAATAATAATCATGATGATGCCTATAACTAAGGAAATTATTTTTAAAATATCAAATAAGGCAACAGTATATTTATAGGGTTTGTTACTTTGGCAAAATTTCAGTAAGCACTTACTCTGGAGTTGAGTAGTGATGCTAAAGCATCCTTTAAACAATATTGAATAAACTGTAAAGATGATTATCCTAGGTCAATATGACTGTGAGTTTGTTTTAGGGGGAAATTTAGCCCAAAATGCACTGTGCTCTTCCAAACATGACTTTGAAATAAATATTATATTTTCATTTTAATTTTTTTTTTAATTTCTGCAGCCAATTTAGTTTAAAAATAGACATTTCTATTGGCCTATCTCAGTTCACCTTTAGTTAGGTTGTAGATCTCCATCAACAATTTATTGTGTTTCTGTCTGTATGAAGTCTGATGACTTGAACTAGTTATCTTCAAACAGTATTTGTCATTTATTATAGGAGTGGATTTGTTCAAGATAGAAAAACACCCAGATACAGCCAACCTCCTTCTGAGACTGGATTTTGAAAAAGACATTAAGCAAATACTTCTGTTTCTTAAAGATTTGGGTTTAGAGGATAACCAACTGGGAACATTCCTGACCAAAAACTATTCTATTTTCTCTGAAGATCTTGAAAATCTTAAGACCAGGTAGGTCTTTTAGAATGATTCTCATATAACTCAAGAAGTGGTTATGAAAGAAATGCATGTATTATTTTTTTAATCTCAGCTACACAAGGATCTACTGAAATGTTGGACATGAATATTATTTCTGTTGTTGTTCTTGTGGAACTTTGTTCAAAATTAGGCATCTAAATCCATTCTTTTTATTCAGCTACATATTGTGTTTATGTTTCCAACTTTCTTACTGAGTCAACACTTAGGTAAGAGTTCTTCAGAAACTGGATACGTTTTTTTCAAAAATCCTTTGAGAGATGACTACTTCTCTGAGCTTGTATTTAAAGTTATGAGAGTCTTCTGTGTTTTTTTTCTGGCTAGTTTTTGATGGCAGACCTGTGATAGTCTCTTGGCAAATTATTATATTATTTGAAATTGGCTGTTTTGGTTGTTCCTTTTTTCTTCTTTAAATAGCAGATCTGCAAACATCTTTGTACTTCATTCAGCATTCAAAGACTTTATTGAATCTGTGAAAATGAGAGAAGGAATTAGTGTTGATCTGTGAGATAAGAACCCCGGTGGTCACTGGAATCACCACAGAGAACAAGACAGAGCCTCTGTCTATTAAGTGCATCTTTTGAATTCATCATCCCCTCTGCCTCTCACCTAAATCAATTCTTGCCTGTATTCCCAAATTCACTGAATTCACTCTTCACTCAGTTGCCCAAATCAGAAATACAGGTATTAACTTTAGCTTCTCATATTTTAGTATCCACATCTAATAAATCACCAAGGCTGATCAGTCCTACCTTTTTATAGTTCTCAAATCAATCAATGAATTTCTCTTAAACTTCATGTTGAATACTTTACCTCGAGTCCCATCATTTTACATCAGGATTACTGCAGTATTCTCCTTATTGGTCTGTCTCCAGTCTTCTCCCCTCAGACTGTTGACACATTTATGTTGAGCCCTACTACATTTCGGACAGCTTTTCAGTTCTTGGAACCATCAGAGTCTAATGCCTTTTCTCTGAATTAGGAAAAAATAAAACAAAATACTGCCTTCCTTACATTGAATAATTATTTATAAGCATGGTACTGAGCTAGACTTGAGCCATATAAGAGAGACAGTCTCCCTTCATGGTGCTCTACAATCTGATGTAATGTAGCCAGGCAGTTACAATATGGGAGAAAAAATGAATGATTCTTGGAAACTCAGTTTGATATTTCCAGTTCTGCTCTTCCTAGCTGTCAAGAACACTCATTCCCTGCCCCTTTCTAAAACCAACTTACCCTTGTTGCTCAAAATTATTCCAAGGAAGAATGCATACTAGCAAGTGGGCATCTCTTGGGTCGTTTCCGAAGCTGCTACTGTACCACTAATAATAAAATACCCATTGGACAGGGGAGACACAGAGTGATTAAATGATTTTCCCAAGATTACACAGGCAGTGTAAGTGGCGAAACTCAGATTCAAACCACTGAGCCTAACTCTAGGTCCTGGCTACTACACCAGACTATCTCCCCACTTTTAATTCTGTGGAGGAAGCTGAAGCTTAAAAGGAGCTTAATTTACTTGTTCAAGGTCACACATACTCCTAACAAGGAATATTCTCACATAGATAGTTTAATGTAATGGTCTCTAAATCTAGCTACCAAATCAAGTTGTGGAGCATTTTTTTTTTTTTAATTACTTGGAATTTTTTAATAGGTAATTTACCCACATATTCAAAAGGATATACACTGAAAAAATAAGGTTCTACTGAAAAAGGCAAGGTATGATCATCTTTTTTTAATTGAACTTAGCTTCTGATTCTGGTATGTACAACAGTCTTATTTGCTAGAATTTTTGTTACAGCACTGATTTCATGTACCTTTTTTAGTGAAAATAATTTTAAATGTATAAAAAAGGTATTTGATTCATCACTTTTTATTGGTGTTACCTATTCTTTTTAACCCCAGAATAATTCATATTATGGATCGACCCCTGTTGATACACTTGGTGGCTTCCAGTCTTTACTATTACAAGGTTGCAGCAACTCTCCTTATATAAACATATTTGTATGTCAGGTTTCTAGAAGGAGACTTGCTATGTAAAAGGTTAATAGAAGATGAAACATTGTTCTTCTGATAGGTAGTTTTTCCATATACACTTCCACCAACAGTCTAAGGAAGTACCAATTTCCATATTTTCCTCTCCACTATAGTATTATCAAACTTTATGGTTTTACTTAATTTTATGGATAAAAATAATGCCTCATTATCATTTTAGAAATGGTGTTTGAAGCATCAGATGTTTGGATTATCTGTTCCTATGTCAAATTTATATTTCCCTTTCTATAAATTATATGTCCCATGTCATTTTTAAATTGGCCTTGTTTTGTTTTGTTGATAAGCATTCTTATATATGCTAAGAAAATGAATTCTTTCTCTCTGACATGTTATAAATATTTTTCCCAGGTTATCACTGTCTTTGACTTGGTTGATGATGGGGTTTTTTTGCCTTGCATTTAAAAAATTTTTATATACTTCCATTTGTCAAGTCTTTTCTCTCCTGGCCTCTTAGCTACTCCTTTAAAGGAGCAGTAGTCATTTGGATATAAAATATTAGTGTGGTATAGAAATATCATAGCTGTTAAATGTAGGCATGCCAGAGTTCAAATTGTAGCTTTGTCATTAATTACTGGTGATCTAAGACAAGTTACTTAACTTCTCTTTGTTACTTTGAATGTAATGTGGAATATTTGCTTGATTCATGTTTTTGTTTGTATTTTTGCTTTGTTTTTCTGATGACAATTGAAAAAGATAATGACTTGGAATACTTTAGATATTTAATAAAACTGCCTATTGCTAGATTAAACAAATCAATAATGTTATTTTGTAGTCAAACTTTATATATTTTACTACTTTATTTTGGTTCCCAGTAACTTCTCAGTTAACAAAATACATATTTAAAAATTATTCATGAAAATGTGAATTCAATATTCTGAAAAACATAGTGATGTCATTGAAATAAATGATAAAACTTTTAAAAAAGAAAATCCAGACGACTGAGTATATGTTTTCTAAATGTGCTAAGATAAAAAAATTCTGTTTCAACCACTCTTGAGAGTCTTTGCAAAAAGAATTCTGCAGTTCTTTATTTGTGGGGTTTTGTTCTTAGGGAAAAAAAAAGTTTTAAACAGAAAATGTTTAATATTCTACCAAATAATAAAGTCTGATTCACTGAAAAGTGACTCAGTGAATTTCAGAATTATTTTCTGTTTTCAAGTATAAATGGAAGTCATTTGACAACTGAATGAATGTTTGTTTGGTTTTTAACCATTTTATCCATTATAGAATGTTACTTTGGAAAACAGTATATAGTATTAAGTGATTATCATGTGTACTTGTATTTGTTTCTCTAGAGTGGCTTATCTACAGTCAAAAAGCTTCAGTAAGGCAGATATTGCACAGATGGTCAGAAATGCGCCATTTTTGCTGAGTTTTTCAGTGGAAAGACTGGATAACAGATTGGGATTTTTTCAGAAAGAACTTGAACTAAGTGTGAAGAAGGTAAAGAAAGGGGAAGAATTTGTATGTTTCCATGTGAGCTACATTTAGTAACTGTTAAATTTCATATTTCTAACAGATATCTGACCCATATGAGTTCTGTAATGCTTGTGCGAGAATAAATTGTCCTCTAGGTTAAACATTTAGCGGTATTATTTTATAATATTCCATCACATTGTTTCCTTAAATTTTATTTTCAATAATTTTTTTCTCAAATAACATTAAGTTTGTATATTGGGTGGGGAGCGGTACTAGCATTTCTCTGACTTGTATTTTTTAAGTTTTAGTTTTTTATTTCTAGTAATGCCTTTGGTTCTCCGAACTGGTTAAATATGTAGTATATGATGTAGTCATGATGGATTGTCTTGTACTACAGACTAGAGATCTGGTAGTTCGTCTCCCAAGGCTACTCACTGGGAGTCTGGAGCCCGTGAAAGAAAATATGAAGGTAAGACAACTTTAAGCCTTTGAGAAATTCGAGAAATCACCTTTTTTTAAGTGCTTGAGTCCTCTGAAGAGGACCAGTTTTGCTATTGTCACCTTAAAACTATCATAAATGAAGTTGTTTCTAAAAAGTTGTCAATGGGAACTGCTGTAAATATCTAGCAAGCAATTTGTTTTAGTTTTAGTTTTAGTTTTAGTTTCCCATGGTGCAGGTGTTATATGCGTAGGTCACTTTGTAGACCGACACGATCCTAGTATAGTAGTTCCGGTATCTAGTTCATGGAAGCTGCTTCTCTTGTCCCACCGAGAGTCTTTGTCTATGTCACTTAGAAGGGGCATGAGTTTTGGAGGCTGATTCCAAATGATTTCTCTGAAGATAACCAGTAGGCAGCACGTTGCTCTCAAATGCTGGCTCTAGTTCTCTCATAGAACATACTAGACAATCTTCACTGCACTTTCTCCCAGAGACTAGTTTGGAGCCAAGGGCAAAACTATAATATTATTTGAAATTATTATGTAAGCCCTATTTTGTGAGATGCTTCAAGTGTTTCATATTGAATGACTGAAGAATTTTTATTGAGCACCCTCCCATGTGCTATGAAGAGATAGTCCCTGCTCTTGTGAAGTTTAATCCAGTGTGGGGATAGCAGTTCAAAGTGATAAGAGCAGTGGATTGATGGGGGCACACAGGAACTGTAATGACATAGAGGACCTAACCCATCCTTGGTTGGTTGGTTTTATCATCTCTGGAATTTTGACATACAGTGTTTCAGTTAATAGAATATGAGTGCGTTTATAAGCAAAGATTCAGAATATACGCTGAAAATCTTACTGCTGATCTGGGTCATACAGGACCCATATAGATAATATGGCCAGGCCTCCATGTCCACCCTTATTCTGTATCATAATTATAATAACTCCTTTTGATGATTATGATGATTACCATGCTGTGAGTAGCTCATTCTCAAGAGAGGGGTTTAAAATTCAGGTTACCTCAGAAAGGGGACACTCTCCTCCCTTGAGGGCATTGGCATTTACTATCTCCGGATTTTAATGTTCTTAAATTTTAAAAGAATCAATGTGTCCTCTGGCACAGTACCAAAATAGCCATATTTATTCATGATTCATTGCAGCTCTCTTTTCTTTTAGGTTTATTGTCTGGAACTAGGCTTTAAGCGTAATGAAATTCAGCATATGGTCACCAGAATCCCAAAGATGTTAACTGCAAATAAAAGGAAACTTACAGAGACTTTTGATTATGTGCACAATGTGATGAGCATTCCCCACCACATCATTGTCAGGTTCCCACAGGTACGGAATACACAGATGTTTTTGTTTTGTTTTGTTTTGTTTTTAAGAAAAGGTGCAGGTAGAACTGAAGGCAGCGAGTAGGCAGGAAGAGAGAGGAACAAGCATTCATTTATATTCTTAAGTTGTTTAGCTTGGTTGTTCTTTAATCTGAGTCCACGGTATATATGTGGACTATACCAGCCAGAGGTCACAGACTTAACCACTAAGCCACCAGGGTACACCTACAGCTCTCCTTAAGAACTGCCATTGTCCTTCATGTGAAACTCTCTTGATGAATGGTGCTGTTCACTTATGAAAATTCCTTGCCATTTATGAAGGAGTTGAACCAAATGCAATCTAGTTCTGAGAGTTGTAATTAGATGCTGTTTCTTTTGCCCATCTCTACATCAAGAATGTAAATGGAGCGGGGGAATCACAATTCATAGTCTATCTAAATCCATTAATTAACCATATTATAATGATCTGCTAAATCATAAAACAGTTCCAGTTGGCCATCCTGCCAAAGCTATAATTATATTTTCTAAGCTAATCAGACCAGTGAGTGATATTATCTCCTTGTTCAAGACTCTGATTTGTATATTGCTAAATCCCCAGTGCCTGGAACTATACCTGCTACTTGGTAGACACTCAATACATATTTACTGACAAAATGAATGAATTTCATCCAAATTATCCTTTTTTCTTGTTGCCATGATAATATTCATTGGATAAAAGTAAGATTGAATTTCATTAAAGTGATCCCTCTGCTCCATTTGCTAGATTTAAAAATGGGTTAAAAAAGAAAAGGCTCATAACCTTGATACAACTCTCAGAATTGGATTGCATTTGGCCCTGTTCCTTCACAAATAGCAATGTATATTTGCCAATCACACTTCACTGTGAATTGGCCCTTTGTAGAGAACGTTTCTGTTTCACCAAATGCAAGTATATTCATTGTAAAAGTGTTAAAAACATGCAGTGATATAAATTTGGCTTATGGGACAACTGTAAAGTAAGTGCTCTTCAATTAAAAAGTAATGACAACTAGTTTTTCTCTGGGTTGGTAGAGAATTCAGTCACAGAAGATCATGGTAAGATGTTCTGATCTGGTAAACAAAAATCAGTGCATGGTCTGTCCTTATAGATTTTGTAATCTAGTGAGGAAGATGGATTTAAAAAATGTAAATGGTTTACATAATGTTACAGTCTTAACCAGAAGTTTTATGGAGCTCTTAATTTAATTTATAAGAGGTAGGAAAATCAGAAATAATATTGGCTGTTGAGTGCTTACTGTATTTTTACTGTTTTACTTGTTAATCCGTTTAATCTTCACAACCACCATATGAGATAGAGACTATCATTATCCCTCTTTTACAAATGAAGAAAGGAAGCATAATGAGCTTTAGCAGTTTGTTCTAAGTTAATCAGTTAACAAAGGGCACAGCCAGTATTAGGACTCTGACGGTCAAGTTTAAAACCCCATACTTGTGTTTAGCTTATGCTGCCACTCTTTAAGAGCTGACATTTGAGTTGTCAGTAGAATGAATGAGGTCAGAAAGATGGAGAGAAATTTCAAAGTTGAGAAAACGCTAAGGTGATCAGATGCCTCAAAAATCACTTGTTTAAAGACACAGATTTAGGCAAGTTCCAAGTTTCCAAGTTTCTGGGAAACCCAGTTGTAGAACTTGGCAGGGCTGCAAGGGGGTCGAGATAGACTTTAAATGTTTGGCTGGTACTTTAAAAACTCAGTGGTGTGAAACTAATTTTCTCATGCAAGTAATAGTTTTGGTTGGCACATATGTTTTATGATGACTTAAAAGTTGGGAAACAATTTTAACTTGGTAACTACAACTGATAATATTCATTTCAAACCTGTGATCAGAGAAGATAAAGATACCAAAAGCACTGAGGTTAAGGAACATGAGCATGAGGAAATCACTAGTCTTAAGTGAGGAGGTTATAGTCAGGATCCCCTGAAACCTTGTTTCTTCCCCCTCGCTGGGGTTTTCATGAAGAGGAGCTGGAGTTCACAGTAGGATAAAAGGGATCAGGGATCTCAAGCCAGGGGGTCTTTATTAACTTTCTTTCCCTGAGAATGTAAAGCATCATAAAGAGAATGACATTTTTCTGACAGTAGCTGAGTAGTCCCTGTGGTCAACAATCAAAAATAACAAAAACTCAAGACCACACAAATCTCAAAGTAACCTTAAAAAACTGGGAAAGTAAGCATCTAGTCATAAGTTGTATAGATGTTTCTAAATGTTGTTATAGTTAGAGAATTACTAGTTTAGCCGCTTCAGAGCCATGCGTGGTTTTGCTGCATGTTGTCTGATCATGTTGTAAGCCACAGGTCACTGCAGCTATAGAAATACATCTGAAAGTGTCTTACGTCTTTATGGTCAGTGATAATGTGGTAATGGGAATTTATTTACCAAAGTGAAAGCAGAACAGCATATAACTTTTGCAGAGAGAGAAAAAGATGTTTTATTCTAAAAGCAAGCCAATCCCATACTGTTAGTATACTTTACTTTGGGGGGTAGGGGCAGGGGTGGTCACCGTACTCCAGGTAACTTAATTTTTAAAAATTGTTTTTCATTATGTCTTCTTCTAGTGATCCTTACTGTTTGGTTTCTACTTGAACTTGAGTAAAGATTCCTAGAGGTTATGTGCATGTCAGTGTTCCCAATGTATCTGAAATAGAACCAAGACAAAAGAGTGAATATGCTTCATTTGGGGCTGGTCAGGGAGACTCAGATATTTTGTCAGCTTCAGGGCTCTTATTTCCCATCTGATCAAACCTCCGCGTTCTCCCTTCTTCTTGTGGCTTCAGCCTGCTCCTTACTCCCTTGGAAAGTTACCATCACTCGCTTCTAAACTATTTATTTCCTAAATATAATACTTTGAAACACCTATGCAACTTATGATTAGATGTTTATTTTTCTAGTGAGTCAAGTTTACTTTGAGATTTGTGTGATCTTGAGTTTTTATTATTTTTATATATTTTTTCATTGTTGACCATAGGGACTACTTAGCTATTGTCAGAAAAATTTCACTTTCTTTCTTAGGAGTTTTTAACCCTGAGTCAGTAAGATGTGTTTTCCCTAAGATGTCGCCACACTCATTTTGTGTTGATTACTACTTAGAGAGGGAGCAGTAGGGATGTTTTTTATTTTGTTAAAGGAAGGCAGGGCTTCACAGATTATAAAATCTTACATATTCTTTGATGCTATAGTCCTTGATCTCTAACTTGCTTGGCAGGCATCAGAATCACTCAGAAGACATGAATCCCACTCTCAAAGTTTCTGATTAAGTAGTTTTAGGGTGGGGTCTGAGGATTTGCTTTTTTAACCTGTGTCTCTGAAATAGGGTTCTTTGCCTATAATATTGCCCTTAATTATTCTATAGTTTTTCTATATTAGTTTTTAGTCCTTTTTTAATCATAAATTCTTAACAGAAGTTATAGCGTTTTAACCCTGTGGTATTTATCATAGTTACTGAGTATGTGTTCAATACTTTATATTTGTTAGCCCATTGAAATTTTTAATCACAAACATTTTAATAGTGCATCTTTCAGTGCATCATTTTTTAACTTTTTTTCTTTTCTAGGTATTTAATACAAGATTGTTTAAGGTCAAAGAAAGACATTTGTTTCTTACTTATTTAGGAAAAGCACAGTATGACCCAGCAAAACCTAACTACATCTCTTTGGACAAATTAGTATCTGTGCCTGATGAAATATTTTGTGAAGAGATGGCTAAAGCCTCAGTACAGGACTTTGAAAAGTTTTTAAAAACGCTTTAGTTTGCAACAAACATTAAAATATAATAATGTAAAGTGAATGTTTATATGAATAAATGAATATATTTTTAAATAAGTGTCTCAGACCTCATTTGATATGGAAAGAATTTTTTTATACTATTAATTTGGGCACACTTCTGGTAGATCATTCTTGCAAGTTTAAATGACTTGACTCAACTGAAAATACAGCAAGCTTAGAGAAAGTGGGTTTCCTATTGACTGGCACGTTATTCTGGTAAAGATGAAAGCAGTGGTGGCCTTTTCTTACTTTTTTTAATAGGTCTTCTTAAATCATTTCATCGCAAGACAGCTTTATTTCTTGAAATGCTGAGATTCTGGAGCATATATTATTCATGAAATAGCTACCACTCACTTAGATAATGCTACAAAATACATTTATTTGGGATTCTACACCTTATCTTCCATACTGCAGATATTCAAAGTTGCCCACCACTGGCTACTAAGAATCAGGAAAGGAAATAGGATTGGGAACAAAGTAGTTTGAAGGTAAGACAATGAGAAATAATAAAAGGCCAAAGCAAACCTTTGACACTGCCAGTTGTGCCAAGATTTATACCATTAATTGACCCCCCCCCACCTCATTCTTATTTAGGTTTGTAATCCTGAGCAAATGATCTAACCTCTGAGTTCCATTTTCATTTGTAAAATGAGGAATCATGACTAGTTATCTGCCTTAGGATTGCAAAACTGGCTACTTTGTTCACACTGGAGACTCTCAATGAACCCCGCCTGGTATTTGCACCTATTTAGTCCCCTCACCTACTGACTCTGGGCCAATGCGATTTGGTCCCTGCACATTATCAAGCAGAAGTTTGATAAATGCTTGCACATCTGGGCTTATTCCTTTGGAAACCCTGTCAATTGTGCAAAAGATCTGGTGACTCTACTAAGAGAAATGATGTGGAGAGAAAGATTCCTACTCAAACAGACATTTTTACCATGCCGGTGAGTAGAGAAGCTATCTCTGATATTCCAGCCTTAGCAGATTATACATGGAGTGGAACTGCTCCGATGAAATCAGAATTGGGAGAAATACTAGTACTTTAAACCACTAACTTGGGATGTAGTTTTTTCCCCAGGGGTTTGTGATATACTAGATGTCTTTAAAGTTCTGTAAGGAACTACATTTGTAATTTGTCAAGGTCAACTATAGTGGCTTGCTGTTGCATATTTTATGTGCTCAACAGACATTGTGAGTTCCTAGAACATGGTGAGTGTGGCATAGATACGTGCCTTCCTGGAGTGCTCTAATGGATGAGATCAATACAAGAGGAAACAAAAAGTTAACCTCCAGGAGACAAAGCATGGAACCATCATCTCTGGCCTTTCTATGACCTGGAAACTATTTTGCCTTTATTAACCCACTCTCATCAGTCAGAATATACTAGCTGCGCTGTTGAACAATTTTAAAACCTCCAATGAAAAAAGCACAGAAGTTTCTATTTCATACATGTTCATCTTGGGACCGAAAAGTCTCTGCTCCCACATCGTCGTCAGTGATTTGAGTGGGGAGTGTAGCCAGTCTGGAAGGAAAACATAAGAGTACTACTCTTAAAAACTCACATTTTTTGACTAAAGTGTCCATAGCCATGTCTACCTTTAAGGGGTCAGAGAAGTGTAATCCTATGCCATGGTAGGGTAGAAACAAAAAATTTTGAATCAACACTAATGACTATTAGCAAACATCCAGGTTCCCTAGGCTATTTAATGACTGTTCTGGGTTTTGTGACTTGCTACTTTCTTCACCATGTAACAGGCAAGCTGAAACTTAAAGGGTTAGAAAGGGTTTTTTCAGATCTTTCAGATTTAACTTTGATTTGTTAGGTGGGAAGCAATTCATGTTTTTTTTGTGAAATACAAAAGATGAAGAAAAATGCAGAAGGCAGCAGAATATTAGAACAGGGTTGTGACTAAAACCATTAAATTTAACTTTTTGAATTTACAAAGAATTGGAGTTCTATAGTGTCCCAAGTCTCAGTTTAAGATTAAATAAAACAAAACTAGATATTGTGGGTATTGTGAGTTGCTATGAACTAAATTGTAACATTATCCCCCCTACCCCCTTCCCAATTCATATATAACCCTCAGTGTGATGGCATTTGGAGAGGAGTCTGAGAGATAGTTTTAGATGAGATCATAAGAAAGGAGCCCTTATGATGGGATGAATTTAATATCCTTATAAGAAAAGACACAAGAATTTGTTCTCTCCCTGTCCTAGGACACAGCAAAGAAGGCAGCTCTCTACAGGTCAGGAAAAAGAGCTCCTGAAATTGACAGTGCTAACCTCCAGAAATGTAAGAAAACAAACTTGCTTTTTAAGCCACCAAGTCTGGGTTTTTGTTTGTTTTTTATGGCAGATTGAGCTGTCCAAGCCCATAATGATAGTAGAAGCTAACCAGTGACTGAATCACACCAACTTAGCCAACTTTTCTGTCCCCAGATTTTTGTGGTTTAGATGTAGCATGTTGGGACTGAGACCTTAAACATTTACCAGCTTTTACTTTAAAATTGCTTACTGGGCACACCCTTTGACTCAGAAAGCTGAGGTGCTAACGTGCTAACCATATAGAGCCCAAGGCCATGGTTTAAGGCTGGGGCCTGGGGGACAAAAACAAAATGAACAACTAAATAAATGGGGATGTTTTTCCCTTCTCCCCTTAAATCCTTCTTCCTAGTCTCCATCTCAGAAAAAAAATGCATGAAAATTCTGTCATACCTCAGATTTAATATTTAAAACTTATTTTGACCTAATCTCTCACTAAAATGGCTTGATATTCAGTTGGAGAAATTGAAGGCCAAGTGTCCTGGGTTAATAATACAGCATATGGTCCCAGAATTAAGGAACTCCAACGTTTTCATCTGGATTCTCAGATTCTGGAAGACAAATTGCCGTTGGGCATTATATCCAACCATCTTGAGCTTCAATTTTCTCCTCTGTCCAGTGAGGATAATCATAGCACTTACTTTATAGATTTAGAATTAAATGAGAACATGCTCATAAAAGGTTTGACGCGTCGCTTGGCAGAGAGACTCAATTAAGACGGCACAAATTCTCAGGGGTCTTGTAACAGAACCCAGGTTAACTCTCGGGTGTTCTAATTTCTAGTCTAATAGTCGTCCCATTGCTCTGACGCCAGCAAAGCGAAGGGCACGGCAGGTGCCTGCCTCACGGCTGTCACCAGATCTACGCCTGCGCAGGCGTCCTCCTCAGCAGGCGACACGACGTAAGGCGCCTGCGCACCGGGCCCAGCGCGTTCTCTAGGACTTACCCAGCAGGCAACGCGTCGGTCTCGGGTCAAAATGGCGGGCAGGCCGGCTGGTAAGTGATTGGCGTCCTGCCGTATCGTTATATGTGAGCTTTTGCGGTGCAGCAACTTCTTCCTTTTCCTCCATTCTCTAAGTAGTCAGGTTTGCGGAGTAAAAGACTCCGGTCCAATTTATAGAGCGCCTTTCCCTCACCCCCTTGCTGACCCGGGGCCGGGCTTAGCCAACGGGCTGGAATGTGGACCTAATGTTGGTAACGATACCCGCACGGCTTCGACAGCCCTGGCGGGCCGACTCTCCGCGCGCCGCGGACCCTCCCTCCACCTTAGAAGAGTTCGAGGGCACTGGGAGACGCGTAAGGAATGCTGGTCAGCCTGGATGAACGGTGCTTACTGTGAGCCAGCGCTGTCATTCGAATGAGCTCACTGAATTCTGCTGGCGAGACCAGGGAAATACTAGTTTCTCTCCTACGCCAAGATGACGGAGGCCAAGTGACCGGAGGAAGTAGAATTGGAAACCTCGTTCGACAAATCGCTCTTCGCAAACCGGGAAATAGAGCCAGCTCAGCCAAGGTTAACGTGAAGCTTCAGGCTAACCTTGGCTTGTCTAAAACGTCAACTTTTATCTTTAGATTTTGACAAATTTGTACTTATTGTAGGTACTAGAACAAACATATTATGGGACAAATAGAGAAATTCCTGGAGTGTTTTAAACAGATGTGAATATTAAGTAGATTTTTCTCCTTTTTTTTTTTTTTTGCCTGTATCTACCCTCTCGCGGTAAAAATCGAAGTAGCTTTAAAAAAAAAAAATACTGTCTCCTTCCTTCACCTAGTCTTTACAAAGCTATTAGGAAACAACAGACTTCTGGAAAGCATAATAACTTGAGACCAAAGTGTTGACCTACATACTTTGAGAGTTTTGGGTTTTGGTGTGGTTGTTTTTGTTTGGGGGGGGGGGTAATTGAAATAATTCGTTATTTCATTAATTTGGCAAATATTTACGGTACTCTGCTTCTGTATTGTGTTTGGAAACCAGGTAGACCTGATCTCAGCCCTATCAGTAGCTGGCTCTAATCTTGGATAGGATAAATTCTGTAAGACTGATTTCTCTTCTGAAGCGTGTTGATAGGCGTGTTGCAAAAAGACTGAGCTAATGTTTGTGCATAAAGCAAATAGTGCTTGGCACACAGTAAATGTTCAATGAGTTTTAATCTTTATCAGTATCACTGGTAAATATGTTTACAGATAATTTGTCTTCTACAAGTATGTTTGTAGATTATTGACTCTTTGGTACTTGTTTTACCAGAAGTTGTGTTATGCATAGTGCTTAATTTCTAAGGAGTTTTGCCAAAGTCCTGTAATCTGATATACTAAGGAATAAAGGGTGAAGAGGGGTTCTTGTAGAAGGAGAGGTTGCTTTCCTGCCCTGGTAAGGGGTTAACCCTAGATTCATTCTTTAAATTTATACTTGCTCTGATTTCCCTTCTTTACTCACTTCTCTCCTATAACCATCAGGCCCTGATGGGCAAAGAAACCCTGCTTCCATTAGTTAACCCATCGAGTTCAATCCTGCTCTCCAAAGAGTTTCTTCAGTATTAACTTTATCTCATCCATTTTCAAATGTAGAAAGCCAGTTACTTGGAAGGAGGAAAATAGGTTTAATTTACTATTCATATTAATATTAAATGACTAAATAATTGTATCAGAATCTTTCCAGAGATAGAATTTTAAAGAGAGTAGTCCAGTGACATGAAGGTAATATAGGATAAAAAACTTAGTGGGGGCTGAGGATCATATATACTTGACCTGAAGTCTCATCTTTTCATACAATTTCGGTGCCCTTGAAAAGTTTACATGTATTTCCTTTGATGTCGTCTAGTTCTGAAACAAACGCTGGTGAAGTTTCCAGGTGAAGTTTCCAGTCCTTTCCCCATTCCCCCACCCCTTCAGTTCCTGTGGTAGCAGAAGGTTAGGAATGAGTTGTTTGCATGTGAGAGGCTGAAGCTGCAGTAATTTTACCTAGAGATCGTTTGAAGGGTAGGTAATTGGGTTTTTTTACCCCCCCCCCCATGGCTTGCTGCCCAATTTTTTTTTTTTTTTACCTGTAGTCACTCTTACTAATGGGTAAAATAAGCAGTTTTATCTACAGTATATACAGTTTTCATTTTTTATTGCTATAACCTTACATTATAGCATTAATTAGATTTAAGTATGCATCATTGTAAGTCAACATCTATATATACTACATTAAGTTCACCACCAGTAGTACAGAGGCTCCAAATAAATGAGTGAACTAAATCAATTGTGTCTGTAAGACAAAATTAGTGGTTACCAGAAGGGAGAGAGGGGTGGGCAAACCAAATCGGATAAAAGTGAGCAGTTACAAGATGAAGGGTAATATTGAACTGTTAGTGGTGCTTACACACTTTTAAAAGAAAATGCCTTCTTATGTTTGCGTTCTCCAACAAGGAAACTGTAAGGGCACTGATTCTTTGTCTTATCAGCCTGTATAGTATAAGTGGATGATAACAACTCACAGTGTGACCATGTCAGTTGCAGCATCAAGCCGCTGGCTGGAGGGCATTCGAAAATGGTATTACAATGCTGCAGGGTTCAATAAGCTGGGTGAGTATCTGAGCTTGCTTTCGTTTGCTTTTCTTTATTCTTTTGGCTTTCTCTGAGAGTTGAGCTTTTTGCAAGTTACTTGGATTCCAAAAAATACTTTTAACTAATTGTACCTATGTAGAAGATTTAAAGATTAAGTCATGTTTTATTGTTAAATTAAGTCAATGTATTTGTTTTGAGAAAAGGGGGAGCCACAAATTGTCTCAAATATTTATATTCTTAATATATGCTAACAGGACGTTTTCCCTCTTATATGCTCCCTCTCCCAGTTCCTCCACTTAACATTTACAATTTTTAAGTTATGGACATAGCACGGTGGCTCAGGCAGCTGAGGTGCCTTGGGTTGTGAACCAAGGCCTTTCATAAATAAAATAAAATTTAAGTTATATGAACTTTGAAAGTAAAGATTTTTCATATGTTAAAATTAAGTGACATCTTTATAATCATCCGATGCCTGAACTATTTTAGATCTTTATAATTTGTCATGAACTTCATCTTTTCTTATTGAAGCTTGATAATGGTTTTAAATAAAATGTGAATTTTGTGGTGGTGAATTTAAAAAGGCTGTCATATGTTTTCACAGTACTGCTTAAGTAACAACCCATTAAATAATCCATTATTATGTATGTAATACATTGTGTTTCCATCATATCTTACTGTTGGTATTTTACCCGTCTTGCATAAAGATAAAAAAAATTTTCAAAAATTTAAAAAATTCTGATTTTTGAAATGTGTGTTCAATAGAACTCTCTTTTTCTATCGTAGGGTTAATGCGAGATGATACAATATATGAAGATGAGGATGTAAAAGAAGCCATACGAAGGCTTCCTGAGAACCTTTATAACGACAGGATGTTCCGCATTAAAAGAGCACTGGACCTGACCATGAGACAGCAGATTTTGCCAAAAGAGCAGTGGACAAGATATGAGGAGGTAGCACAGCTTTTATGTGTCTGACAAGTTAGGGTACATTGTTTAAGATTGAGTATTGGAAACAAAAAACATTCGTTTGTATAGTGCTTTAGAGTTCTTAAAGTTATGTCAAATAAATATTCCTCCAACAATTCAGTGAGGTTTAATGTGCAAGTTTGAGCTCCATTTAGAGCATTTTAGAGATAAACACATTGAGACTCAGTCGTGTCATGACTGTTCCAGAGTCACAAAGCCGATCTGCACTAGAATTCAGGTCTTCTGCTTCCCACGTTGTCATCCTTCTCCCTCTACACGGCTTAGATGAGAAGATGGTGGTGGTCATGTGGTCAGCCCAGTGGCGCTCTGTGGCTCTCAGGAAGGACTCTGCAGTAAGCCTTCACCCCTGGGTTGGCACTGAAACTAGCTATACAAAAGGTTCTAACACCCTTTTCTTTTTTATCTCTGACAGACTTTCCTCTCATAACCATGGCAGTGACTTACTACAAAAACTGGATTTTTACATTCTCGAAAAGCAGACAGTTTTTAGCCTGATGAATATATTTTCTTTAGAAATGAAAATAATATATTCTGATGAATTTCTCTTGTTTAGAACCTATTGAATTTGGGATATATCAACGTGATGGTAGCTTATAATATTTTTCTTTTATAGGATAAATTCTACCTTGAACCATATCTGAAAGAAGTTATTCGGGAAAGAAAAGAAAGAGAAGAATGGGCAAAGAAATAATTATGTAGTTGAAATCTGTGGATGCACCTATCTTCAAAATATTTTTATGAAGTTGGTTAAACCTGAAATGTACAACTTAGAACTGATTTGCGTTGCAAGTATATTACTTTAAATAAATATCTATTGTAATTATTTGTTGGAGTTTTTGTATTCTAAACCTTATTCTGAGTAACTGTTAAATGTACCTAATAGAGATGGTTTTCCAGCCTCTCTTTAAAAATAAATTATATATGTACCCACAGTATGGGTCAATATAAGGCGTGTGTATGTGTGTCTGTGTTGTGAGAGAGAGAGGGGCGGCGCGGGGACTACTTGTAAGAGTTAGTTGATTAGTTTTTGTCAAGATGCTTCTCTATCAAAACTAACTAGGTAAGATAAATTTTCAGTCAACCAAGGACTGCTCTTGTTTGAATGCTCAATTTATTTCCTCTCAGATCTTTTCAAATAAATTTGAATCTCATATTGCTGATGAGTGTTGTATTCATATCACTTGTTTGGAGACATTTTGGCAGCACATTATCGAGAAATGAAAAATTATTCTAAATAGGCACTGCATTGTTGATCATTGATGTCACAATCCAGTGACTACAAGTGAAATTAAAGCTTGCAGAAGTCAAGCAACTTCCAAGGCCACACATCCATAGAAATTGCCTATGACTCCAAATCCATGATGTAATACTGCTTTATTGAAAAAGATGTTGATTGTAGAATTCCTTTAAAAAGTGAGCAATGGAGGATAATGTAAATTTTTAATAATAGAATACAACTAAGCTATTATACAAAAATTTTTATGAAGATAATTTTAAAACTTGCAATCTTGCTATTTAAAAAAGATGAAACTAGGTAAAATAAAATTCCCAACTCTTCATTAAAGAAAGACTGCAGAAGTACTAGAATGGCTGGAGTGGTTATCTGTTAGTGGCTAAGGGTTGATCTTTTTTATTTCCTTGGATTTTTTTTATAGTTGAGTAATCATTTTTATAATAGAAAAGGTGATTACAGATAATTCCATTTTCAGTCCTATGACACCCAAGAGGAAGTCATAGAGTCCTGACCTTGCCTGAGCCCCCTGCCCCAGCAGCAACATGATGAAACCATTTTCCTAGAACTTGTGGGCTGAGTAAGCAGGTGGTATGAGGAGGAGCCTGCGGGCTGTGTTTCCTGTTGCCTGTGTTTTCTGGCACAGTGAGGATTGACGACCACCCAGCGGGGGATCAACACTCCCTGGAGGTTTTTAAGAAAAAGCTCAGATCATGGTCAAAGGAGTTTTCAACAGTCTTACTTGGCAGAAGGAGGTTGAGAAGATGGTCTGTCCAGAACACTTGGTTTAAAGCATTTGCACACTAAGAAACTGTCCTTAGACTCCCCAGAGCCTCTTAATTATAAGTTCAAGGTCACTTACAGGAGTCTGATTTCATTCAACCTGACAGCTGACTTGCCCCTTTATGAAGAGACCAGCACTGAGTCATCTCTGAGCTGCACACCACAAAGGTGTGAGGGAAGAAATGCGGGGTGGAAGCGGGTGGAGGCACAGGGCTGGGAAACCATGCTTGTGGATGCTGCAACAGGTAAAATGAGCCTAAGAGCGCCACTAAACATATAACAAGGAGAGGACTTCTCAACCAGCCTCCTGCTCCATAGAAAGTGTGGTAGGAAATAACTGCAGCTTCTGATTTGGTGTGAGTTCCCTTACAGCCAAACTGGATGCTGATTCTACATCTATTACCTTATTCTAAACAGGAAAAGGTCTGCAGAAGTTCCTTGAATATCGTGGAACACTAACGATATTTTTACTGTTCATTATAATGATTGGAATTGGCCTGCTTGTTACAAAGAATTGAAATGCAGAACTAGTATTTGGCCCACTGAGAGAATAGGACACTTGTTAATCAGGGAAACCCTTTCATTCGGAGAGGGTCTTTGTGTTACCCAAACCTGTTCTGTTTGAAAAATCACTATGGGGGTGTCTGAAATACAGAGGCTGGTCATCCTGTAGAGGAAAGGAGGGTGATGCAGAATCAACTCCAAATTCAACGACCCAAGTCTGGGTCCATTCACTTCCTGTAACTTTAGGAAATGACTTTACCTCTCCATGCCTCAGTGTCCTCAGATCTAAAATGAGACTAATGAGAGAAACTCCTTTACCTGTTTTACAGTTGGAAAATTGACAACAGGTTCACTTACAGATTGCAAGTGGACTGACTTCATTAAACATCAAGCACTTAGAACAGTTTCTGGCATACAGTATGCACCAGGTAAGAGTTAGCATCTTCATGTGAATAGACAGGAGAGTAAATATTCTGGGAAAATGCTGAATAGCATCAAGTTGAATAGAGCAGTTGAGAGGCAAATCCTCTGCTCCTCCCTTTTATCCCCTCTATGACAGACATTCTCATTTCCTGTCCAGCTACCCTCCTGAGATGTCTGACCTTGACTGACACAGGTGGATCTGCAGGAGAGCTGGATTAGGATGGAGCCCAGGGAAGAAGACTGCTGTCTCCTTGTTTTGCCTTTGGGAGTGGAGTGTTTTTCGAACTTCCCATGTCTCATACCTGCTAGTTTGCTTTGTACAATGTAAAATGTTGACAGCTTTTATTCAAAGTCTGAGGTCGACTTAGAGTTTGAATATTTGTTTTCCTAGACCTTGAAGTAAGGCGGATTTGCTGACTCTGAAGTGGTCTACTTTCTCTTTTGCTGTACTTTGCAATTTTATCCAAAAACAGACCGCTGGTTTATGTTCATTGTTGCAGTGAACCTCTCAGCCCTCGTGTTGTTGAGGTGCAGGGAGCAGAGCAGGGATGCTGGATCCTCAGACCCCTGCTTGCTACTTCTGGTCCTATTCACAAACTGCACCAGAATGTTTAATAACATTCCTGATCTTAGTTCTCATGGCCTAAGTGATGCTCTATGTAGGGCACCAAAATGGTAGTGAAGGAATATTCACTAATCCCACTCCCTGTTTTTAAAATATTTAGAATTTTAGTCAAGACCAAAGTGTAGATTTGATTATGATTTCATGCAGCTGATTAAGGACTCCCTTTTACAGCATTAACTCTCTACTAATTCTGACTTAATACAAGATTCAGTAACCAGAATAAAAACTGGGCCAAAGCCCAGAGTTCCTATAGCCATAAGAATCCTTCCATAGTCACAAAGAGAATGGCCTTTTACTAGAGACACCCCGTGTGTAGCTTCAAAAATAAATTACTTGGAATTTAAAGAGTTAAGAGAACATAAAACCTGTATTTACCAAATATTTGTTAATCCTCGGTGAATCTCAGGTACTTTTACACTGTATGGGTAGCTTGAAATGTAGGAATGACAGTAGCAGAGACAAACTAGTCAAAGGGTAAATGAAACAGTCTAAGAAAATACAGGCAGTTCTCTTATTAGAATAAGATACTACGTTCTGCCACTAGATGGCGATGCACTACAACTTTACAGCTTAAAGGTACTGCACACTTTTCGCAGTTGAAGATTTATCCAGTCTGTACCCACACCAGCTCCCTCCCTTCATTTTTTAGAATGACAACACCTTAAAGGTTTATGGCCATCAGGAAAATTTACTACTAAGCTATATTCTGATGTAATGAAATCTAATATATGCTGTGCAATGAATTATGAGATGTTTTTTAGTTTCAGGATTTTATTACTTCAATCAGTTATGACCATATTTCCTTTTATATGATTGCTCACTCTTTAAACACACCAGATGACTGTATAAGGAACACCTAATAAAGTCTATAGATGTTAAAATATAAATGTTTTCATTTATTTGCCATAATTTGTTTAAATTCTGGTTATACTGGTGTTCATATTAAAAGACATAACATGTTAGAATCTGAGATCTCAGATGGAATGGTGCCTCTGAATGATATTTTGCTAAGAAATTTCATTGTATGTATTAGCAATTGAGCAGGAAAAAAGAATGAAATTGTTACAAGGTAGTTAATTTTTTAGCATAGATTTTAGAAAGTCTGTTCATATTTGAGGAGCTTACGTATTATGACAAACTATTTAAATTGTCATCTGGATTGTGACTATATCTCTCCTACAATAGAAAGAATGTGCTATTTATTTAACTTTGTGTTTAATACATTTGCCTATTTTTGCATAAATGTCAAAAATTTAATTTCAAAATAAATCCCTGTGACGTCTCTGGTAACTTTATTCAATTGAATCAATGTTCTGTTAGTATTTTATTTCAAATAAAATTTTATACATATATATGAAAATTGTATTTACATGCCAAGCCAAAAGAAAGTATTTGTTTTACAAAAGAGTCAGCTTAAAATTCCTTCCTTATGCATGCACATAAAGTGTGGTTTGTCCCTGGTGGTGGGTGTGGGTGTTAAATGCAAATTAAATATCCTAACTTGCACCTAGCAATGTTAAACAAAAGAAATAACTAAACAATTTACTTGCAAAAATAATTAAAGTTTACTACTAAACTGCAAGCTCAGATCTGATGCCAAAGATTTAGGAAAATCATTAGATTTATAGATTTATAGATTTGGGTTCCTCAGGTGTTATACTATAGAGGTTTTAAGATTCATTATAGCACCAAAGCATTCTCAGCCTGTGATCTCATTTCTGCACATTATCGGTAGGATGAACTAATACTGATGGAGGACCAGCTTCGTACCAGGCTCTATCTATATGTTGTTTCTTTTCATCCTCCCTGTAGTCTTTTGGCACAGATAATTATTAAACCCGTTGCATGGAAAAGGAAATTGAACTTTAAAAGTTCATTTTACCCTTGTTCTTTTTGTAGTTTTTTTGGTGTGAACATTTTATGTTCCAGACTAGGCAGAAGCTCCATGTTGGACAGTTTGTCAACCTCCGCACTGTTGACATTTGGGGTTGGATAATTCTTTGTTGTGGGGGCTGCCCTATAAGTTGTAGAATGCTTAGTGGCATCACGGGTGACAAAAATGTCTCTAGACATTGCCTAAAATCTCTCGGGGACAGACTTTCCCCCCACTTGAACATCACCAGTGTAAGGGATACTGGGAGAGAAATCAAGATGGTGGATATGAATATATAAATATGCAAATAGTATGCAAATAAATGTGTGAATGAACTGTAGGTAATACCGGGTGCTATGGAAACCTGGAGAAGGGAAACTGACTCAACCTGGTGGGGGATCTCAGGGAAGACTCTGATAATTTAGCAGATTCCAGAAAAGTCAGTCAAGCCAGGAAGACCAGGTGAAGGACTTTCTAAGTGGAAGAAAAGAAACAGGAAATGCTCAGAGGCCAGGAAGTGTGCAGGGCTTTGTCAAGGGAAGAACTGGCAGTTTCCCATGAAGGAGTGACAAATGTCAGCTGGGTGATGTGGAGATGAAACTTGGAAAGCAAATGCCCTATGGATATGACTGTGAGTAGGAACAATGTCTAGAGAGGTTCTGGGAAGTGAGAATTCCCAGAATTTTCAAGTTCAGTCCAGGGGGATACATTTTAAAGTTTCTCAATACTGAACTGCCAATTTGTTTTTTAAAACATTGTGATAATTTATACTCCTTGAAGCAATTCACGAGGGCCCTTTTTATTACACCCCAGACTGCACTGAACCCTCTCATTAATAATAATCTTTGTGAATTTGCTTGGAGAAAGAGCTTCTTGTTTAAATTTGCATTTCTTGGATTGAATAGTTAAACATTTTTCCATATGCTGTTATCAAGTTGTTTTTCCTCTTTAATCAATCTTGTTCATGTCCTGTGTGTCTATTTTTACTTTCACAGCTTTGTCCGTATTTGTTTGGTTTTACCGTTAATGAGCCACCCCCACCTCAAATTTGGATCCGTTCTTATCTATTTGTATGAGACCTTTCTATATTTAGACAGTATTTCTTAAATATGCTGAAATTGTATTTTCTTATTTTGTTATTTGAATTTGATTTTGGTTCCTCTTTTATGCCGTTTCAACTTGGTTCATGGTGGTTTTTGTCAAATGGAAGTTTCCAATTTTTATGCAGTACAATCTATCAGTCTTCTCCTCTGTGGTTTTGCCTTTAAGGTCATGCTTTGAGAAGTCCTCTAAAGAGGACTTACTCCAAGGTTATATAAATATCCAGCGAGGTTTTCATCCAGTACTTTTAGCTATAGGAAGGAAAGTCATAAATCTTGACTCCCTGTGGAATTTAGTATATAGTGTGAGCAGAGTGCATTTTTGAGAGATACTAGGAGGTCCAATTGGCAAGGCTGGATGGTCAATTATATGTGCAGGGGGTGGGATTGGAGGCCACAGAGGGAGGCAGGGAAGGATCTGCTAAGGCAAGTAATGAGCCTCTTCTGTGGGCTTGTCATTCTGTGAGCTTGCTCCCAGTACTGGACATTCCAGCCCCCTCTCTCCCTTCTCCACCGGACTCTTCACCTCCCAGGCTGACCTGTGTGAACTGTATCAATAGACACCCTTGGCTTCTGGCTCCTGGCCTGCAATTAGTCGGTAGGAAGTTATCCGCAGGAAAGTGTAGACAAGAAGAGAAAGACTGTGGTATTTATCATCCCCTGCCAGGCCATCACGGACAGTGGCCTAGTCCCCCAGCAGAAGGCCACTCTTCTGTGAGGCAGTCCTTCTCAGGTCACATGCAGCTCTCCAACCCACACCTTCCCCTTGCTGATTCCTGCCCGTCACCCTGCCTGGCCTTTGTGAGCAGTCCCTTCCTTGACTATTCCTGAGGCACCAGCACTTGACTAGCAACCCAGGACTAGTGGGCTTTCCCATGGAGGCACCAAGCCCTGCCACTGGGAACTGGTCTGGGGTCTGTCCCTGGGAAAACTTACAAGCTTGCTGCTTTGAGATTGGCCAACTCATGGCCCAGGGGCAGCCTGGAAGTGGCCAGACAAGCTCCCTGGAATGACCTTCCCAAGTCCATCTCCTCCCACCCCCACCACTCTGCCCCTGTGCCTGATGAATCTGCTTCTAATCAGAACGTTACTCTTCCACACCAGTTAATTCGGGGAAATGCCAGCACTGCAGAGATGCTGTCTGACAGAAAACAGAAGGGCTGCCCCTCCTGACACACCCGCTGTGCTGTCTTTCAGGGGCCAGCACTCACCTCCGCTTTAACTCCCTCTGCTCCAGGCACACTCCAAAATCCCCGCTCTAATCTTTGTGCCTCCTGTTTGCTAGTTCCTGGGACACTGCTGCTCACGGCCCTCACCAGACTCTCTGCTGACTCAAGCGCTAGCTTGAACACGAAAATTAAATTCTACCAGCTTAGAGAAACTCTCTGATCCCTAGATGCTTGACATTTCTGTTTGCTTCTATTGCTTTCAAACAATCATTTGTTAATTGACAATAGCTCTTTATCCAATGTTCACTAGGTGCCTTTTATGGTCTCATTTATTCCTTTAAAAAAAAAAATCTCTCTGCAGCATGTTGATGATTCCCTTTTCATGGAGACTCAGAAATGTTAGGTAACCGGCACCAGATGGCAGTTAGAAGTGAGCGAACAGAAATTTAAATTCCTTCTGCCTCAGTTTGCTTTGCTCACACTTAGCAGCTTTCTAAAGCTCTAGAACTCTGGTAGTGGGCGTGGTGTGATGTACACACTGAGCTGTGAATCTATTCTCTTGAAATGTATATTGTACTGTAAACTAATAAAAAAGTAATTTTTTAAAACTACCAAAAATTCAATTTCATTTTGTACTCATCTTTTGCTTGCACCTTTCTTTTTCTTTTTCTTTTTCTTTTTTTTAAAGTAAAGGCGCAGATTGGCAGGAGGGCAAGCAGGCAAGCAGGCATGAAGAGAGAGGAGGAAGAGCATTTTATTTAGTTGTTCATCTGGGCTGTTCTCCCTGACCTGTGACATGAACCTGGGTCCTTGGGATGTATGTGGACTGCACTTTGGCTGGAGGCAGTTAACGAAAGCACTACTCCACCAGGGTGGTCCTGTCCCCCTTCTTTTTAAACTCTATCAGTTCAATGAACTCCTTACTCTTAAAAATAGTATAATCATACTTTCTCTGAGAAGGTGACATTTGAACTAGGCCCTCAGTGTCAGATAGCAGCCACCATGTGAGGCCAGGAGAACCACCTAGAAGCTTAATAACAGATAAGCAGGTACACCCTGGTGGCTTAACAGTGAAGTTCAGTGGACACAGTCCACATTCATCCCTGGAGGCTGGGTTCCAGACCTGCGACCAGGGGAACAACAAAGATGAACAACTAAATAAAACAAATAAATGCTTCTTCCTCCTGTCTTCCTGCCTGCCTGTCTCTGCTCATCTGCATTCCTCCTGCACCTTTCCTTTAAAAACAAACAAGCCAGTTACCTAACCAAAGCAACCTGATGCCTGGGCTGATTCTGAATTGATTGGTTTGGGATGGGGCTGAGAATCAGATGGTTTCAATGTATAAAAAAAGGCCAAGAAGCCCTGGTCTAGGAAAGAACATTCCAGCTGAGAGAAGAGCCAGTGATAAGGGTCTGTGGCGGTAGATAGCTGGGAGTTGCCAAGAAAAGTTCCTGGATAAAGCAAACGTTGTGTCCTAATGGAGGAGGTGTGAGTACAAACCCCAGGGTCAGAAAGGAGGGTACAGCCCCAAACCCCTTCCCCCGCCACCTCCAGCATTTAAGACCCAGGAATGGAGTTTGTTTTTACATAAATACAATTGGAAATCCTGCAGAATTTTAAGCAGAACAGTGAAGGACGATTTTAAAGAAAGTAGTATATATAAAACTACTTCTTTTTTTTAAGGAATGCATAACCCTCCAGATTATAGATGTCCCAAAATTTATTCACTACTGTACCATTGATTGACATTTGGGTTACTTCCAATGGAATGCTATTACATATAGAACTGCACTGAATTTCCTTGTGCACTTGTGTCTTTGCATTTTTGTAGGATAGAGTCCAAAGGCTTAAAAAATTTAGACAGAGAACATGGTTGGTGGGGAGGGGAGAACATTCTTTAAAACTCCCTGTCAAGCAAAGGAGAAAGCTCTCTCAAGCCCCAGCATCTCAGCAGCCGGCTCCCCACCAGCCTGGATAAATCCAGATGTAGTACACCATCAAGATTTGCAGCCAGCCGCTGGAGTATCCTACAATCACAGCGAAGTGTGAGAAACATGGACACACCCAGCCTTACTGAAACGGACATTTCATTTCCCCTTAGGTTTTAATAATATCGCAGATTGATTACATTTGCTCTGCTTTCAGTTTTATCCCAGCGATTTAGCTAACATATTGCATGTTTAGAATTTTATGTTCACATAAAAGTCAGCTTTTCAAAAGCATGTCATAAACAGAACAGAATTTTTCTTTTAGCTAGATAATAGACTATTTTTATAATTTCTCTGTGTAAAGAAAAGGAGACATATATATATATATATATATATATATATATATATATTTCCCCATGTATTAAAAAATGCTTTTCTTAAGCCATTTCCACCTTTTTGGTTGCATGTATTTGTGTACCAATAAGTTTTATTTTGTTCATTTGATTAATATTTGCACATTGTACTAGGTACTGGGGTCCAAAGACAAAGCACTTCAATCCTGTCCTCATCGAGTTTGGTAAGTCGAGTCAGAGCTTGGGGTGAAAAGGACTTCTCCAGGGCTGGTGTGGGAGCATGGAAGGTGGGCTCCAACTAACCTCCAGGTGAATCATGGAAGTGAGTAGACATTCAGTTGGTGATAAGTAACTTGGATGGATTGTGGCTTAACAGTTGTATTGGGAGAATATCATGGAATCGGTGGAATGTGTATTGGTTTCCTATAGTTGCTGTAACAAAGTACAGTCTTAGCAGCTGAAAACAACACAATGTATTGTCTTACAGTTCTGGAGGTTGGAGTTTCATAAGGAGTCTCATGGAACTAAAATCAAGGCGTCCTCAGGGCTAGTATCTTCAGGAGCCTCTGAGAAAATCTGTTCCTTTAGTCTTCCTGTTTAGAGAGGCTGCCAACATTGTCTGACTACTGGCCACATCATTCCAATCTCTGCGTCTATCCCTCCATGGCCCTGTTTTGTCTTTGGCCCTCCTGCTTCCTCTTGTTACCATATGGAATTCACACAAATAATCCACAATAATGTCCCAATTCAAGATTTGCAATTGAATCGTATCTGCAAAATCCCTATTGCCATGTAGGGTAACATATTCCCAGATGCCAAGGATTAAGACGAGGACATCTTTGGGGAGGGAAGTTATTATTCAGGGTACTGCAGAAAGAACAAGAGATGCCTCCAGGAAGGGATGGATGGATTCAAGTATACACAGCTGAGGTCCTGTCCCAGGATCAGGCTGAAGAACATGTGACCATGGCAGTTTCTGGTCACCATTGCTGGCCTAAGTAATTGCTCAGATTCTCCGGTGATGGCGTTGTTCCCACAGGCACTATGCTGTTGGGAGAAAGCATGTGGTTCCCTGAGGTCTACTAACAGGAGACAGAGTTAGCCAAGCCCACCAGCCCTTGTGCTGCGGGGGTTTCCCTGTACATAGCAGGGACTTGCGCAGATTTTAGGACAATGATGTGAATGCTTCTACATGTCAGGAAGGAACTGATTGTCAAGGAAGAAGTGCCTGGGCTGAGGCCTGAAGAAGACTATTTGAGTAACTTCTGGTGAGCTCTTCTCTCCTTCCTCAGGTAGCTCACTTTAAGGACACATGGGCCTTTTGTCACACTGCCATCTTCCAGAAGAACTTTACAAATTGAAAGGACTCAAAAAGAAATCAAAGACACACTCTACATTTCAAAGGCATACAAACAAAATAATAGAATCAACCACACTTTAATACACTCCTGGTGGGTATGCAGGTGAACAAGACATCTCTCAAAAGCAATAAATGCCAAAAATCTTTAAAAGGATGTATTGATTAACCCAATAACTTTACATCTCAAAGTGGGCAAAAAGAATAGACAAAGATGCGGAGATTTATGTATATGGATATTTATCATAGCATTATTTACACTAGTAAATGTGGATATGCTGCTGTCCACCAATGGGGAGATGGTGGATGGACTACTATTCACCCTTCAAAAGTGGCATTCTCAAAGAGTACTTAAGAGTAAGGGAAAACATCTTACTGACTGAAACAACACATACAATATGATATTAATATTTTAAAGGTCATATGTATGCTTGGAGAGAAAAAAACAATTGTAATTTTACATAACTTTTCAGAGATGTACATCCTGGACCCTCTGAAATCCATCCATCTAAACCAACTTGGTTTAGACACTCTGGATGAAAAAGGGTATCTCTGGCTAATGGGATTAGTGATGATTTTAACCTTTTGATGTGTGCTTTTTTCTTTCTTTTCTAAATTGTCAATGAATTGTTCCTATAATAAGATATTAAAAAATTAATGGCATTAGAAACATTAAGGGGTAAATACAGAAGAAAAATAATGTATGCAGTACCAATTTTCTTCACCAGGGGTACACATTAGAAGTGGAGTATTTTTCCATCATCACGCATGCGGTTACACTCCAGAAAATTCTGATACGGTATGCAAAGAAATCATCCACATGATCTGGGGCCCCCTGGTTCAGGATCACTGAAATAGAATAATTCCAAACATGTATTTATTTCTCATGTGAGGAAAAGAAACTCCAAACCTCCTCCACTCTAATGCCTTCTCTTCTTTTCTTCATAAGAAAGATACTCAAGGACTCTTCAGTCTTCCTTCAGTCTTTTGCCTCTCTTTTTCTTCTTAATAGCATCTTTTCAGAAAGCCCTATTCTCTATTCTACCCTGGAAATCTCTTACCATTTAATATGTGTCATTGCTATCATCTGTAAAGTATTTTGGATTGAATTTACTAGCAGGACACTCCCACATGAATTTGCCAGAACAGCAAGCCCATCCTGCTTTGCCACCATTTAAATGTTGTTAACATGCCCAGTCATCAGAAAGTGGCACTCATTCCTCCTACTTAGAAGTCTGGGAGCAGGTTGTTGTTTGCACAAAGAATCGGTCTTGAATTACCTCCCAGAGCCAGGGTCAAATCTTAATGCCCTTAAGATTCATTTACTTAACTTGGTGAGCAAAACTTTGTCTAAAAGCAACACATTCAGATGCTTCTTTTCCAGGGGGAAAGCTTCCTCTGGGAATTGATTGAGAAGGCAGGGAAGATGATGAACCCCTTGCTGGAATTTGTGTAGGGTTAGAGAGTACGCCTTCTGTCTCTACCTTGCTCAAACATTTACAGTACAAATGGATGAGCCAAAAGAAGGAGTAGTCACTTGGGGGCAATAGTTCATTTTCCTTTTTTCTCCCCAAATTCTTCTTCTTTCCTACACACATTGAAATTTTGGTATAAGATTTTGTTAGTTAACTAACTTCAGCATGAAGACCTAAAAACATAGCTTAGTTCAATGATCCTTATTTTAATCTTTTAATTGTTGAGACTGTTATCTGAAAATCAGGAAAAAGTAAGAAAACTGATTTGCCAGGGAACAACTGTTTCAAATTATGACTTGGTTGACTTATAAAGCAAAATATCCACATTAGACCTTAACACTTCAGCATGGAACTTGTTCTCGGGGCTTGACTGAATTTATAACCTCAATTCCATAGCACCATCACCCCTAGAAGAAAGGGGTCTGTGGACTTCAGTTTATAGATTTTAAAATAGGGGCTTGAAAGTAGAGGGGTTCATGTGGGCAGCTATTTATCTAACAGGTTCTTTTCATTGTTTTTTAGTTGTAGGGGTGTTCCTGAGTTGAACAAAAGTAGGGGTACATGTTTTTAGGTTTCTCTCTGAGTATTTGGGAGGCCTTTCAGTTTGTCTTGACCCCATATTCCCTTCATTCTGGAATCTGTGTTTCCTTTCAGCTATAAAACTACTGGCAATAACGACAATTACAGCCTCTCTGCTGCAAATCAGCTTAGTCTCGTCAGAATCTGGAGACATCGTGTGAGGTTTGGACATCCTAGGTTTCCACAAGTTTCAAGAAGATAGCCCTCAAGTACATGGAGAAATGAGATGTCTGCGTTGTGGAATTCAGTAATGCCAGCTGAGGACCTCTGTGTTCCAGACAGTGTGACACAGGGCACACGATGCTGAACAAAGCAGACAGCTTATACAGTGACATTACAAAAACCATTTGGGAATAGTGGGGAATTAATTAATATTTCTGATTGTATGAAGGTTGGGTAGAGGTACTCGGTTGAGGCTGAGTGCTCTGTGAGCTTGGTCAGGACCTGCACAGTTTATCTGAGGGGTGTGTGTGTGTGTGTGTATGTGTGTGTGTGTGATTTTTTTTATGATGCCAGGAAAGCCTTATAGAATGTCATATACTACAAACTCAATGTTTTGTTTTTGTTTTAAAGAGAGGAAGGAAGGAAGAGGAGGAAGAAGTATTTGGAAGTAGGAAAGATGGGAGGAAAGGAGGAAGGGAGAAAGGGAGGGAGGAAAGATAGGAAGTGCATTTATTTGCTTAGAATTTTCCCCTCCTGGCCCTGGGTGGCAAACCCAGGTCCTTGGACTTTACATACCCCAGCTGCTGGCTTAGCACCTTGCCATCAGGCATGCTGGGATGAATGTTTGTGTCCCCCCAAATTAGAGTTTCATAGATTGAAACTGTAATCCCCAATGTGACGGTATTCCCTCCGGGAAGTAACCAGATCCTGAAGGAGGAGCAAGCAATCACGTGGGATCAGTATCCCAATGAGAAGAGACCTGCAAGAGCTTTGCTCTCCACTATGTGATGATACAAGAAAATCGACAAACTAAGAAGCTGGTCCTCAACACCCACCAGCCTACGGGCTCCTTGATTTTGCACTTTCCAGCCTCCAGACCTGTGAGAAACAAACACGGTTTGAAGCACACAGTCCACTGCAGCCTGTTAGAGCAGCTCACGCTAGGACAACATTGGATGTAGATCTTTCTATTGTGCTATAATCATTATTAGGCTGTGTATGTTCTAATCCACAAGCTAAATCCCAGCTACGCCTCTCTGGCGAGTCACTGGATAAATGTTTACACCATTTGTCCAGTGCCTGTGCCTCAAGACCATTCACACGGGAGGACAGTTTGCTGGCTGCCCTCCCACCAGGGTGAGCCTCCACCACCGGGCAAGGTCAAGGCCTCTCTGACAGGCTGACGGGCTGCTACCCTGTAGGGCCGGTGCCCAGCTCAGCACGGTGAGACCTGGGGATGGCAACGCTGCCACTGCCTTCACTTTGTGTGATTCTCTCTGCCCTTTCCCATGGGAATTAGCATCGGGGACATATGCTGTCCAGGCCACTGGACCATCAAACACCTACCTTTACTCCGAGGGCCAGCCTTGTCTGCAGAGGGGTGTAACACAGACTCTACACGCCACGAAGCCAGACTCACGGCCCAGTTCTGCTGTTTACCAGCTCATGTGACCTCGACCAGTTACATGACCTCTGTGCCCCTTTCCCCTCCTCTAGCAATAACGGGCGATGACGATATTACTCGGGATGGTGTGATTAAGGAGGCAGCTTGCAGAACAGTGCACATACTTAATACATGTTGACCATTAGATTTTTGCAGATGGTGACACAGAACTAAACACGGCAATGGCAGGGGGGAAAAATAGGCTTACGTCACTGACCCTGGGAAAAGTAGGAGCAGGGACGCATCACCTGGAGGTCAAGGCCAGGACGGCCTACCAGGTCCTAAGAAGTCAGTTTCAACCCCTCCAGAGTGAGCAACTGGTTTGCGGAGACCTAGGCCCCTGCTCTCTCCTGTTTTCCCTGAATGTCTTGCTTTTTAAGGGCTGCCTGAGTACCTAGGGGAAAGAGGTAAATGTCAGCTCTGATATTTATTAACAGCTGAGACTTGACCCATGCATGGATTCACGTGCTCCTTCTGACTGAGTGTCCACTCTGCTTTCTCCTCCCCACCTCCAGCCACTGGCACTGAGCAACAGCAAAGGAATGCCTGCAGGTTGGGTTCCTCAGTGGGAAAAGTCCTAGATTCCTACCTTTGTAAAGAAAAAAAAAATGATCCGGCCCATATCTTTGTCAACAGGAGACCAGTGACTTCCAAAGTCTCCTGACCGCAGAAAATGGAACTTCTCAGCACCAGCTTTCCGAGTAAGGTGAGACTGACCTCAGTTTTGTATTTATCACTGGATTCTGCCAAACAAACCAGCTTAACAAAAAACATGGAATTGAGACTGTTTTCCCAGGGCCAAAATCTGAACAGTAACAAGAACAGAAACTTGGCGTTTGGGTTTCCATTTGTTTCTGAAATCCTTCTCTTATCCTCCTTCTCCCTTCCCCCAGGAGTATTTAAACAGTTGAATAAAGATTTCATTCAAAGGGAACTGATTGGCTCCCCCACAAGTGGGGTAGAAGATGCGTCACTGAGCATCAGTGGCCTCACCAAGGGGAGGAAGGTGGCATTGCTGGCACTGTTTATGTCAGGAGATCAGCTTTCTCTTTTGGCTGAAAGTGTTTTGTTATTAGAGTTTGTTTAAAACCAGAGTCCTCAGAGTCCCTTTCTGAATAGCGCTGTCAGCATCTTTCTAAGCAGTGAAGACGTTTCTTTTCTTCCCTTGGATGTGGCCTTAAAAACCAGACCATATGCAGTAGGCTTGCGTTGTTCACGTAGACAATAGAATTTTCAGGCTTTTTCAAGTGTTAGAACTTTTATCTTAAACACAATGAGAGCATTGATTAGGAGATATGTTTTAAAGATAGAAGGCAAATGTCAATAAAGCACCAAGAACAACTCTTGGTAGATAACAACCTATGTTAAAAGTGACCTTAAGAATGATAGCAATCAAGTATTAGGATTGTAGGGTTGAAGAGAGACACAAAGGGGTTGTCACAAAATCTAATTCAACTCCATAAACATTTATTGTAGTACTATTGCTCCTATTTTTGTCTAGAAAATGGTCATCGGAACAGGTCAAGGGCTGAAAAGTAACTATGGGAAGGGTGGGGGGAGAGAAACAACTGGTATGACTTTGGAGCCATTTTAGCACATGGTGGGATGCAATGTCTTTAATTCAAAAAGAAGAAATAGGTTTGAGGATAGAAGATAGTGATTCGAGACTGGACATGTGGTTTTTCTGTGCCTGCCCAACATGCCCCGTTCATCTGTAAACACCATGAAGACAGCACAACTTCTCATGTATTTTTGTATTTAGAACACTTAATATAGAATAAGTGCCTCAAAAATGGTTGAATTAGTGAATTAAAAGCCCATGAAAATGGCTACCATACAGGTGGGAGAGTAAACACGGTGTTCTGGAGAAGACCAGGATCATTAACTTGGGAAAATCCACAGATGGATGACAACCCCTGGGAGCAGAAACACTGGACAGTGACTGCTGAGTGGAAAGAGAAGGGTACAGATTTGGGGAAGTATTTACGTTTCCTTAGTGACAAGCCCCTGCGTTTCCCCAAGCCTTCTAGACCACTAGGAGCCGTATTGGCCTTTTCACATCCAGCAGACTGGTTTAAATTAAAATCTGAGGGTTAGAGGCCCACGAGAAATAAATAAATCTCTCCTACAAGATATCTCTACCAGAGAGATATTACAAGCAGACTGACCATAAACACTGTTCTAAATAGGACAGTGCCCCTTTTTTCATATTTCTTTCATATTTCTTACCCCATCATTTTAATATGCATGTCTATTTTGTCCCATTTTTAATAAACCAAGTCCATCTTTAACATGGGGCAAAAGGGGCAGCTGAGTTGCCCTCAGCTCAGTCCGTTGAGGGGACCCATCAGCAGCTTCCCCTTTTGCCCACATTAAAGGTGGACCTTGTCAGCGCTGACTGAAGTGGGCCGTGGCTGCTACTGCTGTTCCTGCCCCTTTGAGGAAACAGGAACCATGTGGGAAGAAGATTTCCCTGCCCTGCCCACCTCATGCCTGTTTCTTCAAAGGAAGCAGAACACTGGTTAATCAGCAAGTAAGTCCTAGAGGGGTTATTTCCAGCACTGTGGGGGTTATCTCTGGCACTGGTCCAGTTATTGGGCATTTCTGGCACTTTGGCGGTTAAAGCAGCATGTGTTTTAGGCAGGATGTTTATTTTAGAGCGGGACTTATAGGGCACCACATTTGGATTTTGCCTCAAGTACCAAAATTCCTTGCATGGACTCTGGCTGTTGGTACAGAGTCCTACCAACCACATGTCATAACTATGCATTGAATAGCACTTTCCTGTCGCTGGCCTGGCTGCTCTGCTCCTGCTCCATTGCTCGGCCTCTTTCCTTCCCCTCAGTCACCAGCACATAACCCCATCCTGTTTTGCCATCCCAACGTCCCATTTTTGTCTCAAGGAAATGTGGTCCAGTTAGTTACAAGGAAAAGGGAGTCTCAGAGGAATTCTGCCGGCATACTTATTAGCAGGTGCAACAGCAGACATTCAATCTCTCCTTTAAGTTTGGTAAAGTCCTAGATCTCCAACAGCACTGTCTCTCACGGCAGGTACAGTAATGTGCTCGTGGTGGGATAGTTTTTCTTCTAGGCCAGGGGATGAATCCTCCTTGAATTAGGGTTACAAAGGACCAGACAAGTAGAGCCCTAAACCTAGGGGACCATGTGGTCTGAAATCAAGGCCTTATATTTCATGCTGCCTTGACATCATGTTAGAATCATGAGGCCTTGAATTGACTGATTTCTTGGTCCCCACCCCACTCTCCCCCCAGGGACAGAGTCCCCTAGTCAAACAAATATCCTTATGCTCGGGGCCAGAGTAACAGGGCATCAACAACCCTTCAGCCCACAGAATGATTCAAACAAGTCAGCACATCCTTCCATGGGTGCCTCAGTAGTACACCCGCTTAGGAGTGCAAACTGGGCCTCCCACAGCCCCTGGCTGCTTACTCTGCTCCCACCTACAACTGTGTTGCAGTGACTCCGTGTGGCATTTGGTGTCCTTCCTCTGGTTGTGAGCTTATGTGACTGGAAACTGCTGTTCATCTCACCCATCTAGTGTGGAATGTCACACGTTTGCTTATCTTTACAGTCCTAGGGAAGGAATCCCTCCTTCACCGATGGGATGAGTAGGAGGTGATTCAAACAGGCTGCTCAAAGGTGTGAGACATTGAAGGTCTGTATCCCATTCATGTAAGCTGTGTGGCTCCATATCTTTAGCACCATTTATTTCCCCAGTAAGACATTCTTAATGTTAATGCACGAACTGGTTGTAGTTTCATGCTCTTGTAGCAGCTATTTCTAGAGTATGGGTAACTGAGCAGGCGCTCCCAAATGCTAACTGTATTTCTTGTCAAGCACTCCTAGGATGCCAGTCACATATAATCGCTCTGTTCTGAGGTATTCTGCATTAAAGTTCAGACAACACGAATGATTGTTTCCTTTAGGTTGATATCAGTTGGCTCGAACTTCTTTTCCATATAAGCTAAGTACCTAGTATTCCTTTTTCCAGATTCCTGGGGACTTGGTAGATGGGCTTATTTCTCACCTCGTCACCAGCTGCTCTCTCTTAATTTACAATCTTTCCTGTATGTTCTCCTGCCCTCAAATTCTTACCCCTTCAGGCAACTACCTATGGTCCCATACTTCCCAAATCGCCACTGACATGCAGGGTGAGGAGAGGACAGTCACTTAAATTGAACACCAAGAGAGTTTCAGATTTCATAAATAACAATAGAAGACCCTCAATTAAATAACTGAAAACAGATAAACATTGTCATTGTTATGCCCATCTATTACATGGACACCTGGATTTTATCAAACTCTAAATTCTAATCCTAATAGACATATCTGTTCTTACTCTAAACAAAGCACAATTGTCAGAGATACAACACACAGTGTGGAACAAAAGTCAAAGATGTGATGGCTGGCGTGCCGTGGTGAAGAGATCATGAAGACTGGAAAAAAACTACAGGCCTACACTTGGTGACTTTTGCAAAAGCAATGTTAATGGATGCGGGGAGGAGTATGATGTTTTCAAGTGTCTGAGACAAGTGTTTGAAGTTTAGCAGCAAATTGAAGGGAGTGGATGCAAAAATGAAAAGAATGGAAAACCTGAAATTTAAAAATAATTGGAAAGATGTATATGTATTTGTGGGCTGCAGAAAAATGAGACTCTAAAGATATTAAGATGAAAGATAAGAGAGAGAAGTGAATTACGGATCCAGGGTTCGAGCACAGGGAAGTCCTTTCTTTTGTACTTGGCTGTGAAGGAGGAGGAGAGTTAGGGGCTGAACTGTGTTTCCTTCAAATTCATGTGCTTAAGTCCTAGCCCCCAATACCTCAGACTGCATGTGGAGATAACATCTTTAATGAGGTAATTAAGGTGAAATGAAGTCATAGAGGTGAGCCTAATTCACTATGACAAACGTCTGTATAAAAAAAGGAAGGTTATCATACAAACATGGAGGAAAGGCCATGCGAAGACATTGAGAGAAGTCGCACCAGCTACAAGGTGAGACAAGAGACCTCAGAAGAAACCAACCTGCTGACTTTTTGATTTCAGATTCCCAGCCTCCAGAATTGTGAGAAAATAAATTTTTGTTGCATAAGCCACCCAGTCTGTGATGCAACACTAGCAAACAAACACAGTAGTATTTGTAGTCAGTGAGCACATAGGCACACAGACAGTAAACATTTGACTCCTAGCTGAGCTTTGTTCTGAACGTGTGCTCGTGAGTGACTTATTAAACCCAGGGGCCTCAGTTTTCTGCTCTACAAATAGCAATAATAGTTCGTGCCTTGTGTTGTGAGGATTAATGGAGGTGACACCTAGAACATGCAGCACGGTGTCTATCAAGTGGCTAAGTGCTCAATGCCTAAAATCTTTCAGTAAATATTGACTGTAATGCTATGTGCCAGACACTGTTCTAGGTGCTGGGAATATATTAATGAATTAGACACAAGTTTCTACCCTCAGGAAGCTTTCTGGTGGGGAGGAGGGGTAATATGCAATTATTTTAAATCTGTAAGTTAGATACAATGGTAAAATCTTTAACTACAAAGGAGAAAAAGTACAGTAGGTAAGGGATAAATGAAATGCTGAGGGAGAACTGAAATTTTAGCTAGGGTGACCAGGGAAAACTTCACTGATAATGTAATTTTTGAGTAAAGACCTAAAGAAAGAGAGAGAGTCAACATTCCAGCAGAGGTATGAGCAGATGCAAAGGCCCTGGGGCAGGAATGAGTCTGTTCTACATAAGGCATGACAGGAAGACCAGTGAGTATGGTGAGGAGAGAATATGGGTAAAAGGGACAGGAGATAAAGTCAGAGAGGTGACAGAAGCAGATCATGTCCAGTCCTATAATGACTGAATGGTGCACCTGCCTGCCCCCACCTTACCCCAACATATTTCTATACCTAACTCCCTGGAACCTGTGAGTGTTCTTTAATATGACAAAAGAGTGAGAATTACTATATATGGCAAAAAGTGGTAAGGATCTTGAGAGGAGCTTACCTTAAATTATCCAGGGGGGGCCCTAAATGCAATCACAGGTGACCTTGTAAGACAGACACACAGAGGAGATGGTGATAGGAAGATGGAGCAGAGAGAGATGATGGAAGCTGAGGAAGGCCTGCAAATCCAGAAGTGGGAAGACACAAGGAACACATTCTTCCCTAGGGCTCCAGGACAGAATGTCACCCAGTGGCTCTTCGATTTCAGACTTCTAACTTCCAGAGCTCTGAAAGAATACGTTTTGTTGTTTTACGTTGCTAAAGTTGTGGTAATTTGTTACAGAAGCTCAAAGGATATAATGCAGGTCCTAGAGGTCATATTAAGAAACTTATCTTTTGAGTGATGTTGGGGGTTTTGAGTAGTGAAACATTATCTGACTTGTGTTAAAAAAAAAACAAAACAAAACTTTGGCGCTATGTCGGGAAATGGGGCACAGGTGTAGAAGTTGCAGCACCAATTAGAAAACAATTGTTGAGTTCAAGTGAGTGATGATGGTGGTGACCAGGTTGACAGAGCCACAGTAATGAGACAGGGTCAGATATATTTCAAAGCTAAAGCTACCAGTCTCTTTGGTAGACTAGATGTATGGTGTGAGAATAAAGAGGAATCAAGGATGACACTAAGATTTTGACTTGAGCCATTGGAAGAGTAATGTTGCCATTATTGAGATGGACCAACTAAGTTTGAAACATGTTATGTCTGAGGTGTCTGTTCAACATCCAAGTGGAGATATTTAAGTAGAAGCTTAAGGTATGGTGTTCTTATGAGAGGTGTGGGCAAGCAATGAAATTGAGGAGTCAACCACACACAGGTTTTATTTAAAGCCCAGTTAGCTCTCAAACAAATGGGGGCAAGTGTTGGTTTCTTTTTGTGTTGTTTTGTGTACATTTCTGGGACAACCACACTGCACAACCTTTATTGAATCAAAGCAGCTCAGATATCTGCCTCAACATGTCAGCGTTCATGACGGCTGTCTCCTGATGTGGCCTCAATTGTCTCAGAAGTGTATGACCCTCAGCTGTCAAGAGAATGACGTCATCTGGCAACGGTGCTGACTTCAGTCTAAGGAAATTCAAAATATTTTAAAATAATTGCCTTAAGAAAATCAGTCCAAGCTTCACTCCTCTTGCAAAATAACCACTCAGAGTCTCCAGATAGGCCTCTGTGAAGAGAGTTTGAACAAGAGCTTTGTCTCCTGCGTCCCTCTTCCTCAGACCTAGAGAGTACATCCCGGGTAACATACCTATAAGAAAACTCGTCTTTCATGGAGACCTGGAGAATGCAGTACATTTGCAAATCTGTTGTTTTTTTCCTAAATGATAAAATTATGAGTGTTTAAGGTTAATTATGGGTGCCCTTGAAATAGCTGCAAGGGCAAGTTAATTGTTTTGAGAAAAATGTGACTAATTTGAAAGCAGTAACAATGACTTTTCCTTCACAGTCACTCCATGCTCAGTGCTTTATATAGCACTTTATATTCAGAATTGGTTTCAGTGATGGTCATGTTTCTTACAACCACTTCCACCCTCCTTCCTCTTGAAAGAAAACTTAAAAATGTGTCACTGACCTAGGGGTAAAATAATTTTAAACATGAGGGAAAGTAAAATAACTTAGAAAAGAGTTTTCTGAATTGTCTACTTTGATTTACTTGCTAATTATACAATTTCATATCCATACAGATATCCATTTGACATAGAGCAGCTCTCAGGAAAGGTAATCAGATGGAAGAGAGAATATAAGCATTGGTATGAGAATCAGTTCAAATCCCAAGTGTGCCCTTCACTGACCTGGGCAGGTTGCATCAATTCTCTTGACACTAAGCCTCCCCCTCTCTCAAGTGAGGGTCACAGCAAATACTTTATGAAGTCTGAGGATGAAGTAGAGCGCTATACGTAAAACTTGTAGCAAAGACCTCACACAGAGCGGACACTCAGTCAAGATCCTTCGCTTTTCTGCACACACTTCTAATCTGCTTCATAAATCAGATAACAAGCTCGAGTTTTATCCTATACCCACCATTCAACAGACATTTATTAAGTATTATATGCCAGACACTGTCCTAAGAGAGAATAAATGAAATCCCGATCCTCAAGGAGCTTGTCTTTTACTGTAGGTTAGAGTAATGATATGAAGTAGATAAAATCAGGCATTTGAGGTTAGCGCTACGGAAGAGCAGGGCTAGAGAAGGATGGTTTGGGGTTGCTACTGCATTCGGGTCATTGGAAGCAGCCTCTCTGAGGGGGTAACCCTTGAGAAGAAACCTAAAGGAAGTAAGGGAATGAAGCTTGTGTTTTGCGGGAAGAGCGTTCCTAGAAAGGACAAAACTCTGAGGTAGGAATGTGCTTGGTTGAGAAATGGGTGGAAGGCCAGTGTAGCTGGAGAAGGAAACACAAGGAGAGAGTTAAAGGAGGTAAGGTCGGAGAGATATTCGGGGTCAGATGGAGGGGCACAGACGGGCATGCAGCTCTCGGTAGCACGCGTGCTTTACTGGCCCTACAAAGTGGTGCTGTGGCCATGCAGAGGGGGTCTTTGTTCATTCCACTTGGGAGTGGGGATGGCCTGTGAGTTGGGGCAAGGAAAGTCTTTTCAGAGAGCCGGAACAGGAGCTGCATCATTCAGCACAGGCTCAGGCTTGCTAAATGCTGGGCTGCACAGGCCACCAAACAAGATACTTGTGTTTAAGGGGTTTACAGTCTACTGAGATTATGAAGCAAAATCCTTGAGCTGGTAAAGCCTGCCTGGGGTACTCTGGAGGCCCCCTGAGGAAGAGGTCAGTGACGTGTAGTGGGAGTAGTGCTTGCCATGTAGGATGGGTGTATGGGAGCCTACAACGTTCTTTGAGCACTAGTCATGTGATTGCATCTCACAGTGAGTGTCCTTGGAGATAAACTGGTGTGGGGACAAAGTAGGGTAAAAAAATATCAGCAGCCTACCTGGGTTTCTGTTTCAAGATATTTGGCTGCAAAGGGAGGGTAAGACGGTATGCTTACTTGAGGGGTATTTTTAGGATAGATTTTAAGGGAGTCTGCAAATCTAGGGTAATTCAGCTGATGTGATGAGTCTTACCATGGATGATATTCACTTCAGGGAGTTTGGGTTAGGTTATTTTCCCTGGCAAATGAATTGGTAGAAAAAATGGATAAAGTTCTGGTCATGACTGTTATCAGGAGAACAGAACCAGAGCAGAGCCCTTGCTCGGACAATGCCTGTGGGGCACCTAACAGCACCATAGTCAACACCCAGCATCATGGAAACTGCTTTACCCACAATGTCAAAGCATATGGTTTTCACTCTATGGTTGTTAGCTCATTCCTATCACTGAGGATAAACACAACCAACCAACCCTGTCACCATCCTTGACCACACCTAGCACTTAACACATGCCCAATAATTCTTTCTTAGCTGTATAAGGCAAACTGTTTTCTCCTCTAGTAAAAATTAAATCATAATATATTATTGGATAATGCTAAAAATCACCCTGATGACTAAGTCTGAAGACAGACTGATTGACTTAAATACATAGTCAATTCAAGTTCAGGATCATAAACTAAAAATATCTTGCAAAAAAAACCCAAAAAACTGCCAAAGATTTTCTAGATCGCATGCATTTTGTTAGCCTCTGTTTGCCAGAGAAGTGTCACAGGTGGGACAATAATTGAAGTCAGCCTTTTTAATTTGACTTTTGAAGGTCATTACTCTGGGCAAAGAAATGGTTCAACACAGCAGAACACTTCACGGTTGAGACATTTAAAGTATTAAGGCTTATCAGCTGAATTTTACAGCTGGAAAAATGATGATACAGGAAATGTAAGTGGCTTGGTCTTTGTGCCACATTTAGGCATATGTATTAGGAATTATTACTGATAACTTTCCTATGACGTTCATCAGCAGATTGCTAAGCGAAAAATGATTCCATTGTTCTAACACAGAACTCTCTAGAAGGGGGAGATGGCAAGAGGAAGATGATTAAGCAGTAAAACTTCTTTTAAAAGAAAGTGAAAATGTGTCCAAAGTATATAGACAAGGAGCAATGTTAGAGTCAGCCAGAAGAGACCCAAGGAGCTACAACTGTTTAAATAAAATTGCCATTTTATATTCACAATGGGCCAGATTTTATCCCGGTATAGCTCTGCAGGAATTCTTTGGAAAGATTCCTAACTCTAGAATTACTTGGTGAGAGTGAATTGGGGCCCTATGAAAATGATACTTGGTGATGATTTTATACAACTGCTTTTTAACCACCTAATAAACATAGAATTACTTTTCTACTAGCCTCACATTGGCAAGGTCCTGGGATGAACATTCAGCAAATCCCATTATACATGAATTCCACTTTTCTTTCAGTCTGATAGCTTTTGTGGAAAGAAAGTCCAATGAGCTGTGTATTTATCCAACTATCTCAGCATAAATATCCATTTCTAAAGAATATGTACACTATGCAAAGTTGGCTCAGCCATCCACATTTTAAAAAGTCCAGCACATGCTGTAAGAATCACTTAAGTAATGAGAATAAAACCCCAGAAATGTCTATATACCTAGAGAATCAGATCACTTCTACTGCTGCCTGTTCCCTTGCTATGGGCAGTAAATACCAAGGAAGTCCATTCTGTTCTGTCTTGTTTCTTCCATCTGTTGGCCCAACTGTACTTACATCCTTTCCTCCAATAACTTAAGATGTCCCAACCAACTTAGTCTTTCCTTAATGTGTCCTCAATTTGGGGAACTATTACCCTCTTTCCTTATGCTTCAAATTCAATGTCTATGGACAAACTCTTCCCCCGCTTCTTTCCTTTTCTAAGCTCCCATTGATAACTTAGACGACTCACAAATGAATAAATCAGAACTTTGGTCACAGCCTAGTGGAAGGTAGAGATGTGGTTATCTGGAGACATATGGAAGCACTAAAGGAGAATCTGCAAGCCTGAGAGGAAGTCCAAGAAAAGGTGGCATCTACATAGTCATGAGATATGAACAGGCACGGGTAGGAGCCGGAAGAAGGAATTCAGGGCAAAGAGGTCAATGTGAACAAAGAGAGACAGGATAATAATGTTGGGGGGCTTGGAGATGAAGGGCCAAAGGTCTTTGGGGACATCTGAAATGGTAGAATACATGGCAGGCATTGGGGAGATGGGGCTGGAGCAGTTGACAAGGTCCACTTCATCAGGCCTGATCATTCTTGGAGATTCTTTTTCCAGAGCTCACCTGGGAGAAAACTTTGGAGAATTCTCTTCTCCAACGAGTCTTACCTCTTAGAGCCATGGCTAAATAACAATACATTATTGGAGAAATGGAAGACTGAATCACTAAGGGGGTTCAAAGTGAGTCTCCCATCATTAAATACTATACCTGCAACTCCCGAACACAGTCTACAGCAAAGGCTCGGTTTCTGTAGAGACTGGTTTGTACTCACAATTCATTTACTGCTTGTCTTATTCGGTCTTTATTATTTACATTATTACTTCAGTGCTCCAAGCCTGGACACAGACGCTCAGGATACAAAGATGAATAAGACACCAGCATCTCTGGCCCCAGGCTACAGTTTTCTCTGCAGGGGTACAACCTAAGAGAGTTCACTGCCCTCATCGAATTCATGTTCTGGTTGCAAAGACAAACAGGTAAGCACTATTAAAGTCATCAAGGCTGTCACTAAGCGGGGTAGTGGGAACATCACCAATTTATGATTGAGGCAACAATAGAAAGAGAATGTGCTGGGAAGTCAAGACCTAATTTTACAGACTGTAACTATTACCAGCTGTGTGTGACCTTGAAAAGTTACCAAACCTCTTTTCCTATCGGTGGAATGGGTAAGTAGTGACATCCATCTGGTAGTTCCAGGACAACATGAGATAATTAATGTGTTTGGAATATTTTAGACCTAACACATTTAAACATCAAGCAACTATTTTTTGAACATGCAATTTGTGTTCACGTCATAGATTATTTCCTAATCCTCAAAGCCTTAAGGATTCAAAGATGAGTAAGATACAGTGATACAGTTTACACCGTTAAGGAACTCTCGATCAAGTGTTACCTCTCTTCTGATAATTACAGATAAAAATTTCCATGTTCAAGTCTCAATTTTTCATTGCGGAAATGAAGTTAGTTTTCTTGCCTTCCTCCCTTCCTCTCTAGAAATCCTCAGGACTCTATAGTGTTCACACACATATACACATAGAGAGAGAGAGACTGAGAGAGAGACAGAGAGAGAGAGAGAGAGAGACAGACAGACAGACAGACAGACAGACAGACAGACAGAGAAAGAGAGAGAATGAACTAAGTACACATTCTGGAAATAAGCTACCAAGTAAATGTGACAGGATTTGTATTAACCTGGGGCTGGTGACATTTTGGCTCAGTTTGAGGTAACAGCAGAGTTAGTCCTCGGACATAGAAACATGTATGCAAGTTTTCTGGCTTCTGTCCAAAATGCCGGCATGGCCTCTTGGTGAGGCAAATTCAAAGGAGCCTCAGATCCTCATACCTCTCCCAAATGCTGACGCTGTCACCCGGCAGGAAAGCAGGATGTCCATCTGCTGAGTGCCTTTGATGATGGCGATGTTGTGGGAGCACCTTCCTTTCGGTTTTGTTCCTTTTTTGTTGTGTGCTACACTTGCTCATCTGTTCTTTCTGTCCTAATTGTGATCTAGCAGCTGTTGGTAAACCATCTGGGCCAATGTACAGAGACATGCAAGCATCCAGAGGACATTAGTGATAATACACCTGATCAGTCTGTCTCTGTTATATGACTTTCCTGCAGAGAAACAGGGTAAAGACTAGCATTATGATGACATTCTAACCTGTGGGTCACATCTGCCACACATTAAATGAGCATTTCAGGGGCTCGTTTCTGAGAATAATTTCTTTTCATTTTAGAAGGACAGCTACAGCTGTGTCTCCCTGCAGGTTCTGTCTGTGGAAGACAGCCCAAATGGAAGAGCTGTTGAAAATGTCAATTACTTTCAATGATGTGACAATGAGCTTTAATGAAGCAGAAGCCATCAAACGACGTCATCGTGTACTTATGTTCAAGTCTTCCTTCCTTTCTTCTTTTTCTTTTGAAAATGAATCTTTCTAGGTGATTCAGTTGAGTTTTATCTCATCATAAATTTTGTCCAGTCAAGAGAGTCAAAGAAAATGTACAATCTGACTGGAACCTTCTATAATTCTCCTGTAAAAAGACGGCGTTTAGGAATCTAGGACGTAGACCCAAGTTGGAAAAACACACTGGTTGACGTGTGTGTATAGAGCAGAGTGTGTGCCTGTCACGGATCAAGTGGGCAGTGAAAGACATATCATGTATCTTCTAATAGCAAAGGTCAGGGGAATTCTAGAGCAACCTGGCCAGTGCTGTCAAAAATAAACTTAAGAAGAAAGGATGAAGTCTCCCTTCTTCAGCCCACCCCTAGGACCCAACCTCTATTCATCTCTCATACTAGCTCTCAGGTTCTGTGAGTATAAATCAGGGGAAATATGATGGAAACTTGATTTTTTTAATAGAAAAGAGGAGGAACTCCTAGTAAACTCTGATATGGCTACGTGGTTACCAGGATCGCATGGGGATTCCTGTAATAAAAGACTGAATATCATGGACTCACATGAGCCGGTCTCTGGGAGCCAGAGATGGCTCAGAGAATTTCCGAAGCTGGGATTTCTGAGTCTTCACTCCTGATGTCATATTTGGTGGCTTCCAAATTGACAACATGGTGGTTTTGGCATAGATAATCCATCCCACTCTCTGCCTCAGTCCCTTACCTTATCAATGTCAATGAACTTTTCTAGCAGCCTTCATTAATTACCTGTTCCCATCATCTTACTCCAAATATTGCCATAATCAGTAACTGCATCACTTCCAAAAATCTTTATTCCCAATAGTCTGTATTCCTCTGCTTAGTACCCCTATGCTAAAAAGTCTACATTCCTATCAGCACCTCAAAACCCTAAGCCTCACCATTTTTTTCACTATCCCTCACCACTGCTTCTTCCATCCCTAAGCTCCTTATTTCCCTCTTATTCCAGCATGGATGCTAATAATCCATCAAGGCAGTCACTCTCTTATATGTGCCCTGAACTTCCTGGCCCCTTTTTCTCCACCACACTCACTTGATTCTAATTCAACCCAACTCTCTGACAGCTTTTGTCTACATTCAAGCAACTAGCCCAGTGGAGGGAAAACATGCAAGCAGGCTAGTTTTCCTGCTTGAAATGTACAACCACACATCTCAAATGACCCTTCTGCACTACCTGATAATCTTATCATCTTTCCTCCATTCACTCTTCCTTTCCCCAAGACAGTTATTATATATGGTGTGTTCTCTCCTTAAATAACTACCCACTCCCTGCTTCCTCACTTTCCCAGAGAACTTCTATCCTCAAATCACTGAGAAGTGAAAATAGACGCACCAGAACGAATTCATCTTTTTACCACTAGAACAACCATCTATACGATTACCCACTGTCCCTGGCTTTCCTCCCACTCTTTGGGATGGACTCTTGCTTGTCCATCTCCCATCCAAGCTGAACCCCACCTCTGTGCACTGCACCTTCCACTTCTCCCTCCATTTCTGCTAAGAAATTTGCTGCTGCAACTTTCTCTTTCTCTTGTTCATCATTCCTTTCTGCACACCAGAATTCTATAAAGCCATTTAAATTAATAATCATTGGTATACAGCACTAGATAAGTATCCAAGAATATAGTCACACCTCCTTCCTGTGTGTATATCACACTGTGCCCCCACCCGAGTTCTGGTGCCATCACCACAGCCATTATTGCACCCCCTCCCCAACTGATCATAGTCTGACCCTTTCCTATCTCTCCACTATTCTGGCTCCATAATTGTATTTCTAGAATTACTTTTAATCTCAAGCCTTTAGACATGTTTATTTTGATCAAGTCTCTATGAAATTGATGCTGTCGTTCTCATTTTACAGGTTAGCAAACTGAGAAAGGTTATGTACATTGCCCTCAGTCCATCAATAACCCAGTCAGTATTAGAGCTGGAAATGAAATAGTGAGCTTTCAAAGGGATGTCTTGCTTTTCCGACAACCATGCTGCCTCTCCGCACTGAACTTCCTCAGCCTGGATGTTCTTCTCACTGAAACCCACTCCATGCCCTTCCTTTCCTTGCTCCTCCTGCCAAGAAGGCCTTCTCCTCCTCCTCCTTTCTCTTCCTTCGGAATTCCTTCACTGGCAAGCCCAGTGGACAGCGGTCTTTCAAATGAATAAAGTTTATGGCATCACTAACTTACTCCATCATTGCCTCTCTCAGTCTCTCCCTCTTCACATTTTTAGAGTATCCATTCTCTGTGCGAAAGGCAGGATGCAAAGATGAAAAGGACATAGACATTAAGATTGAGGAGCTTGGAGGGTCTTGGGGGAGTAGCGGTGGGGTCAGTTGTCTCCGAAGGAAGTCAAGTCACATACTCCTGGGTTCGAGTCCCAGGATCAGGGGGAAACAACCAGTGTGAGCAACTAAGTTAAAAAAAATAATAATAGAATGCTTCTTTCTCCTCACTCTTCCAGCCTGCCTGTCTACTTGCCTTCATTCCTGTCTGCGCCTTTCCTTAAAAAAATAAAAAAAATAAAAAATAAAAAAAGATTGAGGAGCTCAGTTTAGGACAAGCATTCTTTCTCCCACACTTTTTTTTTTTAGTTTATAATTTTTATTAATATGACTTTAATTTCTATAATAATATAAGCCCATATGTGTAGGTTTGCCATTTATCAAATATAAGACAACGCACCACATCCATAACCAGATTAAAAGTCCTCCACCAGTGTCCACTGCACCCCACCACCCCTTCCCCGCTGGTAACCTCCTCCTGTTGGCAGCGTAGGATCTGCATTCTGAGCAGAGCGCTGTCTACCTCAGCAGGTGAAAACTGGTTGTTGGGAGGTAGGGACACAAGGCTGTCTCCGTGTAATGGTTTGTGGCTTTCCAAAACTCAATGAATTAATAGTTAATAAAATAAAAATATGTTTATTATTGAATGCTACCAACTGTTGCACCAATAATTATGTCAAGTGCTAAAAAGAAAAAAAAAGGACATAATTTCAAATAATGATTTAACAGCTTGTAAAAAGGGTATTTTCTCATACTCAGTTGAAATGAAAAGTTAGGCGCACCCTGGTGGAGTAGCGGCTGGGTGCAGTCCACATACATCCCAAGGTCCCAGGTTCACGTCCTGGAACCAGTGAGAATAACCAAGATGAACAATAAATAAAAAATAAAATGCTTCTCCCGCCTGTCTCTTCCTGCCTGCCTGCCTCTGCTCGCCTTCATTCCTGCCTGCACCTTCCTTAAATAAAAAACAAACACCACATTTGACAGTGCACAGCCACAGGTCACTTAAGACTACCTCGTTGCCAGTCAGTGATGTGTCATCCTTGTGGACAGAACAGCATTTTTCTACAACCCGAAGGTGCGGTAAAACCTTGTACGTGGAACCTGGATATTAGATCCGGTGGCGATGCTTTCTTGAGCTGGCGCTCAGCTCCTGACACCAGTGCTCTGCTTTCATATTTCCTGCTGTCCCCGACAAGCCCAGCACATACTCATGTCACCTGTGCACTCGCCTTCCCTCTGCCTCAAAGTGCTCCTGCCAGAGCAGCACGCCTGCTCCACTGGGCCACGCCCCATCATAGCCTCAGGAAGCAAGCCTGCTGGCCCTGCCCTCCCAATGCCAAAACAGCTGGTTTTAACTCGGGATATCTACCACTGCCTGACATCATATGTCTGTGATTTGTTTAGCTCCCTCAATAAATCAGAAACTTCATAGGATGGGGTGTGTGTTTACTACTGTACCTCCAGTGCTCCAATAGAGGGGTTCAGTATTTAGACATTTCCCTCTCCATCTGACAGTGGCCGTGAAATGCCTAAAGAAAATAAGAAAACAGATCTCTCTACCTTCCTATTTTCCCTTCCTTTCCTCTCACTTTCCCTCTCTCTGTCTCACACTTTGCAGAGTAAAAATGGCTGATGTGATCCTGGAGGACCCTGGGAGGATAAACATCCAGAGGGGTCCCCTCCTCTCCGCTCTCTTCTTCCCTCCTCTCCTCTTCCCCCTCCTGCCTCTCTCCCCCCTGCATAGAGCAAATCTGTAATGAAATTTCCTGGGCATGCAGCCTTTGAAGGTTCTTTCTTCACCTGGTTGTAAAGAGAGAGACACCCATCCCTTGGTCACATACCACAGGGATGACCGTGATCCTCTTACCCAGTCCTGCCTACCAGGTCCTGTTGTCAGGTATGAGTTACTGTGGACTCGAAGGTCTCATACCAGAGTGATGACAGTCTCCTCCAGAAAGGTCATGCAGAGCATTTCTTCTGAAATATATTGCTCTAATGAAGTTCAGACCTTGCCTCAGATGTCCTCGAAGCTTCCCAGGAACCATCTGAATGTGCATTCCCATGAGATTCTGGCCCAAGACACCAGAACACTTTGAAATGAAAATGCTGGATGAGTTTAGACATTGCTATGTATATATTTCTGTGTAATCTAAAAGCTCGATGTAATGTCTAACGTGGGAGAGGGGGTTCTGTTTGTCTAATATGTGAAATGGCAGAAAAGAAAACATATTGATTTTTGCAAATGAATACTTTTTTATAGTCTCTAAAGAAATGAAAGAAATCGAGACTCCATTTGCTATTGCTATATGGAATATAGTATGAGAAAAATTTACCATCTTGCAAACCTACAATTTCTTTCTGGTCTTAAATCTTACCTATGGATTCTGTTTTCCTTCTTATAAATGGAAACCCCTGGACACTTAGCAGGGGCCTCACTTGCCTATTCCTTAAATTGTAGTTCAACACAGAGACTGGATTAGATTGCTTCAATTCCTCTAGCCATGATTTTTCCCCACTTCTCATCCATATTTCTTCCAGGAAAGTAAGTAGATCAAGAGATACTAACTGACTTAACTTTCATCCCAATAACATGGGCAGTATAGCACACTAGTTACAGGGTAAGCTTTGAATTTGGGCAGATGCAGAATGGAACCTTGTATTCTCCCATTTATCAGTTTCGCGATCAGGGAAAGTTACGGAGGGAGCTGGTATTGAAGAGCGGTTAAGAACACAGATTTCTGCATTTGAAAGTTTGAGTCGGAATCTTGGTTCTGCTACTTATTTTATGATCTTGAATCATTGACTTTATGTCTCTTACTAGTAGTTTCTTTAGTAAATAAATGATTATTGAATAGTTGTGAGAATTACATGAAATAAAGTATGTGAAGTTATTAGCACAGTATTTGGCACAAAGTCAGAATGCATTAAAGATAATCTGCTATCATCATCACCATTAACGTCATCATCATTTGTAGCATCAGTAATCATGGCATTCACATCACACAGCTTGTGAAAGAATCTAAAAAATCCCTTGTTGCCTTATTTCCAGCCAAGTGATTTTTCTTTTGTGTCAAAATATGTAGCTTTGTGAGAAAATGGGGCAAGAGGTTAAATAAATGAGGGTGGAGATGATGATGGTGATGATGTTAGTAATGATGGGGATCGCATGGCCCACAGCTTTCTTTAGAGCAGCGCTTCTCATCCTTGGTTACATATTGGAATCATGTGGAGAGTTTCAAAAATAGATGCCTAGATTTTACCCCCAGGGATTCTGATTTAAATGATCTGAAGTACAGCCTGGGTGATGGGATTTTTAACATATCCTCTGATAATTCTTAGGTATATCCAGGGTTGAGAACCACAGGTTGGGAGGTGCCTCTGTGTCCTGAAAATCCTTAGTGACAATGGTCAGGTCAACAGCAGGCTGCATGTGACCATGGAGAAAACCCAGCAAAGCTTTCTGCCTGACTCACAAATGACCTGCTGTTCTAAGGCTGTGAGGATGTGACCTCAGTTCACCATCTTAGACAACCAGAGAAACAGGCAGCTGCCTAGCACTCCCTGGGGAGCCACCAGTTCTGTATTCCTTTTGGGCTTTTCTCCCTGCACCCCACTGTCTAAGGCTAACTCAGAAGCAGAAAATGCACCCACATGTGGGCCTGCACATGTTTAAAAGCATGTTACTTTGAGGATTATCATCGGAATCCTAAAATGTCTCTGTATGTGTATATGTGAGAGGAATAATTACCATTTCAGATTCCCCTTATTGAACCCATTCAACATAAAACAGCTGAATATCATACAGAGAAGAGACCCTGACCTTGAGAGGACTTCGAGGTTGTGTTGAGCCACTAGGTGGCACCATACCTCATGTCTAGCTAGCAGACTTCTTTTTAAGTCCATGTCAGGATTCATGAGCATTGTCTGTCAGTATACCACCCCCTTCCACCCAGGACTGTGTAGTGTAGGGCCAACCTGGATTGAGCAGCTCTCACAAGGTCGAGGAGATGTCTCCAAGTCATGATGTGACAAGCTAGAGAAAAGAGACCTAGCATCCATCACAAGGAGCGTGGAGTTGGAGCTGGGGTAGCAGATCTGAGTCATGGTTCTTGAGCAGAGAGCAAAGACTAGAGTCCAAAAGGGGGTCATGATATCAGAAAGGCAGAGAGTAAGGATGAACGGGACTAGAGAAGCAAAGGGGTGCTAGAGAGATTCCAGTCAAACGGGCCAACATGCTTTTCTTCGTGAGGAAAATGCACAATTGTCCGTGCATCCCTTGTAAATTACGTACCTCTTGAAAGCCTGGATACTTCATCTAGCTGGAGCCACTGATTTTATCAATCCAACAATCTCTTTAAGCCACTATGGAGGAGTCTTGTCCATGGATCTTCTCCTTCTGGAATCTTCTCCAACCTTGCTGTCGGAACTACTTCTCAAGACAACCACACCTCTCTTCCTTCCAGGCTCACTTTTCTCAGATGGACCGCTCTTGCCTTTGTCCTAATAGGGCCATGACACCGGATGACCGTTTCCATCCTGTTCTCTTGTGTGGAGCCCTTTGCTTCCTCTTTCAGTCTATTGGATACCACAGTCAGAAGTCAGAGAAGCTTCCTATTGAGAAGAGGAGACAAACTAATTTACATTTACTTAATAAGAAATGATAAAACTGACAGTTCCTATGTACCAGGCATCTTTCTATTCTATTCATATCTTTTTACTTCTCACCTATGGGTTGTATGCTATTATCATTCTCATTTTTCAGATCATCTTCCCATTGTTATACAGTTAATAAGTGGCAGAGTCTGATTTCAAGTTAATTCAAAGACTCTAAAGTTTGCAGCTCCTAACCACAATGCTCTACTCTTCCCCTCACTTGGTTACTAAACTATTGTGTTCAAGCACACACACCATCTTTGTGACTAACTTAGATAACCTTAGTATTCTGGGCATTCATCCAAGGGAAATGAAAGCACTGATGTGAAAAGCATTTGCACATTTGCCTCTCTTATGCTCATTGCAGTGTTACTTACAATAACTTACTTGCATGAAGAAAAATTACTTGCGTGAAAACACCCGAAGCACCCATCCATGTATAGATGGGTGAGGACAATGTAGTGTGTATATGTAATGAAATATTAAACCATTAAAAAAGGGAAATCTTGTCATTTACAGTAACACGACATTATGCTAAGAGAAATAAATCATGCAGAAAAAGATAAATGCTGTCTGATCTCACTTGTATGTGGACTAAAAGAAGAATTTATAGATACAGAGAACAGACTGGTGATTTCCAGAGGCAGGGATGGTCAAAATGCACAAACTTTCAGTTATAAGATAATTAAATCCCGAGGATGCAATAAACAGCATGGTGACTACGGTCAATGATACTATATTGTATGTTTGAAAGTTATCAAGAATAAATCTTAAGTGTTTTATTACAAGAAAAATGTGTAGGGATGCATGGTAATGATGTTAACTAGACGTATTGTGCTGGTTATTTCACACTATATACATATACGGAATAAAGGTGATATATACCTGAAACTTGTCTAAAAGTATATGTCAATGATCTCTCCATTAAAAAAAAAGCTTGTAAATTACTTTTCTCTTTAGGCTATTTGCATTTTTAAAGAGAAAAATATTTTAGGGAAAACAATTTTTTTTTAAGGAAAGGTGCAGGCTGGAATGAAGGTGAGCAGAGAGGCAGGCAGGCAGAAATATTTCTTTATTTAGTTTTACATCTTAATTCCCACCCCCACTCTGCCACCCCCAGGTCGTGGTCCTTGGGACATATGTGGACTGTACTGGCCAGAGGCTGCGGACTTAACTGCTCAGCCTCCAGGGGCCTCCACAGGGAAAGCAATTTTTAAATAGAATTGTAGGTTTCTATCAGTAGACCAATGATAGGTGATTTTTGTAAGAAAAGAGGAGTTTTGAGGATTTTAAATATTATCATGGCCACTTTCTATGCCTCTGAGATGAGAATGGTCCACCTTTGGTTCTGTTTCTCCCATGCGCGCGTCTGCACAGAGCTCTGGGTAAGGCTCAGCAGGGAGGTAAGAGCTTGCTATAAATTATCCAAAATTGGGGCCTGAGCTTATGCAGGAGCATCTAGCAGTGTGTGTGGTCAAGGCCATCTCCCTGACTTTCCTGAGCCTGCCATCTCCTTTTGAAAAATGAGCTCAGCCTACATTTAGTGAACCCCACTAAGTCCCAGTGAATTGCTACTGAGTTTGAGGACACACAAAGAACAGCATTCGTGGAAGGAGACAGATGCCCCCTCACAATGCTTTTCTCACAAAGGTGCACAGGAGAGGAGCTGCGAATGTATATGAATTCTGCAGGAAGGTGTCAGGAGGCTGTTCCAGAGCTGAGCTTAGTGCCAGAACCCAGCTGTTTAATGACCAATCCTGGGGACAGTGCAGTGCTGTGGTTGGAAGATTTGGGGTCTTAAAGCTTTGAATCCAGGATCTACCACTTACTACTGGGTGTCTACTTGATTTGGGGACAGCATATCTTAGAATCTAAAGGACAGTATGCAATGTATGAGTAGAAAACTAACTGGCAAAACCTGAGCCTTCTAAGAGCAAAGACCCCACCTTAGCAATGGGCCTAGGACACACCCCTAGACACTCAAGGAAAAAGCCTCCACCCCTCATATATATTCAAGAATCCTTTTTGCCTGAGTGCAAGGCAGGCAGCACAGGCTGTACACACACGTGTGCATTCCCTTGATGTCACTTTCCCGACCTGCAGGGCGCTTCAACTTGCTGTGTCTGCTTTTAATAAACTTGCTGTGTTCCTGACCAAACGGCTCTCTCCACAAATTCCTTCTGGACAGATCCAATGTCTCCCTCACCTTCACCTGCATCATACTTACCATGTGAGTGACATAGGAAACATTATCTGAAAAATGAGGACGACAATGAGGAGGACTCTAATGAGGATGATGATGCAGGACAATAGTATGATACAGATAGTACATCCTATGGTAGAGGTGAGAGGAAAGATATGAGTGAAATGGTCGGATTGGTGCATTACACGTGGAAAATGCCAGATCCGATGCCTGTTATTGAATAAATGATAATGGGAATTTCCAGGGAGACAAATGAAATGTCGGCAGCGCATTCTAGGCTGCACTGGAGGGAAAGTGTGAGGACTAAAGACTACAGTAGGAATCAAGGACTGGGATACATGGGAGGAAGGTAGGGGACAACCTTCTGGGGTAAGTGTGGGGCAGACCTGGACAGCCAGTGTTCTGAGCAGTGTGTCTCCATCCAGCTCATGGGGAAGCACTCACAGTGGGTGAAAAGGCTGGAGAGTTGGAAGAGAAAGAGTTTTCTGGCAGCTCCCTGGAGATTGGGCTGAGGAAGGGAGACTGGGAAGGGGAGTGTGGGGAAATAAAAAGAAATAATGAGGGTGGAAAAAGCTCATTCGAATCTGCACAGTGCCATGTGCAAATGAGTGGCCCAGGGAGATCAAGGTGGGAGGGTAGAAACTGAGAAGTCTCCCTAAGTGGGAGGAAGTGGAGAGGGGTGGATGAGGACCCCCCTCCTTCTGCCTGTGAGGAAGTCCCTGGAGGCTGCTGGAGGCCACAGCAATGGCCAACTAGAATCATCAGAGAGCACTTCACTCAGCCCTCCCAGCCTACCAGCCCTCATGCAGTCTCTTGACTAAAAACCTCCCCAGAAAAGCTATAAGCAGATTCAGAATGAAAACTCCGGAATTAGCTTGGACATAAATCCGCTTCTCTTAATTATTAGCTCTGTAACCCAGGCATGTTACTTAACTTCAACTACCTTTGGCCTCAATTTTCACATCCATAGAATGGGGTTAGTAATAATACCTACCACTAAGATGGCTCTGAGGAGTGAGTGAGTTAGTAATATTTGGAATACACTAGAATGGTGCCTGGCATATGGTAGGTTTTTGAAAATAAGTAAGAGTTTCTTCATGAAAATAGATGAAATTCTAATAATTGTACCGCCTTCAGAATTGATTGTGAACAATAAAGTATTTTGGGTGTTTTCTGGAATATAATACACCCTGAGTTAAGTTAGCTGCTGCTATTATTATGCTAACAGATAGCCAGAGGCCTGGGAAACCCCGGGAAGCAAAGGATGGGGAGGGTAGCTTCCCTGCTTTAGTGAATCTACTTTGTTGCTTTTCTATTTGAAGTTCACTTTGAGTGTGTTTATTAGTTAATAATTTTCTGCATTATAGATTAATAATTTTCTGCTTTATAGATGTAGGGAGAGATATTTCCCCGCCACACCAGGCCCTAGGACAGAGTCTTTGACAGAGTCCATTTCTATTCCAAGGGAGAAGGATGGACTAAATGCCTCCTCTCACCCTAAAGATTCTTTTTCTGAAAGTGATGTCACCAGGATGCTTCTGATAGGTCTGATTTCCACACAAAGTCCCCACATTTTATCCCTGACCTTCATCTCAATTGCTTTTCAAGATAAATATATGCCTGCTGCTTCTCAGTTTCCTGGAGTCACCCTTAGGTTTGGAGAGAAAAGAGCCCTAAGGCTGGGATCACAGATAAGGGAGGGGAGAGGAGGGAAGTAGGCAAGTGGAGGGAAGGAACCCTGGAGGGAGAGGGGAGGGGACAAAGACAAGGGGGAGAAGAGAGGACTGTAAAAGGAATGGGGGAGAGCAGGGGGTGGAATGGAGGGGAGGGGAAGGAAGGGGAGAGGGAGTGAAAAGGAGGGAAGGGGAGAGGAGGGGGCAGGAAGGAGAGGGTAGCATGAATACAGGGGAGGGGAACGGAGGGAGGAGATTTTGCAAACTAGCTGAGAAGAAAGCAGGCGAATAGAAAACAGAGGGGACTAGACAGCCCTGCCACACAGGGTCTTGGTGTCCTTGGCCCTTCTCCGAGTGGGACAGCACAGCCACCCACAAAAGTTTTCCTCAGGAGAAATCAGGAAGTCCAGTCCGAATACCAGCTCATTCTTGGGCTACAGGACCTGGGACAACTTCCTTACCCTCTCCGTCTTGCCCTCATTTCTACAGTGAGACTAACAACATGATATGTCAGAAGTAGTTAAAAGGATTCATGACGGAATAGCTTTCGTTCTGTCCCTCAGACATACAAAGCTTGGTCCCATCTAGGGCCTTTTCTCTCTGTTTCCTCTGCCCAGACTATTCGTCCCCCTCCCCACCAAGCATTGCTCAGCTAGATCCTTATCCTTCAGGCCTCCTCTCTCAGAAAGGTCTTTCAAACCATCTCATCAAGACAGCCACCCCTGACACTTTATCACACAAGTTCATTTTATTGTTTATAACGCATTGACCACTATTTCGATGGTCTTTCCTCCTTTGTTTACTTGTCTGTCTCTCTTGCTAATGTTCCACAAGCTTATGTTTTCTGTTATATGCACCATGCTTGGCACATTTGATGAGTGAATAATGTTTTGAAAGCACTAGTATATCCAGCACCTAAACTCATTGATTTATTATTATAATTTGCTTAGAAAAGGATGTCAGTTTTACTCTTGCCTTGTTTTATTTCTAATAATTCACAATTCTCCAGGCTTTTATCATAGACAATAACTTTAAATTATGTGCTATTCAACTCTGATGAAATTTCATCGTTTATTATAAAAAAAAATAGCAATAGAGGTATGCTGCTCCCTTGGGAGTTTTTAGTTTGTTAGTGTTTTTGTTCTAAGAGGAAGCAGGCAAGTAGGAATGAAAGCAGGCAGACAGCAGGCAGGCTGGAAGAGAGAGGAGGAAGAAGCCTATTATTGATTTAATTGTTCATTTTACTTGTTCCTTCTGGTCCCAGGCTGCAAACCCTAGTCCTTGGGTGGATGTGGACTGTGCCCCAGGCACAAGCTTAACACCTGAGCCACCCAGGCATTCCTGTTCCCTTATTTTTCTAAATATTCCAGGTCTACAAATCAGAAAACCATAAAATGTCCTTTTATAAAGAGTGGTTTAAACTGAGGGGTTTTTTTTTTCTCCTTCTGGGTTTATTGAGATATAATGAACATAGAGTACTTTATACACTGAAGGTGAACACATAAGAATTTACATAGATTATGAGATGGTAGCCATAATAAATTTAGCTAACATCCATAATGTCCCACAAATACAAAAAATTAAGTTATTTTCCTTGTGATGAGAACTTTTAGGATCTAATCCCTTAGCAACTTTTAAATACACTATAAAGCTGTGCTGACTGTCACCATTCCGTACATGATATCACCAGAATTTATTTACCAGATAACTAGATGCTTGTACCTTTTGACCACCTTCATCTGCTTCCACGAACCCTTACCCCTACATCCAGCGAACATAAACCTCATCTCTTCCTATGAAGTGCTTTAAAATAATTTCACATTTATGTGAGATCATAGAGCATTTATTTATCTGTCTGATTTAAAAAAAGATCAATAGCCTAGAATTAAAAGAAACCAGATATAAACCCATTTAACAAGGGAGTCAGAATACTCAATGGAGAAAACACAGTTTCTTTAACGAATGCTGCTGGGAAAATTGGACAGTCACATGTAAGAGAATGAAATAATACACATCACTCACAAAATTTACTTGAGATAAATGAAAGACTTAAATGTAAGATCTGTAGCCATGAAACTCCTAGAAGAAAACTTAGGAAATAATCACCTTGACATGGGTCTTCCAAATGATATTTTTAGATATGATACCTGAGCTAACTTTTTGTGCTGTCTAGGCTTTCACTGAGGGATGCTATGAACCATTTCTTGTTTGAATAATATTAGTAACATGATACATTACAAACTCAAGAGCCACTATGAGACCCCTCCATGTGAGAAATTTCTTTAGAAATTTAACCCTTAGCAAAATATCGACTAATTCTGAGGAATTAGAATGTATTTTTGTCTTCGAGAGTTGCATAAAAGACCATGTTTCCCTTTTTACTTCAGTTGCCAGGAAGCTCAGGGTCAAAAAGTCAACTCATATATAGTAGCTACGTGTGCTTTAATGTAAGTTTGCATTTCTCTTTTTCTTTCACCTTTATTCCATGTCTTTATTCATCTGCACTATGACACATCTCTGGGAAGATAAAGAAAACTTGACTTAGTTAGTAAGGGCAGGTACCAGTGGGAATGAACAATGAAAATCACAGTCTAACCCTATCTCAGGGCAACCTGGGGAGGACATAGCTTATTTGACCCCTAGGCACAGGTGTCTGCAGGTGTGAACTCCCTAATGGAGCATCTACTTGGACAAGACCAGTCACAGATGCTGACTTAGAGGAACAGTGCCAGAGGCCTCCCAGGCATCTGTGAGAGAAATGGCTCTTCTTCCAGCCCAGATACAAAGAATGGAGAATTCCTCAGAAGTGAGAAAGAGTTCAGATATTAAACAGCCCCCCAAATGACTATCGATTAGTTTATTTTTATTTGGGGGTTATTTCCTCTTATATACCCCAAAGCCTGGCAGAATGACGTGGGATAGGAGGAACCGATAAATACGTAAAACAGATATGAGTTGCTCCAGGACACAGTGAAAGAAATCTTTCACTCCCTTCCTTCTTGGAATGAAAACCTCTGGACCCTCAACTCTAACCTGAGTGAGAAAGTTCAGTGTAAGTTACTTATTGAGGGTCCTTCCTCCTCCTCGAAGTCATTACTTTCGGGAAAATCTAGTGGGTGGGATCCAGCCTCTCTGGGGAGCACTCCCGTGTGGCTGCCAAGGAGAAGCCCATTGTCCAGATGGATCCCTGGGTCCTTTCTGAAGAGGGCACTTTCCCTGGAGATACCCACTCCCCCTGGAGATACCCATACCCCCTGGAGACACCCACCCCCCC